>VXBT01002723.1:190133-527196 GCA_013400235.1 Oriolus oriolus
ACCGCCCGTCTGAGAGGACTACGCCAGCTGCATGGGAGGAGATGAGCGTGGCGGGGAAGCAGCCTCCTCCAGCACCGCTCGAGCGGCCCGGCAGCCTCCTCGTCCCCACCTGGGCAAGTACCGTTCTCCCCTCGGCCCGTCCCGGTGCCAACTCCCGCGGCGGGGCGGGGGTGGGGAGGGGCCCGCCGGCCGCGCCTCCAGGGGGNCGGCGCTGCCAGGAGGGCGGGAGGGAGGCGCCTGCGTGAGGGACCGGGAGCGGGGCGGTGCGGTGCGGGCTCGGGCTGTCGGCGGGGCTCTCGCAGCGGCGAGGCGGCAGCTGCCGCGGCTCCCCGGGCGGGACAGCCGCCATCCCGCCGCTAGCCCGCCTCCCTCCGCAGCCGGGCGGTACCGGGGCCCGAGCGCGGCCGGGCGGGACGTGTCCCGGTTGATCCTGATGGTGATTTTCAACCCACCGTGACAGGCTGCATGCAGCGTGAGGGTTGAGTTTCCCGGGGACCGCGTTGAATCACTCAGTTCCAAACTCACCTGCAAGCCTGCAGTGATTTAAAAAAAAATAAAAATTAACTACTTGAATGCATTTAGCACCTCATGCACTTTTAAGAGAAGCCCATGAGGGAGTTAGAAAATAACTTGGTACTTCACGGCAGCGTATTTGGCAAATCATTCATGAATGATGCCCTCTGACGGCGGTTCTCTGCTGTCCTGGTTTATGTAAAATGTAGTAGGTCTGGCCTGCAGACCTTCTAAAATCATTACAGACTCTGTGGTATAACATGCCGCTCTTTTTGGTATGTAAGGTTGTTTTGTTGTAACGTCATCACAATCGTTTTCAGTCACCAGCTAAAAAATTATTCATTGTATATATATAAAATACGTACCAGTGCTAAAATAAACAGCCCTTTGATTTTTTTTTTGCTCTGTCCTTCGAGGTATTTCGGTGACCACGGCCTTGCAATTTTTAAAAGAAAAACTGTGTTCATCTTCCTGATGTTTTATCCAGTGTTGTTCAGAAGCTGCCTCAGCTGCATGAAAGCTGACTTAGAGACACGTTCTCCCTCACAGTGAATTTGTAACTATTTCAAGCTTCTGTAATTATAAAGCTGAAAGTAATATTTGGAAAATCCAGTGTAGAAGAAAATGATAGAGGACACCTGACGTCATAAGCATGTATGACGGCTGCACATGAATCTGTGGACACAAACTGTTGTCTTGTCTGAGACAGCTTTCACACCGTGTATTTGCATCTGTCTTTTGACTGTGTGTGAAGGGATGCATAGATTTAACCTTTGGGCTTTTAGAATTTCTATAATTCAAAAAGAAATAATGGAATTAAGCCTACTGTGGAATCCTTTGTGTTTTAAAGTTGTTTCACAGTTCTTAATTTTTAAGACCTGTTCATGAACTGCAAAAATAATTTGTGCAGCAATTATCTAAAATGTTAACAGCTGAGTAGGTTGTATGGCAGTTCAGGACATTTCAGCGTTAAAGGTGAGGGATAATCACTGTCATTAAGTGAAATTTATGACTGGGATTCTTGTAGTTGTGTCAAATGTGTATGTTTAAGACCAATAGGACATGCCATTTCTGCTATTAGGCATGGGACTTCTGCCTGGGACCAAACTAGACGCTTCATGAACTGACCTTTTGGACAAGAGCAATAGGAACTAAAGGCATGTCACTACAGAATTTATCTTGACCCTAAATGAGAAATAGTGCTATGAATCCAAGGCTTTGGCAAGCTGTCTGTTTCCAACAATCAGACAAATTTAGCCTCACTTTCCTGACTATTTTAAATAGAGCTATATGATTGAAAGAAGGAATGAATATATAGTCTTTAGTAAAAAAGCCATTTAGGCTCTTAAGTTCAACCGGGACATCTTATGGCAGACATTTATTTAAGTGAGCTCATAATTGCTTGGGTCCCCAGATATGCCACATACTAAATTTCTGAAGAAAATTATGCTCAAAATGTATTGAAAAATAAGAACTTGATTTTTAATTAACAGTGTGATAAGTGTTTGACTTGCATCTTCTGAGTTATTTAACAGTATTGGAATCTATATTTGTTTACCTTTTTAAAAGAAAAATGTGTATTTTAATATCTGTGTATTGACTGTGTGCACATTTTTCTCAGAAATAGAATAAGATATAACAGTAGTTAGTGTTTACTATGTATTGCTTTCTGAGTCAAATTAATTGTTTGGGCTTCTGGTAGCTAGACAGTATTAATACTTAAAGAAAGATGGGTTGTCTTTGTGTTTTTTCTCTTCAGAAGGATAACAGTTAAATACTACTCCCTGGAAAGTAACTCAGCATACTTTTAAATTAAACACAGAATGCTAGATTTGAAATACAATACTAATTTGTCTTGCATGCATGTGTTCTTAACATTAATTCTCTTTTAAGAATGTTTCTCACAGTGTATCTGTAAACTTCCTGAAGTGCAGTTGTTTATGTTCTGTTCTATAGAACCAAAGTTTCAGTCAGACCTTGTCTCTAATGTTGTGCCAGTCGTAGTGTAATTTTTGACACCTGTTTCATTCAGTATCAGACATGAATTCTTATTCATCTGATTTCAAAAAGCATGTTTCCTCTACCTGTAGTGAACTTTTTGTTCTAATTTCTCATAATAATCCTTTCCCCCCTTTGCCCTTAGAAATACTCCAGGGGTCATATCTCTTAGTAATTGTTACTGTGTTAGAGTGCTTGTGTCATGATCTAACATGGATTTTATGGTCTCATTTATCTAGTATGCATTAGTTGCTGTGGTTTTCATTGTGTTGCTAGAAGCTTGGAGGGGAATGATAGCCTAATAGGCACTTGTACTATTGATATACCAGGATTTTAAATGAAGAAATAAATGTACAGTTCACTGCTGTGTATAAATAAACCTTTTTTGTGTTTTTTTTTTTTTTTTTTAATAGGGAACCTTCTCTTAAACTTGTGCATGTTATATGTAGTAGATCCAGTTTTCTAATAACTTCCATACACAACCAGAAAAAAAGCAATAGGTAGATGGGTTTTTTTTTTTGCAGCAGAACCCCAAAAATTACCCCAAAACAAACCTGCAACATGAAACTTGTTTAGATAGGACTCTACTCTGCACTTACCGCAATTGTATACTCAATAGGAAGGACAAGTGCAGCACAGGCAGATTTTCTGTTCCTGTCCTCCTCTCGATTTTCACTGTGTCTGTGTGATTTAGGCATTTGGTTAGAGATGCTAGTATAAATATCTACCTTTCTGGAAAGCAAGTCCTGGGGCACTGATGTTTATTCAGCACTTGGCACCCATCAATACTGAAGCTTCCTGAAAGTGAACACTAGGTGTCACGTTACCACAAACATCGGTGTCTCGTCTTCTCCCCATCTGTCTTTTCAGGGTCATCATTTAAGCTTGACATTTTTGTAAATTAGTTGACCACCATTAATATTCCACACCGGTATTTTAGTAAGTTTGGAATCCATTCAGTCATACTGTATGTGACTGTCAGAAGCTTCAATTTTCCTGTGATGTTTGTGAAAAGTTATCAGTACTGAGGTGGCATGGATTATTTTCCAAGATCTGTCTCTGCCACAATCAATAGGATATACTTACTAACTGAAGCCTTTTCTCCCAGATACTCATTTTTTATTAAAATTCCTTGCTGGTCAAAAGCTGATCTCAGAAACTTTTGCTGTGAAGTGAACAGAATTTGTCTTCTGATTTGGAGATGGCAAACACAAGAAAACAGATGGTGGAGTTTCATGACAGGGAGGTGTCCATGTACTCTGTTGTGTGAAGCCTAATAAATACTTTCTAGTGTAAATTTTGTTGTCTTCCCACTTATTTGGGAAGATGTTGTTTTCCCCTAAAATCTGTGAAATTAATATCTTCAAGATCCTATTAAAGAACTTTCCCACGCAGTTACTAAGTATCAGAATGATCAAATGTTTCATTTTTATTCACTTGGCTTCCTTGCTTTCACAAGCCAAATCAGAATATGGCTTTTACCTGTGCATATCTCCATTAAAACACTTATCAAAGTGATAAAAAACATACTGAAGTTTATGGCTTCTTAATGGAAATAAGACTTGTGCCCACCTGCTGCTCAGAAAAAGAACAGCATTAGTATTCCTTTTACACCTCAGATCTGTGTTTCATATTGTAAGCAGGTTTTTTTTCTGATGTTTTAAACATTTTATGAGATAAATATAAATAGAATCACTTTGACTTGAGAGTTCAGAGACTGCTTAGAATAGAAACAGTAGTAGAGCTCAGCAGAAAGGAACAGGGCATGACCATGTTCCTACGAAACTGACACCTAGTACTGCTTGTCAGTGTGATCACAATAATAGAGACAGCAAACACAAATCAGACTCATTCGGGTTGAAAGGGACCTTGGAAGGTCCATGAGCGTAACCTTCCCCTGAAAGCAGTGACCGTGTGGAATTCAGATTGAGTTGCTCAAGTCTTCCCAATGCATCTTTAAAACCTCCAGGAATGGAGCCTGCTCAACTTCTCTGCGCAAGCTGCTCCCTGCTGGGTTGTTTTGGTGGTGAATTTGCAGGGGGTACTGTTAACTCCTCCCTCAAAGCCATTACTTCCTTAGGCTCAAGCAAGCCCAGTTTACTCAGCCATTCCTCACAGGGGAAGTGCTTCAGCCCCTGGCCTATTTGAGTGGGCTTTGATGGGACTTGCTCTTGTTTGTCAGGGTGTTTCTTGTTTTGCAGGGCCCAAAACCTGGGTGCAGTGTAATGAGTGCCAAGAAAAGGGAGATGATTACATGGATTGCTTTCTGTTGTTGCTAATGCTATCAGACTTTGTGGCTGGCTTCTAGCACTGGTGACTCCTGCCCATCAGGACAGAAGGACCCCTGGTTCTTTTCAGTATATACTCTCCCCCACGCCTCAGAAATACCACCCCACCTCCCCCCACCATGTCTCAGGGAGAAATCTGAAGTTTTTAAAAAGCAGATGGCTAGTATAAGTGCCTCTTCTTGTCCTCCTTTAATTGAGAGTGAATGCATAACTCCAGGGGAATTCAGCAGGTTATTGCACTTGCTTTTTGTTGTGCTGTTTGATATCTTTTGGGTTTTTTTCCACCACCAAAAGCAAGAAAGGGCTCCTGCTGACTTTCATCTGAAGTTAAGATTCATTTACTATAAAAGCTGCATGTTAAAGTGGTTGGAACAATTTAGTGGACTTACTCATCCTTCATATTACAGATGAAGCTGACAGTTAAAGTCAACTGAGGCCCAAGATTTTGTTTCACTCCGGACACCCTTTGTCAGTAATACTCTTACTGCAGATATGATCTAAATTTTTTTGGTCTGTTTTGTGTGAAAAAGGGAAGCTGATTCTACTGTTTTGAGCTCTTCTGTACCTGCTTGTCGGAACTTTCTGTCTGAGGAGCAGCATGACTCCAGTGAGAGCTGTCATGCTGGAACCCTTCTGCCACTCTTTATTTGTGTATATTAACAGGCAGATTTCTGTAATGAGATTTACAAGCTCTCTAAAGGATGTAACCTTGAAGAGCTGGAACCCTTTAGCACAATCTAATCAATATTATCTCATTTATCATCTCCTTGTGAAGTTCAGATTGTTATGGGGACAAAATGCATTTGTAGTATTTAGAAAAGTTCTGGGCAGGAAAAATCAATGCAAAACATCAGGGTTTTTTGTACTGTGTTTAAAGAGGCATTGTACATGCTCATGCTGTATGATACTCTAAAATCATTAACCTTATAATTCTTACCTCCACCATGCCAAACTTGCATGACTGTTTCATGCCTGTAGTTTTGGGATTTTTACCTTTGCAGAGTTTATCTGAGAATTTTAAGTCACTGGGTGATTAAAAACTGAGGAGAAACCTTTTCCCTAAACAGGCAAGTCCTGTGTAATGCCATCTGCTGTGCAAAGTGCATCTGGAGTAGCTTTTTTTCATGGGTGCTTAACATCCTGTAAGAGACTGAAAATAGTTCATGCCTCCAACATTGATAAAAAGTTTTGCTCATTATAAAGAAGCTATAACCAAAGAAGTCTCCCTGAAGACTGGGACTTTGAACTGAAAGTCAAACTGCTGGTTAGGTAAAAGGAAACCTATTGTTCAGTCATCTTAGGCTGAGTTTGGGGGGTTGGGGTAGAGCACAGCTCACAGAATCCAGGTTTACATGGACCACCCCCAACCGAGAGGGGAGGAAGAGGTTTCGGGTACATGGTGCAACCTCTGGTCAGAGGCACTGAACACCCATCCTCCGTTACACAAACCGGCCCAGCTGTGGTACCCCCAGCCCCACAGGCCACATCCACGGGACTTGTACGTGAGAGGCAGCTGAGGGGGAGTCATAATCCATCAAAGACCCCCCAAAGTGCTCCCCAGAGGCTTTGCACCACAGGACTGCACGCGATGCAACAGACCCAGAGTCTGCTGTAAGAGACTGTCCCCCTCCCCCAGGGGGACGTGCCCGGACATTGCTACCAGGCTCAAGGGTATTTAAACCCATCAGATTCTACACTTTTCAGGGGGACCTCCACCACCAAGAAGACCAGCTGGAGAGGAGCAACAGAACATTGTTGGGATCCATGGAGTGGCAATATTTTCCTTTTTTGTCCCGGTCACTCTCTTTCTGTCCCCCCCACCTATTTTTTGCTTCTTTCTTTCTTTCTTTCTTTCTTTCTTTCTTTCTTTCTTTCTTTCTTTCTTTGCTTTCTTTCTTTCTTTCTTTCTTTCTTTCTTTCTTTCTTTCTTTCTTTCTTTCTTTCTTTCTTCTTTCCCTCTCTCTCCCTCTTATATTTACCATCAAATAAAACCCTTACTGACTGCATGACTGACATGACTGACTGCATGACTGACACGTACTGACTGACATGTAGTCTCATTTGCACCTTAATTCAGGCAGAGGAATTTCCAAAGAACCTTAATAACAATTGGATCATAACACATCTGCACTGTAAACAAACTTTGCAGAGTCTGAGTGGCTGAATTCCATAGCATTTCCTTGATGGAAATCAGTACTTACAGCAAGGCACAGCAGAGAGGCTTAACTGATTTGTTGAGGATCACAGAAGCAGTCTTACCCAGGGCTGGAATCAAAACCTTTTGGTGTCAAATCTGTATCATCAGCTCTTGATGATTTTTCCTTGCCACAAAACAATAGTTTGTTGGTTTTACCTTTTGATGGGAATTCTTTTATGCAGGTTTTGCAGGAGGCCTATCTCTAATGGAATGGGTTGAAGTGGGGCTCAGAGTAGCTCAGCCTCTGTTTTGTGATGGTCTGTTCTCACATAGCCAATGAAAAAACTGTGTTGGCTGCACTGTGCATGCTGGTGGACAGCTTTTCCACAGTGATACAACACTGGTTCTCACTAACCAATATTAACATCTGTTTGTACACCAGAGAAACTGTAAATAATAACATGGTAAGTTTCAGAGTACACTGTGAAGTGGGTGAGCATTATTGTTCCTACTTTTACCAGTGGAAAAACTGAAGGAAAGAGATTTCAGTTAAGGTTTTGAGTTGATTTTGGGGTTTTCTTTGTAAATTTGGATTAAGGAAATTGTCCTTCAGTACTTTACATTTTGTGAATACCTGACGAAACTTCCCCATATATTATGTAGAGAATAATTTTCAAAGTTTTCTTTTGAATCTCAATTAGATTTATTTTTCTTCCCTCACTATATCATGCACTATCCTGTTCCATCCAGTAATGGATGTAGACTTTGGAGAAATCTCATTCATTTAACTTACTTGCTGCTGCTACTTGTCTAACTAAGGACTAGTACGTTTAAGATTACCATGAACATGGATATATTACGTAGCTTACATAATGCTAATATGTAATGTGAAAAATAGAGAACAAAAATACACATTCAAAACAGTCCTAAACGAAATGGGAGATAGTAAGGAATGTTATTTTGTTTCCTCTCTAGAAGCTGTGTTTTTCCTCTAGGTATATGTACAAATAATAAGTTTATTGGAGGAAAGCGTCAGAGGAATTGATCTCATATCGGATAGCATGAGGACACATGCATATTTGTAAGCTGTTTGTCACAAGTGTGTTGCCATCTTCCTCTCCCGCAAACCTGTTAAATCAACAGGCAAAGAGATAGATTTTTCATTTGTTTCACTGGCTGCAGCAAAGACATAGATACTGCAAGGAAATTCATGGGCACATCTTTCCATACAAATCCTATCTTAACAGTATTAAGTCACATTCTTAGAAAGGCTTTAGGAATTACTCATAGATGTTGTTGTGTTAATGAAATGCTAGTGTCTTCTATACCAGTAAAATACTCTCTTCAAGCGGGCATTACAATCTAATTTTATGTCATATGTCTTTTCCTCTCTTTCTCAACCTATCCTGCTGTCTTAGGCATTGTAAATGCAGCATTTAGACATTCTTCTGCCATCCTTCACGAGCCCTGATGGAACAGCAGTATAAGGATATGCCTTAATCTTTGCGGTGTGCTCATTTCCAGAACACAGTTGAAGCATAATTAAGCATATGTTGCCAGTTCAGTGTGACACTGTTGTTTTGTGATATAGCTATTGCTCTTCATAAAATCTCCTCTTTTTCTAGTTTTGAAAGGGTAGTTATCAGTTGCATCGTCACACCGTTTTATGCAACTATTTATTGTACTTTTCATTAAGAGATGAATTATTTACTAAGGCATCTGGTGCATCATATGGTGCATATGCTGGGTGTGCTAAACAGAATGCTCATTTTTGAATAATAAGGGAAAAAATACACTACATAAAAGGATTAGACTTCCTAGTGTGCTTTGAAGAATAACTTTACTGTTCTAAAATCTTCAAGCCCGTTTTACAGGATTTTGTGATCATTAAAGGAATCTTTGATTCTAGTGGAACATGTGTGCTTACCTGTATATGTCTGTATCCATAATATCTGAAAAGTAGAGGGGTAAAGCAGACATTATTCTCTGACAAAAACTGTATTATACATGGGCTAGCTGTATGATATTTATTCCACATCTGTGACTGATAATCACAGAATAAATTATGGTAGTACCATTTACAATTTGTAAGGCAAGAAATTTTTATTCTTACTATCTGTAGAAATTATATGTCCTCCAGTGTTACCAAACATTAAACAAAGACCTTGTCAGTCTTCAGCTAACCTGTAGGCAATAGATGTACTTCAGCCCACTGTATCTAACTCTACACAAACCTCCAATTCCTTCATATACTGAAGACAAACTTCACACTCACTTTACATTAGAAAATTACTGAAATGTACTGTAACTGAAATCATTGACTGACATTAGTTTAAGGCTGATTTACCACTTCATTCCACAGTGTCATTTCCATGGTGTCAAGGGAAGGATGGCAGAAATTGTATATGGGCTAATTTATTCACTGTTTAGTTATACAGCTTTGCTACCAATCAAGTGAAATTTGATATGTACCAAACTTTCTACTTACAAAGTTTCAGAAGATGAGACTTAAATCTATTAAGTGTACCTTCTATTTACAAAAAAGGAGTTTCTTCATTGAAATTAGATATTTAGAAGTTTTAACAGCTGTAGGTTTTTTGTTGAATGGGACATTTAAAAAAAGCATGGCAGTGTCACAACTCTGTTTAAACAATCAAAGTTGGGGATGTAGCAGGATTTGTTGGTCTCAAAGGACTTTAAAAAGTAACATAGTCTTTTCAAAAAACATGCTTAATCCTGTGAGCAAGCTGTCTGCTTTAAGCATATTTAGGTTTGAAATATGTTGATACTCGTAAAGGTAGATGGTTTAGGAAGATGGCCAGGAAGCAAGTCTGAGTATGAAGTCTGAGTTGTCAAAATCACAAAATCACAGAATTAACTACGTTGGAAAAGACCTTTGAGATCATGGAGTCCAACCTAAGACCTAACACTACCTTGTCCACTAGACCATGGCCCTGAGTGCCACATCCAGTCTTTTCTTAAACACCTCCAGGGATGGTGACTCCACCATCTCCCTGGGCAGCCCATTCCATTGCCCAGTCAGTCATTCTGTGAAGAACTTCTTCCTAATGTCCAACCTAAACTTCCCCTGGTGCAGCTTAAGACTGTGTCCTCTCGTCTTTAAAATGCTACTACAACAACCTACTGGAGACAGTAAATACCCTGAAATAGTTTAGATCTGATTTGCATGCATAATCCCAAAGAGCTCTCTGTTATTTGTGTCAGAGAGTCAAATATAAATTGTAGCTTGAAGGAATGCTTCTTTTTTCTTATTTTTACTACCTGTAATTGAACCTTTTCAATTAAGAAAACAAAAATTAGATTTGTAATTCTTACTTAGGGCAATCTTGTAGCAGTTGGAATCGTCTGTGACTAAATCCTCAAGAATATGTCAGGAAAGAGGAAAAAATGTGTAATATTTTAGTTACAGTGAGGAAAAAATCCAAACCAACCAACAGCTGACAAGCTGACTTGATTTAGGGATTTTTGTGTCATCTTTTCAATTTTTAGTTTATCGTGACTAATAGTGCTTATGTGCTATTGTGCTTATTTACTCCTCTACTTCTGTACTTTGCTAGCTTGTGGTCTTTCTTCATAATCTTTGCTGTAGATCTAATAAAAATAAATCAGGCTTTCTCATTAAAATAAATAAAATAAATCAGGCTTTCTCATTAGCTGGACATGTATTCTTGTAGGTGCTCCATTTCAGTTAAGAAAAAAAAGATTTTTTTTCCTCCGAGAACCAGAAACATTATAGGGTAGTTGTAAAAAGGAGAATGGATGTGAAAGGAGTGAATAGGCTGACAGGTGCTACCTAGACCTCAGGGAGTACTGGGTTGTTTTTAATGGATTATTTGTGTCTTCGTGTAGTAGAGAAAGTCCACACTGAAGTCTCTGCTATCTCTTTCCATCTCTGGCAGTTTGACAGACTGTTGTGAATGTCACTGAGCTTAACTTTGTGTCAATTGGCTGTAGTTTTCCTAGCAAAAATACCTAAATGTAGTAAACCTGCTTGAGTTGACACTCTAATTCTCGTAATACCAGTGTAATTTTAATCTGACCAGGGTCAATCTAATTCTGTTTCATAAAAACCTCTTGCTTCATCAATTTATAGCATAAAATGAAGACTTCATCTTTTAAAATTTATAAAATTTCCCCTCTGTTAGTCCAGTATGTGATTCATTGCTAAGTGCCACAAAGAAGTACAAAGAGTGTTTCATGTATAATTTTAAGCAATTAATGTTAGGGTTTTCTGCTCTGAGAGAACTATAAAAATGTTTTTTTTGTAAGGCAGACTGTTCTACCTTAAAAAAACTATGGCTTAGCCCAGCATATTTAGCAGAACTAAGAAATAAAATAAAAACAAATCCACCAACCTATTGCCATTGTTTATAGTACTGAGGTGTGGGATTAATATAATGACGTTCCATAAATTCCTTTTGGATGGAATTTATAAGTGGTAAAAAGTACATTGTTTTTCAGAGCATCATTATTTTTCAAGTATTTCTGTGAAACTTCAGCAGATAGAGGCCAGCCAAGAGAGTACTGTCAATATAAATTGAAAAACTTTTGTCCTAGGGAGAAGGGATCTCTTCCGTTTAAATTAAGTAATCAAAACATTCTCCAAAATGAAAGATTAAGAAACATTAGTTAGGTCTAAGAATACCATTTCTCTGTAACTGACTAGTCTGACTATAATGTCTGCTTTTATTTGTATTGTTGATATTTCATTAGGAAGGAGGGCTTCTGCTAGCTGAGAATTAATTCTCTATCTTACATTTAATTGGATGTGACTTAAATGAACAATCAAAGCAGTATTCTATATTCCCTGTACATAATCTGCAAGAAATACTGAAAAGTATATTCTTGCTTAAATATAATGGAAAATTATCATCTTGAACATAATTGCACAGAATAAAAAATTAGATACACAGTTATAAATTGCAGTCTAAACAGTCTTTCATCAGCTTGCTTGATATTTACAGATCAGATATCTTGTGGAACTAATTCATGTACTTATGTGAAATTAAGGTGCTTTCACTAATGAGTTCTACAGATACTTTTTATGACTGTTTCAGTTAACTGGAACATAACACCTTGCCTTAGTTTTTCAAGACTTTAACAGTTTCCAACTTTTCCACTGGTGGTACAGGGTAACCTATGATTTAAAGGTATAGCCTTACTTTGGGATGTGGGAGTTTTTGTTGGATGTTGAGTAACTGCTGTATAAGCAGAATAATATTCCATTCAAATGGTACCCTTCTGTGGGTGGGAATTCCTCCCGCCTACACTACAGAGATGCAGTCAGTAAGAGTACACTAAGGTGGCCATGGCAGAGTGCCAAACATTAGAATGCATTTAATCATGACTGTTAAAATGTTAGCATTTTCCCTTGCATAGTTTCGTCCTATGCTAATCAGCAGTCTTCCAGATCTTATCCAAAATGTGACTTGGTACCGACCATTCCCGTGGGAGGCATGATTATGGTCCATGTCTTCAGGGAGGGCAAAAGTATTTGG
The DNA here is from genome assembly GCA_013400235.1 of Oriolus oriolus. Taxonomy (NCBI): domain Eukaryota; kingdom Metazoa; phylum Chordata; class Aves; order Passeriformes; family Corvidae; genus Oriolus; species Oriolus oriolus. The sequence goes on from VXBT01002723.1 coordinate 202,589, forward strand.
ATTCACTCATACAAGTTGTGCCAGCTGACCTTCAGGCCCTCAGCTGCCTGTTTGTCACTGTACTAACCTGATGTGCTCAGAAGTCTTTGAGACTTGCTGACCCTTTTACTCAGGGAAATTTACCACCAATGAGATGAGTAAAAGACTATTTTTTTCAAAACAAACAAGTACTTAGACCATCTGTGATTTGCAGAATGAAGCATAAAATGATGATGGAAAAGAATCCATTCCAAAAAGTCTTATTTCATCCTAGGACTTGTGCATTAGTATTTTACTTTGGATAGGGGGGTGGCTTCGGTGAGCATCAAAATTATGTCCTGTGTTGGCAAGTAGCACATCTGAATACAGGTAGATTTGTGGAATAAGTCAGAGGGACTGAACATTCCCAATTCAGTTTGATTTCAGATTAGCTCTAGCCTGATCCTGTGGACTGTTAGTGGTTGGTCTGTCTAGGTTTGCCCCTGGAACACCTCCAGCTCATTTACTCTGAGACTATGCTATGGTGGAGACCACAGCATAAGCAGTGGGAATGACTGGGAGAGACTTGCTTTAAAAATCTGCTTCTAGTGCAAACTAAAGTGCTGATACAGGAGCAATATTGTGGAGTTGGATCCTTCTAGAATGTGACAGAGATTTCATGGGGCCATGAAGGAGAAGGTGATTATGAACAGTCAGTGTGGACTTCTCAAGGGTAGATCATGCCGGACCAGCCTGGTTGTCTTTTGTAATAAAATGATGGGATTTGTGTACAAGGAGAGAGTAGCAGGTTTTGTTTACTTGTGCTTTAGTATGGCTCTTGAAACTGTCTTCCATGGCATTCTTATAGCAAAGATACAGGTACGTTGTGGTCTGGATGGGTGAACATGAAGTAAAAGGCTGGACTTTGGAGGTAGTGGCTGTGGGTCTACCCGTCACAGCAGACCCTGCTTTGAGCAGAAGGCTGCACTGGAGATCTCCAGGGGTCCCGGCAGTGGATCATGTTGTTCCAGGATTCAGTGCCTCTCTGTGGTACTTCAAGAAGTGAAATGTGTATAAGATGACATGGATGGAATTAGAGTCAGTATCCAGTACTTTCTTTTCAGATAATGTATTAATTAGTATAATAACATTTGAACTTTGTCAGTGAAAAAAAGAAATAAGGTTACATTAAAGCTCTTGTTCCTTTGAAGATGCTGAATATAAAATTAATTAAGGCAGAAGGAAATCTAGTACCTGGTCATAGTATGGGAAAGCCACACAGTAAAATGGCTGCTGTGTTACAATGGCATACAGTGTTACTAAAGAACAACTAGGAATATTGTGTTTTCTAACAGGAAGATTTAACTTAATGGATATATAGCAATGAGATGGAGAAAGCATTTTTTAGGAGACTTCTGAAAGCTAATGTTATACTTTTGATTTCTTCTTTTTATAATGTGAAATTATAAAACAACAACGGATTTTGCAACAATGGATTTATTAAAAGCTTGAAAATTCCAGCATTAAGTAATGGATTTTATTTTCATATCATAGAATCATAGAATGGTTTGAAAGCCTTGCCTTGAACACTTCCAGGAACAGGGCATCCACAACCTTTCTGAGAAAGCTGTTCCAGTGTCTCACCATGCTCATAGTGAAGAATTTCTTCCTAATACCTAATCTAAATCTGCTCTCTTTCACTTGAAGTCCATTCCCCCTTGTCCTGTCACTGCTAACCCTTGTCAAAAGTGTGGCTTTCGTGTAAGCCCCTTTAGGGGGTAGGTTTGGGGTGAGCTGTTCTAAGATTTCCCCAGAGTCTTCTCTGGGGAGCCCAGTGATCACATTCATGATTCTCCCCTGGACTCGCTCTAGCAGGTCCATGTCCTTACGCTGGGTGCCCCAGCACTGAATGCAGCTCTCCAGGTGGGGTCTCACCAGGGCAGAGCAGAGAGGCACAATCCCCTCCCTTGACCTGCTGGCCATGCTGCTTTGGATGCAGCCCAGGATTGGTTGAATTTCTGGATGTCTGGGCTGCAAGTACACATGGATGTATCACGTTGAGCTTCTCAAACACCCTCAAATCTCCTCCTCAGGGCTGCTCTCAATCCATTCTCCACCCAGCCTATATTTTGCTTGGGATTGCCCCAGTCTAAGTGCAGGACCTCACACTTGGCCTTGTTGAACGTTGTGAGGTCTGCACAGGCCCACCTCTCAAGTCTGTCTGGATGACATCCCTTCTCTGCAGCTTGTTGACGCCACCACACAGCTTGGCATTGTTGGCAAATGATGGCAAATTACCAGTTTGAAGTAGGCAGAATTTATTAGAGGTGTATTACTGGGTCAGACTACATTTCAAATTCAAAATTAGCTTTGCTGTTACAGTTTTTAATTACTTAATATCAGATCTTTTAAAATAGTAGCTGAGGCTAAATGAATAGTAGCTGATAAAAATGTGTTGTGCTGTTCAGGTTTTTCGTTATAATAGAAGTACTCAGATCATGAACCAGCTGAATAGAAATTGGAATCTCAACCAGGACAGACAATCACGAAACCTGGTTTGTAACCATGGAGAAAAATTGTGTGTATTTAAAAAGGTGAAATACTAACTAACTAAAAAATGCAGAGGTATAAAAAGAAAGAAGTGTACTGAGCAAAATATAAGGGGATATATCAGAAAAAAAATAAAAAGTGAAACATACTATTTATTTTCAGTAGAAGGTTTTTTTTTCCTCCACGGCTGTGGTTGCCACCATTTTCTAGATGTAACTGAAATATTTTATTTGTCTCAAACACTAAAACAGTAAGCAGATCTCTTTTCTATATGAAATTCTGTATGGAAATTCAAGTAAATCACATCTGCAGTTATTTCAAAACTTATAATAACACTGTAGCTTAATTATTTCTTTTTTTCATTTTCATCCTTATAATTACTCCATGAGTTGTTGCACTTTTATGGCAGTAACTTTAGATCCACTGGATCTCATTGATACAATTGCAGTTTCTTTGGGGTATGTTAACTTGAGTAAAAGGGCACAGTTTATAAGTGAGTATGAACTTTTGTAATTAATTTGTCAGAATTGAGTTTGAGTCTTATTTTACCTTGTACATGAGTGTGTATATTCATATTTTGTTTTTTTCCTGACTGCATTACTCCTCAGTAGTTCTGGAGATTCACAGAGCCAGACTGTGCTTTGCACTTAGGAATAATTTCAGAGAATGTGCTTTCATGTTCCATGAGACAGAGATTTCATTTGTGATGCATATGAAAGCTAAATACCTTAAAGAAATGTATGGGAACACTTTATTTTCTGGGCTGTTTAGTCCAGAGCAATAGAAGAAAACAACATCAACAATTTCTGAAATGTTACTTTTTCAAAAAATGTTGTACAGTTCAGATTTTTGCCTGATATTATTTCAAAAAGGAAAATAAATGATTTTTTTCCAGTTGCAAATGATGATAATTAATGCTTTGTTTGTTTGTAGGTTTTCTTTCATTGGATGTGGATTTTACAAAACTCATTACTACATATAGTGAAATATGTAGTGAAAAGTTATTTCTGTGATCATTATATTCCAATTACCTGTAAAATAACCCTGTCATGCTTTCTGTTTCACAGGACTTTTTGTTTTAAATGTTCTGTAAAGTATTTCTCTTTTGTAAATCCAAGCAAAGAAGGAAATTGGGAATGGCCTTAACTTTTTTACGATAATTCTAATATGTTTTTCTGTATCACGAAGAAAGATAGTGCTTGTATAGCTTTGGGTGGGGACACTGGGTTATATTGGTTCTAATTGTCAGACATCAGACCCCAGACCCCAGCTGGCTGTGGACAGCAGTGACAGTAGGTTTCCATCAGGCTTGGTGACCTGCTCATTTGAATGTTGCATCCTCATAAACTGGAGTGGAAAACTGAGGATAAATACAAATGTTGTTTCTTACCATTTAGCATTTCTCTAACTTTGCATAACAGCTACTGATTTTTCTAAACTCGCTGTTTGTGAGGTGGGCTCGTATTCCAAAGCAGCATTTTCACTAACTAGTTTTGTGGAGTTTAAATTTAAAATTACATTTAAAATGTTGATTGGAAGTGTTTGGAAAAAGAAACAGTTTTGATTTACTCTCCCTTCACCCTTTCAGTCAAACATTTCTCAGCCTTGTACTCTTCAGATTGTATCATCTTTCCTCCCTTAATATGTGTAGTTTTGGCTTTGATTCCTGAGCTCACACTGAAATGCTGGATTTTTATCAGACATTTTGTCAAGACTCTAGCCAAAATAAACTATTCCTTGTGTTTGTAAACTTAAGGTAACTATTTATTTGTGTTAAAAAGCTCTGAACTGAAAACAGATTTTAAACCAGTGGAAGCACACTGAATGAATACCAGTATTTATTCAATATTCCTTCTTCTGGGAACTTTTTCCTTGCGTGCAAATCTTGAATCTCAGTGGCTTCATACTTACGAGGATTAGATGAAACCCTACTGTGCTGGGCACCAGAAAATGGAACTGTACATGGATGAGTATGTTGTTCCTGTATTTTAAGATGTTTGTTTGATCAGCATCCAGGAGTGCCTATTTACTGATGTTAGACAGCACCTTCCAAACTGCATTGAAAGCAAATTTTAATACTACATTCTAGATTCAATACACATTTCGACTCTTGCATTTGAAAATACGTTTATAGAGTGTTCTGTTCTGCAGGAAGACTTTCAGACATACGTACTGTGGGAAGTCAAAACAAGTTTTGTTTTTTTCAGTTTGTTTTACCTAATAAGTTTCTTTTGGTCAATTAATGTTGTGCAGACGCCAGAAGTCTTTTCTGTTTTGGCTATTGCATAGACCTACTTCTGCAATGTAATTTATAGTAATTGGATTACTGAATGACTATAATAGTTATCAAGAATTGAAGTAATAGATATAGGCAGAGCAATTTCATGCTTTTCAGATGAGATTATATTACATTTAGGATAAGTTACAAATTACTTGATGACTTCACCAATTTTAATTAACTTTAATGTCTAAGAAGAAAAAGGAACCTTGCTAAATTGTCAGTCATTGTAACTTTGGTTGCTATTTCACAGCTAGCATTTTTCTATGCTCAAGATTCTATCTTTTAATTTTTTGATGTATTTCCTTTTCATGGTCTTTACAAAATGTTATTCTGGGCTGTCCTTGACAGTGAAGTGCGTGACCTTCTGGACTGAGATCAATTCTTTGTTAGCCTGAAATGACTCTTCTGTTTGGGAAAGGATTTGTGTTGAAGCTTCAGTGCATGTGTTTCAATGTTTTGTTTGTGAAAGGCATTTAATATGTAGCTTGAGATGTCTATAAGAAAATTTGTGAGTGTTAAGAGTTAAATATGAGGCCTCATGTTCCCTCTCCTAAGCCATGGAAACCTGCTCAAAGACAGTGCTTGCAAAGCAGGCAGTGTGGTGTTTGTCATTGCTGTAGTTCTTTTTACTGCCCTTGCTAATTTCATTCCCTCTAAGTTAATGTATGTGTGCTGCTGAACTTAATTTTCACAGTTACAACTTTTAGACTTTTACTTAAGTCACTAAAGCTGGCAGGAAGCCTCCTGCCAGTGTGGCAGACGTCTGCAGAAACGCTCATTTTAAGCATGGCCCGTCTCTGTACAGTGACAGCTGTACCATGCTGACAGAGGTTACCCTACCTGTACTGAAATCATTTAATTTTCACAAACAGCTGGCCATTGTAAATAAAACTTGCTTTAAAGCTGAGAAACAAACCAGAATGTAAAATCTAAATTACAGTCTGGCATTTCACAAAGCCCTTGTGCCTTCAAAACTGAGCCAGTTCACTTTGATGGTGGGGGTTGATGGTCTGAACCCACAGAGCACCACTGGGCTGTAGTGTCCCTGCTCAAGGCCCAGGAGTCCTGACACCCTTTGCCCCCACACTGAACCATGCTGGCACCAGCTTTCCTTACAACTTGTTTGGGTTTCCTGGCTTGGCCTTGCCTTGCCCCTTTGCCTGGTGCTCAGTGTCTGTTGCCCAAACCACCTTTGCTGCTGGCTCACTGCCCCCTCGGGAGCTCCCCTTGCTCCTGCTGCTCCGGGACACCGAGTGCCCACGGTGCAGAGCTGGCTGTGACAGCCGGGGCCCTGCCGCTGGGGTTGCCTGAGGCTGTGTTTAGTCCCGTACCTGATGGTTTTCCTAACATAAGGTACAGAGTGGGATAAATGACAAGCAGGTGGCATTGTTTTTATGTGTATAGAAAATACATGCGAAAACCACAACTGAAGGGATTTTATTTTCTGCCCAAAACTGCATTATGTTACGCAAAGTAATGAATTTTGAAACGGTAAGAAAAGAAGTGAAGGTTTATGACAAAAAGCTTCATTAAATACACTGCCAGTCAATTAATATTTCAGGAAGCTGTTTGCTGTAGCACTTTTCATGTTCTTTCTTACTGACTAAACAAAATAATGCAGACTGTAATAACAAGTAATTTTTGTAATGTACTCAAGCCATTTCAGTTTCAGAATGTATTTCTTATGGAATTTATGGACAACCCATTATCATTTTGGCGAGGCAAATTTATTATTTCTGGCTTCTCTGATAGGTGTCATGTTTCAAGTGATAATGAGTCTGTAACTTCACTTGGCAGTTTGTTTAATGATCTGCTGAGTGTAATTTTTTCCTCTGGTAGGGCGCCTAATGTACCCTACTGCAGCTCGAAGTGTTGCCTCTTGTTCTGTCATTAAGAACAGATGAAATTAATTGATTCTGATTTTCTTTCAAATCTGTAATGGTTCATTACAAAATAGTTGTCATCTCTACCACCAGAACTTTGTTTCTAATGTGTCTGTGCTGTCCAGTAAAGGGTCTGATAAAATGACAGCAGCAGTTGGTGATAAAGAGTCAAATGAGGAGTATTTCCTCTGTGTGTTTCCATGAAGAAGTGATTTCTTACTGCAAATTTTCTGTGTTCTGGAGGAAGCTTGACCAATATCCAAGAGAAAGCAACACATATGGAGGGTTTAAATAGAAGAAACTGGTATTCATTGAAATTTGCAAATAATACAGCGTATCTCTTTTGATTATTTCAAGTTGTTTCCATACACAGTAACACTTTAAATTGGAAATTCACAGGTTTATCATGAAATAGGTTGTGAGGTGTAAAATGCAGATGAGAAAGGTTAGGGAAAATACAGGGCAGTATTTGGTTCTCATTGGAGCCCAAAGTCAGCGGAAGACAACACTAGAATGTATAACCTCTGCACTGTTGCTGCAGAAAATGAATCCTAAAACCTAGTAATGTCTGTGACAATATTGTCTTATCAACTCTTCCCCCACCAAGATCAGTGATTACAGAACATGTTTCTGTGTTATTTTCAAACTTCTTTTTTAAGACTGTCTGTGATCCAGAGAACATCTGTATTTGCACTGGACTGACAGAAGTTCCTTACCACTATGAGATGTAGCACAGAAACCTTGAATCTGAGGCCACAGCCACTCCATGTGATTGCAGTGCTTGACTGTCAGCTAGAAGTCTAGAGGTCCCAAAAAATCTCACTGGATAGTAAATGAATTATTTATTATATTCTGTGTGGAGAAGCCATATAGTTCTCACTTTTAAGTTCATTAATATTTTGAAATCAGTTATGTGTAAGTATGTATAACGTTTCCTGTAATTGATAATACAACTTTATTTTTTATGCTGTGCAAGCGTTTTTCATAACCTTCAGTGGTCAATAGAACTTGGTTGAGTAATCATTTGGAGCATTTATTGTATCTTCCTCTATCAGACTCATAAGCCTTTAATATTAAAATAAAGAGGAGAAAGTAGGCAACTAGCTAGAGGAAAACTTGAAGCAACTCTTTAGGACTTCTGCAATAAATAAAAAATTAAGGGATTATTTCTCATTTTGAAGGCTACACTTTTTGTTAGCATGGCTCTGTGGTCATGGTGTGATTAAAAGCTGAAGACTACAGCCAGTGCTGAGCATGTAAGGCATCTGTAGCACACGTAAGTGTCAGCGGCTGGCTCTGTGCTGACACTAAGTTGAGGATTTCAGGATTACTGTCCCATGTTGCATGTAAGAACAAGCAGCATTCTCTCACAGCAAGGAAAACGGTTAAGTAGGTGCAGGTTTATTAAACGCATATGAGAGAAGTCCTGTGACATTTCTGCAAGTGAAGATGAAAGACTCAGAAGTCATTCCGAGCTGGATGTTTTCATAGACCCCAACTCTCCCTTCTTCCAAACTATTTACTTTTTGTTATAGCATCACAGGATCCTAGTATCTGTATTGAGATGAATGTTTTTGTAATTTCCCTGTTTTCAGTATGAGGCAGTAGACATGATCTTCTTATTTGGTAGAGTAGGGAGACTTTGGTCAAGTTCTGGGCTCTGGGAGAGAGCCAGCAGCTCTGCAGTTGCAAATGGGTGTGGGGGCTCGGTTTGCAGCTGCCTGGCAAAGTCTAACATACTTGTCTCCTTCTCATACTGATTACAGACTGTGAGGTCCCTGACCTTCAAGAGTTGAGTCATAGCAGGACACTTTTAGGCTCACCTTTCCTGTACTAAGTTTTTTTCAGACTTAACCACAGTCTTTGTAAATCCAGGTGTCTCTGTGTCCTTTTTGAGACTACCAAGCATAATTTTAACTAGACTAGGACAGCTGTTCTAAGTGTGTTGTCCTTTTAAAGCAAGTGTGTTATGTGATAGTTACTGAAACATCAGGAATTATTGTACTAGTGTTCTTTTCATCTTTTTTCAAACCTACGTTTGGCTGATTTATTCATTTAAAAAAGGTGTATGTGTCCATATTTTTGTGCTGGGAGTGCAGCTGGGGCATAATTATGGAAGTGGAAGGGGAAAGATGTGAATAAATCCTCTTACTTCTGGAAAGAATGTGGAGAAAATCAAACCACCATTATGCAAAGAAAAAAAATCGCCTGGTAAAAAATCGCCTGGTATTACATTCACTCTTCAGTTATTGTGGAAGTTTCTACCTTGATGTGAAATGCAGTGGTACAATTTTGAAATACTGCTTTCTTTTAGCTGTGTTTTGAGAGCAAAACTGAAATTATTAAATTTTTCTGTCATTTGAGTAGTTGAGTACAGTGTCTGTTGACTCCAAGAAGAATTGAAATTGCTTCTCTCTGAGTGTATTACACATTGAGATCTTCATATCAGAATGTTACCAATAAAAATTACAGGGTAAGTGTTTCTTAGGATTTATTTCTCTATAAGAATGATGTATTTCAGGCACTAATCAGTTAGCCACTGTCATCTTAAGATGTCTGATTAATTTGAAATCTGAATCAGTCCCTCATTTTGAGTCTTAATTCAGATTAACTGCAAGTTTGAGGATATACTCTTGAGTCTCTCACTTAAGCTTTTAAAGATCAAAGAGTTGCTGTCTAGCTTCAAAGTGTGTTACTAAAACTCTGCATAAACAATTAAAGCTGACTCAGTGTCTTTGGAGAGACTTCTTAACATATGTACTACATAGTAGTTAACACAAAATGAGAAGTATAAGGGATGGTTGTGTGCTTATGTTTTGTAGTTATTTGGAGAATATTTGCAAGTAGCACTAACACAGGTAACAACTACATAAAGAGACAAAGGTTGATAAGTAAAATAATTTCTCAGGAAAAAATAATTTCTTAGGCAACTGAAGCAAGAATAATTGCATATGCTGAAGGCTCTCTGAAAGAAGCAGGGTGTGTTTTTGAGCTGTGTTTCCTGGGAGCCATTTTCTTTCCATAATACACATCTTAGCAGAATTCAACTAGTTTTAACTGAGTAAATGTATATCCATAGATTAACTTTATTATTCATGTAATGAAATAAGAATGGGTTGATACTCACATAGTCATTTGGGAACTGTACTTTTTGGGGGGGTGGGGGAAGTAAGACAAAAGAGAGTAATTTTGATGAAGATGATAACATCTGATAAGGTTACATTTATACAAGCCCTACATATAATTTCTATTTAAATGCCTTGAGATACAATCATGACACTTCATTATTTTCTGTTTTAGTCATATAATCCCAATTTCAATACAATTATAACTGATTTAAGATGCTTTGCAATGAGCTTCTTCAATTTCACTGTCAGTTACTCCTCTTCCAACAGTGCTTGTTAAAAATATCTCTGGCCAGCTATGTCCTCGTATCTTTGCAGGACTCCTCAGGTGCCATCAAAACTTTCCTTACTGATATTTCCCACCTTGGCCATGTGCAGCTGCAGATTTTTCACCTGTTGTTCAAGAAATGACCTTTAGACTGTGGTGGCATTAAGTGTCTGAGGGTGCTTCTGTGAGATGCCTTCAGGATGCAGTTAGGTCTTCCTGGAGCCTTTGCTTCTGCAGGCTGAACAATTGCAGCTCTCTCAGTGTGTCTTCAGAGAACTGTGAGTTAACTGCTTTATTCATGACAGGTTTTTTCCTTTACAAAAATTTTTATGTAGAGCCATGTTGGTAGCTTAGAGCTTGTTAGAGCTTGTACTAAAACCATGGTTAATTTGAATTTTGGGAATGGCTCCGAAGTTAATCACATCTGTACCATCTTCTGCTTGCAACTTGCTTGTGGTAGGTCCTTGTGGAGCAGGGCAGAGAAAGCTCCTGTCCGACCGCCTGGTGGCCTGTGGTCATGCCCTTCCTTGCCTTCTTTGTCTGGGTATCTACAGAGCCAGCAAACAGTGCTCTGCCCCATGAGCCCGTTGTGTGCAGTGCTTTCAGTACTCTAAAACAATAAGATGTGTGAAAGCGGATTATAAAGGACTTTACATGAGGGATTGCTGACATGTACTGCATTTGGACTTTTTTCACATACTTCAGAAGACAGTATCTTTTTTACTGACTCCTCTATCTTCTTTGTCCTTTTAATTAGATTTTTCTTTGATTAGTGAACTGTCCTGGTATTGCATAGACAGAAAAATAACTGCTCCAGGTATGAGTCGTAATCAGCTTAAAGTAGAATAATTTAAATTGATTTTTGATGGGTCAGTCTTACTTTTCCAAGAAGATGAAAAATATGAATGTTTCAATTTCTGTAGTGCCTGTACTATTGTGGCTGTCACTCAGGCTTTTCCTGCTAATCCAATGAAAGACTTAATTTGTTATGATTAAGTACAATACTTCTGGCAATCCTTTAAGGACATATTATTACCAAAAGTAAATTAGTTATGAAAATATTCTTGTTTTGTATTAATAGAAAGCATTTTGCTTCATTTAGAAACAAATAAGAAATCTTTGTAGTGAAGAATGCTTTAAACATACTTCCTTTTATATTTAAATTATTTTTTGAAAGAGAATATCATAGTACTTTTTTGGGAGAACAGAGGAATAAAGTCTTGGCAAAACTTGTTAATATGCATCTCAAGGCTTATGAGTTATACTCTAGATGCTTGTAATAAAGAGCATTTTTGTATTGTTCAATAGTGATAAAGTAGTGAAGTGTACATGTTATACAAGAAAATATATATTCATGCTATTAGTATTTTTCATGAAGCCATACTTCAGAAAATTTTAATAACAGTTTGCTTTTCACAAAACAGTCCAATAAAAAGATGCATAGCCTAATTCATTACTTTTCTTGTCTTACATCAGTGCAGTTCTTGTGGAGATGGAAGAAAGGCACAGTGTATGAAATCATTCTCTGCTCCTAATTGACAGAGGTCCTGGATAGGTGTTAAAGAGCAAAAAACGGAAAAAATATGCAGAAATTTAACATGTTACAAAGAAAAGCCAACACATGTGTGATACTGCCTTTGAGAGATATTATTTTTACTGGGGTTAGTCTTGTTCCTCGTAAGGATGTTAAGTTCTGTTCCTCCTAGTTAGCACACTGTGTTGGGTTGCATGGCCTGGTTTTTGGTAGCAGGGGGCCACAGAGGTGGCTTCTATGAGAAGCTTCCAGAAGCTTCCACCATGTCTGGCAGAGCCAATCCCTGATGGTTCTGAAGATGGACGTGCTGCTGGCCAAAGCTGGGCCAATTAGAGATGGTGAAAGTGCCTCTGTGATACCATATTTAAGAAGAAATCAAACCAAAGGTTGTAGAGCAGTTTTAATTCCTGCCAGAGAAAAGCGCAGTGAGAACATGTGAGCAGAACAACTCTGCAACACCACGGTCAGTGCAGAAGGAGGGGGAGAAGGTGCTGCAGGCACCAGAGCTGAGATTCCCCTGCAGCCCATAGTGAGGACCATGGTGAGGCAGCTGTGCCCCTGCAGCCCATGGAGATCCACCCACAGTCCGTGGAGGAGCCCCACACCAGAGCAGGTGGATGCCTGAGAGGAGGTTGTGACCCCATGGGAGACCCGTGGAGAGAGGGGTCCTGCTCCCAGGCTGAACCAGCCTGTCCTTGAAGGACTGCACCTTGTGGAAGAGTGACCCACACTGCAGCATTTGGGGCGTGCTGTTGCCTGTGGGAGGGACTCACATTGCAGCAGTTCACAGAGAGCTGTTGCTCATGGGATGGACTCACACTGGGGAAGTTCATGGAGAACTGTTTTTGCTCAAAGTTGGACTCGATCCTCTTAGAGGTCTTTTCCAACCTTAGTGATTCTATGATTAATACACACCAAAATACTGCCTTACAACATATTCTGTCAGGAATAACTTCTCATGGTATTTTTGGTGTAGAAACCAGTGCTTTTACATTTATTTCACAACTACTCTGTTTCTAAACTTACTTTAGTTCATGCCAGCAAGAAGGTTTTAAAGTTTTTTGCAAGCTTTTAAGAACTAAGCTTTTTCGCAAAAAACCGCTTTTTTTCTGTCACAGGGAATGACATGACAAACAACTGCATTCTGTCACTTCTTGTCAGTTTTATTTCTTTTTCTTCCTGGAAAGGAAAGCCTTTGTCATTTCAGGAAGGGTTGTTGTCAATTTTTCTTTCTTTAATGGTGAATTAAAATTAGCCAAGATAGGTCCTATGTTATGTTGGATTAAAATTAAACTATGAGCTAAAAAGAGAAAGCATGGAGGAATTTTTGTTTGTTCTATTCTGTTCTGTATGACTAGGCTATAACGTTGACAACTCAATGTCTCTAGTGGAAAGAAGTTTCAGGAGTATGCTTTTTTCACACAAGGCAGGTGTTTGGATTGGTTTTCTTTCAGCTTGGACAACTCCAAAAGCACTTACGTTAAGTGGTATCCAAAGAGTTGCGTTTAGTTTTATTTATGTAGTTTCTATTAAACTTTCATTTTTATAGAAGAAAGGGAAAGCACGTTTAGCAACATTCTGCAGCTTAAATACTTCCATTTTTTAAGTCTACAGTTTTATGAGAAAACTAATTTTGCTAAGGTGCTCACAAACACCACTGAATTTGATTTCAGAATGGAAGTTTGGATGTGCTGAGTTGTACTTAATTTAAATATGAAAAATGATATTGTTTGAGGAATTTGGGACAAATATTTTATTATTCAGTCAGTTTTAAAAGAAAATGCTCCGTTTAAATTAATTTTAAGTCAGTTAAAACGTAGCATTGGTGCACATTCTACTGTGGCTTTTGTATGTTCAGATTAAAGGTTTCAAAAATTTTACATTTCTACCTGGGAACTTAAAAGAATGACTATTACAAATTTAGCATTTTTTTAAAATTTATTTTATTTCACTTGCAATATATGCTTATTATTTTGTCTGCTTCCTCATGACCAGTGGTTCTCTTACTTCAACATAAACTACAAAGGCAAAAACAAGATAGAACACCAAAGGTTCTAGTATTCACAAGTCATTATGTTTAACGTTAAGATTAGATGTCTGAAAGTGCTGATGCTTAGTACACCTAACATTGCAGATTTGGTCTAAAGCCAGTTTAACATCAGTATAAATCTTAGTGTCGACTCGAATAACCACTGATTTTCAGAAAGCATAGGTATATACAGATGTTCTCAAAATGGTGTCTGGCTTTGTGAAAATGGAGGAACAATGGCCATCTTGCTAGACAAGGAAGTTTCAGATATGAAAATTTTACTTATTATCTGGAAGTATAAAAGGGTGGCAGACAAATAACTGCTGTTTGGTGGGATGTTGCATAAGTGGAAAGTAAAATGGAGCAATGTAGATTTTGGTCTAGTCAAATGTGAAGTTCAACATGCAAGTGCCACAAACACTGATAACAGTTGAAGATGGCACAGGCTTTGGGATTATGGAACCCTGGGAATTGAAGGGATTGCTGCTAACCGGGAGAGGCGCAATGAGAAGCTATGGAGCATTAAACCTTTCAATGTATTTTTGTGTAACAACTGTCAGGAAGAATTAATTACTGCTTACTGCTATGAAATCTCCAGAGGCCTTTATAAAACCATTAATGTATCATTACTTGTTATTTGTAAATACCCTTGTGACATTGTCAAAATCTCTAAATATAATTGTTTGGGATTTTTGTCAAGATTATATGGAACTAATATGCTCAATATGCAAACAAGAAAGTGATGTGCTTGAATTTTATTTGCTTTACATTTTACAATGCCAGTTTTGCATGTCTAAAATTCACCATGGCATAAAATGAAACCAGGAAAACAGTCTCTCTTGAGTGTTGGGGAAAGAGCATTTAGACTCTGTTTAGTTTGCTGGATGATAAAAAGATAGGCATGTGGAAGAAACTTGCTAGTTTACATTTGTCATGTGACCACTCCATCAATCAAACACAAAATTCAACATTTTCATTCTTCCTAAGAAAATATTTCACAATATTGCTTTGCTTTTAGGTCTTCTGTTACTGACTTTTCAACACTTTTAAGACAGATCATCACCTATATGTGACTGCAGAATATGATCCTAAGTAATTAAAACTAATTCTCACATTGCTCTGCAATTTTTTGCAAGTTTTTAAGTCAATCTGCAACTCTTTTAGATTGCATTGTGAAGTTTAAATATGAAGTACTGAGATGTACGCACATTACACAAATTGGTTGAAAAATGAAAGTAGGTCAGATTTCTGGAAACTCCATGCTTGAGTTAGAGTGACTTCTGATTAAAAGACTTTCTGCATCCAGATACATTATGGATGTTTATTCCTAGCTGTTTATTTGCTTGTATTACTTGAGTTATACAGCAGCATTTTCATGTTGCTTGTTCAGCACTAGTTTTGTTTAAATTTTGTGTTGTTACTTTTTAAATTTTTTACATGTTGTTTCTTTATATGCAAACCCCATAAACATCTGATCTTCACTACCAAGTGATGCATTCCCAGATTAGAATTTAAATTCTAGTATGGAAAGGAAAATTGGTCATAATATAGTCTTAGAAGTAGTTGTTTTTTAGTCTTAGTGGCCTGTAAACAAAACCTCTTAAGAAGACAAAGGACAAAAGGATGGTGTAAAGATTCAGGATTTAGAAGTGTTGTAGAAAGAAAAAAGAGGTGTCTCAGGAGCTCATTGTAAACATTTGAATTAAAGACCATTAGAAGCCACTGGGGAGACATTCCAGTGAGTTCTTTCAGGCAGCCTGTGTCAGTTCTTGGAGTCACTGAACCACTAGGATGGAAATGCACTTTGGAGATTCTCCAGTCCAACCCCTTGTTCAGAGCAGATTCTCCAGGAGGAGGTTACTCAGGGTCTTGTCCAGTCAGGTCTTGAATAACTGTAAGGCTGGACACTCCACAGCTTCTTAGCCTTTTCCAGTGCTTGACCCACCCTCACAGTAAATCTCTTGATGGTACATCTCAGTACAACCAAGACTACAGCCAGAGCAATATATGACTCTACTTGCTACTCCCCTTGAGAAAGGATAAGCCTTCCCCTTACTATATTCAGTTGAAGTTTAAGTAGAGGTCTAAGGTGTGGCTTGTCACACTGCTGGCATACTTTTTTTCTCCTAAACAAAATAATGACCCCTCTTCCATGTGTCATTTGAATCACTTGGTCTGAGTGCAGTGCTTTGTAAAGCCTCATGAGGATTACACATTGTTTTTTGGATTAGCTCAGGGTCTCAGGCCTAATTTAATGTTCACAGAGTGAATTCAGTAATGTGAAACTAAGCAAATATTCTTGGTCATTGACAGAGAGTAACTGCTTTGCTCAGAAAGACCTTCTTGTTAATAAGATAGGAAAATACATGATACTGCTTTGTGCTCATGGATGCAGTGTCTTGTTGCTACTGCTCTGTAAGAGCAGACCAGGGAGAGGCTGCACAGAAGTCCGAGTGGCTGAGTTTGTGGAGGAAAAAACCAGGACTGTAAGGAATAAGGACAAAATGTTTATTCTTCTCCAAGGAAAAAGGAGTTTGGAAATCTTTAATGTTACTTTGAAGTCAGAAGAAAAGGAAACCAAAAAACTTTAAACAGAATATTTCCAACATGCTTGGGGGAAGGAACTGGGGTGCCAAGAACCTCAAAAAGAAAGAGGGCTGCAATAACCAAACTATATAATTACAGTGGTGTATATGGAAGAGGAAAAGACAGAAATTTGCCTGCTATTTTTTATGTTTTCAATTATTCTTCATATCTGTGGGGCCTTCTGTAAAACCTTACCTTCTATAAAACCTTCTCTTCTAGAGGAAGGATAATGCAAAATCTCTGTCAGGATGGTGTTTCTTTGAATTTCATTTCACAACTTTCACACTTTTAGAAACCTTCCGAAAATACCATTGTTCAAAGCGCCGTTATTTTTAAAGAGCAGCTAATCACAAAGCCAAGTTGTGTCAGACAAAGCGTACCTGTTATGTACCTACTTGTAAACCTGCATCCTGAACAATCAGGAGGCTGAAATACAGCTTACAGTGAAACTCAACTAGCCTTGCTCATACAGGTATTCCATCTGTGTTCAGAGTTTGAGGCATACAGGTTTTTTTTGAAAACCAGAATAAGCAAACCACTTTTTTTTCCCTTTCAGCATTGGAAAATCTTTGTGTTAAGAGGATGGCAGTGGAGGTGGCAAAACTGTGTGTTGCCTTTTAACTGTCAGTGTCGTGTGGGACAATTGGAAGCGAATGCAGTATTGAAGTATCTGAGAGAGCAGCCTCAAAGTGACACTGAACATCACAACAAGACAAATACATTCCTGATCTGTTCTTGAGATTTGAATCTGAATCTCCGAGTATTGTCTATCAGTGTTAAAAATGTAATTTCAGCATGACTTTAAAAGAATGAGATCACTGAAATTTAGAAAATTTTGTGTTGGTTTTTGAATGATATTGCCCCAAATAATTACAGTGTAATGTAAAATATGTTCTCACCAAGAAAATATCTTTGGTATTTTCTCCCATGACTTTTATCCCAGGAGAAAATTTCATTATATGCCTAAGCTCAGGATTCTTGAGTCTGTGTCCAGTCTTTTCAAGCAATCCTAATGAAAAATGCCCTATTCAATGTATAAATTTTATTTTTATCTTCATTTCTCTTCTGAAAACAGTCAAACCTGCAGAGGAAAATGAAGATTAGTCTATTAATTGCCTAGGATTTCTAAATGTAATAGTGAGGTACAGCAGTGTGCCATTCTTTCAGCTGTTCTTGGCTGCAGAGTAAGTCTGGGAGTACTTAATAGGGTATGTTCAACTCTGTATTATATTACCTAAAAGAAAGCCAGTGCTAACAAAAGAGAGAGTATACAGAGAGTATACAATAAATACATAGAATAAAAAGAATGTTACAAAGAAAGAAGCTGTTGCACTGTACTTTTCATTTCTAAATAAAGAATTTTTCTCTTGCATTGCACAGAACCTCTTGAAAGATGTTGAAGATACATAAGAGTAATACATATTTTAAAATAATTTCTAAATGAGAACTTAAATATGTGAAAGTATCAAATTATATACCACACTAAATCAATAGAATAGTTAATACTGCTGATTTCCTAGAATTCTCAAAAATTAGCTTAATCATACATAAAACTGAAAACAAAGAGGATGACTGTGCCAGATGCATTATTTTGTAATGAGTGAATAAAGTCCTTATTTAGTATGGCAGTTCTAAACAAGAACCAAATATGCATGGTTTTGTATGACATGGTTGTGAGTAGATACAGTAATGAAATTGGTGACCTCAGGATGTTTCTTTCCGTCTGGAATATATTATGATAGATTAATCCTAATGAAGTAGCTGGATTTTATTTGGTACACCTGATTTCAGCCAACTGTACTATGTGAAAAGATGTTCTCTAGTTTGAATTGGTTTGTTTGAAGAAATGATTAAAAATCACTGCACTGCAAAGTCATTATTAACACACAACTCTACACAAAAGAAGGATAGGGAAAATCTTGTCAGTAAGCGAAAAGATAGTAATTCAGTAAATAAGCTTGTTATCACTGATTTTGAGAAAAGTAGTTATTTGAATTTTCATCTGGATTTCTGATAAAAATGTGAAGCATGGTGGAAAGAAAGAAAAATGACAGGGAAAAGTGGTAAGAGAAGTGACTGGGAAGAGATAGAACTATCAGTTGTTAAGTAAAAAGGTATCCAAATAATTGTTTAAATAATTTTTAGTTTGAGTCTATGTGAGTGCATTTTGCACATCCATGTATTTAAGGTTCAGATTCTTACTTCCAACCAGTTTAGAACTGTGTTCAATGTATAGACCAAAGGCTTCTGTTTCTCTGGGGAACAAAACAGTCAGTGTAATTGAAGGTAGGAGAAGAAATTTTGAAGGTAGAAGATGAGCAGGCTTTAGAGGCAGTATTTATTTGTAAATGCTGACATACCGACGGTTTCCAGCATCTTGGTATAGCTCAGAAAAGCCAGTCTGGACTCTGCTTCTGAAGAATCTTTGATGGAAGGGAAGGCAATTTGCTGGAGAGATACTTGGCCTAGCTGAATCTGGTATTGTAGCCCCCTAAAGCAATACAGATATATTAGTGTCCTTGAACCAGTTATCTACTGAGAAATGAAGTCGTCTACAGCCATTTTGGAGCCACTCTAATCTTACGCTGCTTCTCAGAGCCAACCTACCTCAAGTAGCTCTCTCCTGTTTCACTGAGAACACAACCAGTGGCTTCTACTCATTCCAAGGCAGCATTTTTGGCTAGAATACCAAATACCTGTTTTGAAGGGGCTTATATTCAAAATCATGCCTTGAGTGCTGAAAATAGGTATTTTGGAAATCTTTTCTCAGTTAAGCACTTAACATTACTCTCCGTAATTATGAAATTAAAATGATTCCCTGGGATATATTCCAACAGAACAGCTGTTAAAATCAAACAAATCCTACTGGACTGGCATGTACAGTTTTGACTGTTTTCTGATCTTCATGAAGATACTCAGCAGAGTTTGCTTTTTGAGCAAGTTTGCAGTAATACGTTATCCTGCAGAGCTGTAAGTGGACTTTGCTGTCACTGCACCTCAGTGATTTCTATATATAGCAGGAAACAAAGTGTTTTTCTGAGTTGGATTTCAAAACTGAAAAAATAAATACAAAATGTCAAGAAAAATACATTTATTGAATTATTTAGTCACGTGCTCCTTACATTCCAACACTAGTGTGAGCTGTTTTGTTGTTTTCGTGTGGAAATCCAAATGCCTTGTCTGTGTCAGAAGGACACATTTTTTGCTGAGTTCGCATTTTGGTGGGATTTACTGATGGTTTTACAAGGGATGAAGAATGCATGTCTGCTTGGGTGCTGATGAAGGGATGGCCATATTTGTTTTCATGGTATGTTTTAGTTTGTAGAATGTGTCACTATGTAAGACTGCCAGTTAGGTGTATATTGTCTTCTATGCTAGAGTTTGGATTTTTTAAAATGACTAGTCACTATGATATTGATCTTTAAAAAAATCACTGTAATAATGGATACAACTTTTTTATTCAAGATCATTACACCATTTCTGTGTCTGCATTTGTGACATTATTCCTGCCTGGAGTGCCCCTGGGGCCAGACCCAGGCTGGTGAACTCTCTTGGGAATGTTCCCATGAATGTGTTCACCCACCTGCTCGGGGGCTGGCCATTGCCCAGGCTGATTCTGTTGTTTGTTAGATCTTGGTTGTAAACACCCATTCCAAGTTAACCTGGACAGGTTATTCACCGGAATGGTAGATGACAGTAAGCACAGCTAAAACAAATCCAAATCCTTAGAAGTGCAGAGACTAAGCACCATCAGTTAGTGCAGACCCTGTTGAATTTTAAAGGAAAGACAAAAGTCTGTTTCCTGGGCTGTCTCGGAAAACTGCAGCATTTTGAAATTCTTCTAGATCCAGGAGACTGAAGGGTGGTTGATGTGTCTCAGACTGTGAGTGTCTCATTTTGTCTTTTTACACCTTATGAGCTCTCAGTGCAGAGGGTTGGGACTGGAGAACAAAGTTGTTCAGATTGCAATGCCACTGTACCTGGATGTAGAGTATCCTCCTTTTCAAAGCCCTATGACTTTCAAGCCTTATATATGGCCTTGAAAAGTGCTGCCTTTTTACGTATTTACTTTTATTTTTAACACTGGCTCAGCAATAAAAGTGTCATAAAAAAAGCACCAAACAGAATGACAGTCAAAGTGAAAACTGTAAGCTAGCAACATTTTCAGGCAAGGTCCATGTAGTTTTTTGCTTTGCTTAGTATAATAGCGAGTGCAGAGGCAGTGTCTTGATATCTTGCCAAGTCATACACACCTTTCTCCTTGCTTGGGTACAAGGTACAGCATCGTGCTACAGTGATAACTATTCAGGGCATTGCACCTTGGTAGTCCACGCTGGGATGTTGTCACCGTGAAGCCTAGTATTGTTTGACCCAAAAGAACTAGGACTGATTCAAAGCCTCCTCAGGCTGAATCACAGGTTAGCAAGAACCACAGGAGCTGAGTGAGGCCTCTGTGACTGGGATGGAGAGGGAAAGGTTAACAGTAATGACATGGGCTGTCAGGAGGGCTCCAGGCCAGAGAACAGTTCTGGCACATTAAATTCATAAGTCTAGACACAGTTTTTGGACTGAAGCCATACTTGGGGCAGCAGCCAGCAAAGTAGGTATGCTATGCACAGACCACAGACTTCTGCAATGTCACTCCAGCTTCGAATGAGAGCTGACTGCACTCTTCACCTTGCTAACTATGTGGCTGGGGAACTGGAGCAAGTGAGCTCCTACTTGCTGAACAGAATCTGTTTGCTGGGCAGTGGAGCGCTGCAGTCAGAAAGCTGGGAAGCCAAACATCATCTTTTTTGGCACAGCAAATTCCTCTGTAACATGTCCTGAGGGTGTGCTCATCACTGATTAAAATCTCTTGCTTCCTCTGAGGACAGGGGTAGAGGTGTGCAGGCATCTCACCTCTGTTTGATGGCATCCCTGTGAAGAAACAGGGCTGCTGACAGTGTGAGCTGGTAATTTAATGTCAGCTGTTGCTCGTTCCAGCTAAAGCGGGAAAAGCATTGGGCAAGAGAAAAAAATGCAGTCGGAATATGGAAGGGCTAAGTTTTTCATCTATAGGTTGTAGACACTTTTTTGCAGGTTGGGGGTTCAGGGCTTGCAAGAAAATAGTTGCTGGTGATGCAGTGAAGTGAGGAAGGATGATGGAGCAAAACTTACGCTGGGACCAGGTTGGACTGAGAGGAGAGCCTGGAAAAGATAGCTCCAAGGTGATCAGCTCTGACTGTGCTGGATCATTCTTCAGGTGCCTTGGCCAAGCCACCCAGGACAGGTGTCATGTGCTAACAGGGAGTGCTCTGTCTTGAGATATATGTCTTCCTCTTGTACTTTATTCAGCCTCTCACAATAAAACTACACTGTCTAGCTTGTTTCTTGACTAATAAGTTCTTTGGGTAACACACTCTTTTCTTTAAGATCAAGTAGACTAAAGGTATTTGTAGGATAGTTTGAGAAGTCCTTATGAATGTGCTTGCAAACTCTTTCCTGAGCCTCGTACTAGCAATAAAAAACCCATATATCTGTGTTTCATAATCCCTGCAGCAATATGACAAGGCTTTTTCTATCTTCTGGACTTACAGTGTAGGTTTAAGATATTCAAAGGGTGCTTTGAAGTGCCATTCTGTTCACAGAGCTGATAATTAAAGCAGATGATAATAAGAAAGGGAGGAGTCCTACAGAATTAGATAACAGCCTATAGTTAGGTGGTATGAAATAGTGATGGGAGAATCATATGTTAGAATGGCATCTTTAATATGTGTAAACATGTGGTGCTAATTAGGAGTGGCATTATATTAAATTAAAAAGATTGAATATATATTGTAATGGATGCTTCATTGTATTCATTGGTTTTCAGCAAGCATCATCTGTTCCTTTAATCTTGAAATGAGAAAGCCTCTGCCATATGTTGTGCTGTGTTGCTCAGCTAATATGTAGACAAGGAAGACTTCTATATTGACCTTCAGAATGCAAATTCCACTATAGGTTTGGGGTTTTTTGTTGTTTTTTTTTATTATTTGAAGGAACAGGCTTGGAAGCCTGAGACTGATAGGGGAATTTGTATTGTGCTTTGTGGTGTTCAGGGTACAGGAGTGCAATTTTTAATTTCTTTGAACTAAACAACTCTAAAATATATGGGCTTAATTAAGAGATATTAATAAATATTTTGTAAGGACTGCCTGGAAACGTCCACACTCAGACTGAAGGATGAGAGTACCTCTGCCTTAATTGGTAAAGGGACACTGCAGATGAACTCTTGCACAGCTATTTGGCAAACTGAATTCCCTTCTTGTCAAAATATGCACATCTCACTTTATTTGAGAACTAAAAAGTGATCCTTGCTTACAAACTCCTTTTAAAATAAAGTGGAACACAGGGGTTGGAGTTTTCCTCAATAAAACATTAATTGCAAATGATGCCAATATATTGCCAATGCAATCTTCTAGCCCTACTCTTAGCTGCAGTTTTGAGGCATGTATTTGCTAAGTAAGTATGTAAAATGTGTAGCAGTCCAGATCTGTAGTGACTTTGGAACGTTTGGCATACATTAAGTAATAGGAACGGGAGTTTTGAAGAAAACTCTGCGAGATGTTAAAAACACAAGTGTATTCTGTTTTGACTAGCATTCTGTGTTTGTTGTATTTGGGGTTGTTTTAGCTTTGGGTCTTGCTGTGTTCTTCAGGGTAAATTGTCATGCTGACACTTGAAAATGGTTTGGTAAAAGCATTATGTTCATTTTTATAATCTTTAAGCATGATATACTTTCTTAATATTTTGCAATTAGATTTTATGTTCTCTGATGTGATTGTTTTCTAACAAGGCCTTTTTATAAATAAAGTAACATAATGTTTGTTAACATTTAATGTAAATTATGACATGCAAACGTTTATTGAGCTATATACCATATTAGAGATTATAATTTCAATTTATTAGCATTACTGCTTCACAGAAAGGCAGTGTTACTAATATTTCATAGATGACTGTTTTCTGGTGGGTTTTGGTTTTGGTATTTTGTTGGTTTTGTTTGGGTTTGTTTGTTTGGTTTGTTTTTTTTAATAGCAGTTACTTCATAAAAAATTAGCAAAAATGGTAATTAACTGTGCAATTTATTAAGTGGTTAGTGCAGACTTTTGACTTCAAGTTTCTTTTAAAAATGACAGATACTACGTTTAGTACTTGCTGTTTTATTCTTGGGGCTGATGCAACCGTGTGTGTGGCTGAACTTTCTATGGTTATGAGGTGAAAGTATTGAGCAGGGAGGAAGAGATGCAAAGGGAATTTTGTGAGGATGCTACCCTAGGACAAGTGACAGCTCAGTTAAAAGCAACTGGAGTGTACCCCAATGTGTACCTCCTGTCAGACACAGTCCTTGGTCGCTGCTGTCTCCTGACCTGTTCTGCTGCATTTGCTGGGGAATGCTGGTAAGTACAGGCCAAACTGTGCCAAGGAGTAAGCTCACATTTAATTAGTATGGTTGATTTCTGTCAATACCCCAGCCCTGCTTGTTTGTTAGAATGAATATGCTTTGGGAAAAGTGACAGGCTTTTCTTAGAGTTTGTCATTACTTTTAGCATGTACCTGACTCAGATCATTTCAACCTATAGTTACTGCTCATGCCAGAGCCTTGTTCTTTAAGATGACAGGCCTTCTGTAACTTACTGAATTTTTGTCACTTTAAATATACTTGTTGTTATTTGATTGCATGCTGAGAACATACATGCTCTTGAATTGCAACCAAATCTGTAATAATTGTTCGGGAAGGGGTTTTCTTTGGGCTTGTCCTCTGCAGCTCAAATTATGGATCTCTAATGGTGAACAAAGAAATACTCTTCAACATGAGAAAAATCTGATAGCTATAAACAACAAGGACATAACTAGAGTAGTGGTGGCTGATAATTATAAACTGGATATTTATTCGCTACATTGGTTTATGAGTCTATGTCCTTATTTTTTGTCCAGTGGATTTATATTTAAAAATGCTTATATGCAAAAGAACAAACTCTCCCTGCAGATTTAACACTCCAACATCTTTTAAAGTCAATATAATGGAGGATTTCAAAAGCAGTAACTATGGAGTTCTTTTTTGGCATCATGATTTTTTCAGAACGGCTTAGATTGAAAATCTCAGCAAAAAAATTTTAAATGAATAATTTATGTAAAAGATACATTAAATATTTGTCAAGAGTATAGAAAGCATGTGTTCCACCTCAACATACCATAGCTACTATATAAAAATCATGCTTCCAGATTCAAAGAAACTACTGCTTCTAGCCTAAGCATAATTAAGTGGTGAAAGACAGAATAAATACCTACATAATGAAAAGGATCACAAAACTTATCAGTTTGGAAGGGGACCTCTGAAGATCATCTAGTCAAACCCCTCTGCTCCAAAAAGGATCGATTGCAGCAGGTTGTTCAGGGCTGTGTCTGGTTGAATTTTGATATCTCCCAGAGTGGAGTCTCCACAGCCTCTCAGGGCAGTCTGTTCTAGTGTTCAACTATCCTGTCAATGAAACAATTTCTTTGATGTTTAAATGCAGTTTTCTGTATTCAATTTGTTCTCATTGACTCTTGCCTGTACTGGATCTCTCTGGGCCAGTCTTCTTTACTGTCTCCTTCAGGTGCTTATATACATTGAGCAGATGTGCCCAGAGCTTTATCTTCTCTGGGCTGAACAGTCCTGGCTGTTTTTGTCTCTTTGTGCAGTTCACTTCACTTGCTGCAAGATTTCCACATCACACCAGTGCTGTGGAGAGGGAAAGTATCATCTCCCTTGACCTGCAGCCCAGGCTGCTGCCATTCTTCTTTACTTCACTGGTGTATTGCTGGCTTACGGTCCTTGATCATGCCCAACATGGTGTCCACCCAGAGCCTCAGATCTTCTTCTGCAGAGTTGCTTTCCAGTAGCAATTGCCCCAAGCCTGTATTGGTGTATGAGGTTATTCCTTCCCAGGACTGAGCACTTTCCTCTGGACTTCATTAAACTCTTGTTGACCGATTTCTTCAGCCTCTCAAGGTTCATCTGAATGAAATGCAAACATCTTGTGTATCACCCTTCCTGCTTGCTTTATGTAGTCTGGAAACTTGCAGAAGGTGTTCTCTGTCCCATTACCAGGTCATACAAGGCAATGTTAAACAGTACTGGTCCCTGTAGCTACTTCCTGGATATTCCACTAGTGACTGGCCTACAGCTGGAAATCGTTTTTCTTGCTCATTGCTACCCTTTGAGCTCAGCCTCTGCTTTTCAGTCCACCTCACAATTCACTGATCTAATCAGTGTTCTTTTCAAATCTTCCTTTTGCTGGTGGTATTTCAGTATTTCAGCTTGTGCTTGCTGCCTCTTGGCTCTTCTGGATCTATCTGAGTCAGTCTTCCTTTCTGCCCCCATCAGTATTTATATATGCTGAGAAGGTTCCATGAGTATTTTTTTTTTGTGGGCTGGACAGTCACAGATCTCTCAGCATCTCTTAATATCAGATGCCCTGTAGAAGCCCTTCTTATTGCTCTGCACACCTCTCACTTGGGTTTCGCTTCAGATGGGCTTTTGCCTTCTTAACCCCATCAGTGTCGATGTGTCGTTCTTTTACCCTGTCACATCTCTTAGGTGAGCATATCAAAACAAAATGTGAGATGTGAAAAACTAGATTTCTATAGAAATAGTTGCTGAGTGTTTTTCCATTTGGTGTTTCTTGAGTAAACTTACGAAGACAAGACCCTCGGGCTTCACTTCACCCTTGAGATCTTACAGTCAATAGGTTGAGGAGCATGGATGAAAATAATGCCAAACCATATTTGTTCTATCAGAGAATGGATTCAAAACGATTCAGGGGTGTTTTACTGGTCATATCTCAAGTAAGGGACATGATTTAGTAGATGTTAATATATGGAAGCAAGTACTGTGAAACACTGTGAGAGTTGTACTTGGTAAGCTAACAGAATTTATCAAAAATGATTCTGTCATTTCTTGTGTACTGCAAGAGTAGATCCACATGAATTTTCTGGTGCTAGTGGAAAACATTATATTTTACTACAGTCTTGGAACTCAGGATCTGCATGGCATATTTCATTTCTTTTCAGTTAATATCATTGCTTGTAATTCTGCACAGCTAATTCTTTTCACTCTTGCCCCTAAGCAGACCAGTTTGGCCTTTGTGTCTTGTATTTTAAAAGATAATGGGAATACACAGGCTTTGTTAACAATAAATTATTTTAAAGGCAATGAAGGTATATCCAGTAATCTCCACTGCAGCATTTTTGGTAGGAAGTGATCTGTATGTATTAACTAATTTTAAACTTTCTTGCATCCAGAATATTTGGTTAACTTTCAGGGTATGGATGCTAATGTAGAGTGTCTTTTAAATCAGGTTCTTGACACACAGTGTATTAGCATTGTTTCTGGCTATTTTTGGATGTGACAAAGTTTTGTATGAACATTTAAATTTTCTGAGCTAGGTTTTTGTTCTGCTAAAATGACTAAAAAAAGAAAGTGAAACTTCTCAAATGAAACCTGACTTTGTTTAGTTAAATGGCAACATCTTTTTGAGTCATTTTCTCAGAGAAAGGTTGTATTCTTTTACATCAGTTAAGTGCTACTTTGTTCTTACAAAGGTTTGTCTGAATTCAGCTTATGGCTTTATACTACTAGTGATACTCAGATAAAGCACCAGGAATTAAATAAGATGTTCCTACATTACAAAATCTGAGATCAGTAAGTTGTCTTATCTAGCACTGCTGACGCTACATTTTGATACTTGGCATCATCTAATTTGTGTCTTTATAACTGTGAGGAGCTTGAGGCAACCACTGAACTCATTTGAAAGTGAGTTCAGTGTATATAAGCATCTTCATAAAATCTTCTCTTGCTTCAAACATCCTTTTGAAACATATGCATCAATGAATTAGATGTAGGATCTGCTTTAGATCATTTTCAAGAAGAGACATAGAACTTTTTTGAAAGATCAGATTTCAGTGTTTATCTCAAATGTTTTAGCACTCAAATTTACTTATGAAAGTAAGAAAATAATTTGAAGTATCTCAGAAATACAGATGAAGTTCTTGTACCACCTGGCATATTTTCTAAACAGCTTTCCTCTAAACAGATTAAAACATTGAGCATTGATTCATCCAAGAATACCCAAAGAGCTGGGTGATGTCATAGTGAGGCCTCTCTCAATAGTTTTTGAATGGTCTTGGGAATGCAGAGAGGCCCCAGCTGGAAGCTGGCCAACTTTGTACCAGTTTTTAAGAAAGGCAAGAAATATGACCCTGGAAACTACAGGCCTATCAGTCTCACTTCAGCGGCTGGTAAAATTCTGAAGATTATTCTGGGAGATACTGAAACACTTTTACAGACAACACAGTCAGTGGTCACAGCCAGCATGGCTTCATGAGTGGGAAGTGTTGCTTGTCAAAGCTGTTGTCCTGACGTGAAAGGTAACACATGCAGTTGATCAAGAGAAGCGAGTTGATGTAATCATATGGATTTAAAATTCCCTTCCTCAACAGTTGCATGTGGGTTATATAATATGGTAGAAAAGACATGGATTGACAAACAGAAAAGAAGCTATTACTGTGGTAGAGGAAATATATATAAATTCTGGGTGTTGTTTGTAACAACTGCCAGACAAAATACTTAAATGTCATGCGGTTTCTGCCAGCGTGTCACCTCTCTACGCTGTTGACAACAGCCACTACAGGAAGGTGAGATGACCCAGGGGATGCTTCTGGTCAGATGGGTCAGCCCTCCGCTCTTACGGGTTTCTGTAGGGTTCTTGGGCTTGGTTTCGGTGTGGACTACGCGGCTTTCTCCATCCGTCATCTTGTGGAAGTTCACTGGGACAGAAGCCGTTCCCAATACACAACAGGTGTATTTGCCTCCTTGTCTGAGGGGTAAAATAGATCATCAGGCTGGACCTGAGCCGTTCCTGCCGTTGGCATTGGTGATGGAGGATGATTGTGGCTCCATTGAATTCATTTGGGTTTTATCCCATCATGTCTGTTAGCTTGTTGTGGGAATAGTGGGAAGGTCCCTGACAGCTTTTGCTCTTTATGCTCTCATGAAATGTCAGTAGTGTGGTATTTATATTTAACCTGACTTGGGTTTGTATGATACCTCTAATAAGCATAACAAATCTTATTAGTATGGCAGAAATAGAATTTTCCCATTGTTACATTGTTTGTGTTCCTGAACAGAAGAGGTGTGTGATATTAAAGGGTATGTGAGAGTAATGCAAATGCACAATATTGGCTTCTGACAACCTTAATATTCAACTAAAAAAACTGATTACACTGTTAAAATGATATTTATTTTCCCCATAGGTTCTGAATTGATCTTTAGTAGTGTTGTTTATTGAAAATATTTGCAGAATGTTAAAGGCCTATTTCTGTGCTAAGCAGATTTTGTTGATACACAAGGGTGATGTTTTTCTGATCCTATTAAAATTCTCAATCTAACAGCCAGAAACCTAGGAAGTGAATTTGAAGTTCTGGTGCATTTGTTTTCAGAAGAAAACAATTAGTAAAAATATTGTATCCCACCCTGAGAGTGCTGCTGGCTATTTGACACTAGCCTTTCTCTCTGGGGTAGTGTAGTTGTCCAAAATGTTTAGATGATTATATTAACTGGTAGAGGACTATTGGGTTCAAACAGAAAATACCTGGATGCCTCAATTTGCTCCAATCTTAATCTTTACCACAGCATCCCACAGCCCAGCAGCAGTGCAAAAAAGGGTGCCTCTTTTGTCTTTAGAGGCACATGGTGCTTGCAGGGGTTCTGCATTCATGCTAGAATGCCTTGTCCTGGGGCTGCCTCATATTTCTGGAGAAGCAGTAGCATCTCTTGGATTTGAGTTATTTCTCTGTTTCCATAAAACATACCGTGGAATAGAAATCACAGGAGAATAATGCTATTCAGGAAATAATAGTATTGGAATTTCATATATGCTTAACTCAATATAAACAAGTCATATTCTGAATTCCGTAGATGACTGAATGTATTTAAGAATCTAAAGAAGCTAAATTCAAGTACCCAGAACATGCTTGTTATGTGTTTTTTGCGATCTTAAGGAAGAGTGATGTTTGGTTCGAGAGGTTTTGACTGAATAACTGCATCAGTTAATTACTGTGATTAATGCAGTAATTGGTTTTGTTGATCTTTGCAGGCTTTATGTAAAACTTTGTAGTAAGCTAGACAATGCTAAAAAACCCCTTGAAATAGTTCTTCTTAGAGGGGAAGGGTAGCACCTCTCATCTACAATTGTTTTGCCTTTCCAGTGTCCCTTATGATGCTCTGAAATCTCATCACATGAATATTGTTCTTTTTGGCAACAAGAGTCAGGCAGTGAATTAAAATGAGAGGATTTATCCAATTTATGTTTTCCGAGAAATGTAATTTCATGTCAGAGATACTACATCTTATGATGTTAGTGACCCAAAATTTTATTTCTGCATTCCAGTTAAGACAGTAAAAATGCAGTAATACAAAAGAACAAAAATTATATTTACTATATTTCTAATTATATACTAATATATGTATTGTGATTGTGTCAGTTCTTAACCTATTTTGTTCTTTACAAATGAATTGGGATTAGTTTCAGTAGAGTATCTGAATCTTACTTCTTATGAATTTCAGCTAAGTTGCTATAATTTAAAAATGCCTGGTCAGCAAGAAGGATGTGAAAGAATACTAATTTAATAAATCTGTTCTAATTCTGTGTAGGGTAATTGAGTGGTGGGGATACAAAAGATAAAACAAGTAGAACTAATTGCCAGCCAACCTTTGTTCCCTATTCTTTCAGTAAGTTTCTTACCAAAGAGGAGATGCCTCTAGGATCACCTCCCTCCTACTAGGAGAGGCAAAATGTCCTAGAATAACAAATATCAGTCTGTGCTGTAAAGATTCCACTTTCATCTGGTGTTTCTAGATTTAGCTACAAACCATTCTTTGCCAAGTAAACTGCCTTTGCAGGGAAAAGAGAGCATCAGATATAACTTAAGAAAAATACTTTTCTCAAACTTGTTTGTACATGCTACATAGTTAATCCTATATTAATTTGAATTACATAAAGTTAGCTCAGATTTGGAATTTTTAATCTCTCATTAAATAATGTTTTCAACAGAAATTATAGTTTGGTCCTGAGTTTATAGGGTGTTAATTATAGTACAGTAATTAATTTTACCTCACTTCGTGAGAAAGACTCTGAAGTATGTGCCAGCATAGCAACACATGTGCTGAGTCTCTTGTTTATGCCTTGGCAGAAGTGTCCTCTCCCTCCCAAAAAGAGAAATTATAGTTGTGCTTTAGATACGTCTGCTACAGCTACCAGTTAAACTGTGTGCTTTTATACTCTTTGGTAAGCTTTCCTGAAAAGTTTATCATTAGAATTTTTTAATACAAATCTGTTTACTTCAAACAATGATTTTATTTATTTATTTACTCCTTTTTACTTCAGAAAATCTACCAGTGAGTCCAGGAAAAGACTGCCTGAAGGCTTTGCAGTTTGTTAGGTACAATCTTACTCTAGCTGCAGTGCAGCGCTGCATCTCTGCAGGGGATCTCAGGGGGAGGCTTTGCAAGGTATCAGAAATCGGCAAAAGCTTCTGCAGTGTGGAGAAGGGTGATAACCACGGAGATACAGCCTGTGTGGCTGGAGAAAATTGTTGTGGAAATTTGTTCAACTGTCCAGTAATTAAAACCATTTGCTGTCAGTTACTCCGCTGTTTGCCCTCATGCTTTCACATGGCTCTGGCATGAATCTCTTCCAAGACTGTGCAGCCTTACTGTGATAGATACATACCTTCCTTTTTTGGTAACTTTGGCTACTAGACTTGGTGTAGAAGTTTCCAAACCTTTTTAAATAACATGTTCCTAGGTTCTGTAGCAGGCAGCTTCTGAAGGGTCTAAATTCAGATTCCTGAAAAACTTTGGTTGTGTTGCTGTTGTACTTCTAAACATTGGTGAAGATGAAGCAAAATGGTGATCTTGTAGCTCCCTCCAAGTATTTCAGGAGCAATTACAAAGTTGATGGAGGCAAAATCACCTTAGTACTACCAGGTGTTATCGCAAGGGTGCAAAATGCAGCTTGGGTTTCTTGGCTTAGGAATAGGGAAGAAAATTCCCTCTGGAGGATGGGGTACTGCAGCATGAGAGCAGGTTGTTTAAAAGCTATAAAACCCCTTTCCAGGAATGATTTTCAAGACTCAGCTAGACAAAGCAACACTTGAATTGGTGACTTGATGCTGGATACTCTCTTACTTAAAGCTCAACATCATACAGGGCACCTCCAGAGGTTTTTATTGACACAGTCCTGTATCTTAACTCTGGAGTGGATCAGCCAGACTCCAGCCATGTGGTCACTCAGCTCAGCCTGTTGCTCAGGGGCCTCCCATGGGAAGAAGTGGGCCCAGCAGGGTCATTCTCCTTCTAAGCCATGTATTCCCAGATGCTCCTATATCAGACCTGACTTATGGAGGCTTACAATGTTTCCAGTGGAAAATAACTTCATTTCACTATTTTTTTAAATTGCTAGTTGTCTGGTCTGACTTTCCCTTGATTGCTACTGCCTAAGCGGTAACAGGAATTTATAGGTAAGGCAGTATTGGGCTTTTAGTTTCAGAAAGGCCACCTGGAAACATGATGCAATTACGTGTGGGCAGGGATGAATAAATACCATTCTTAGATATAATTTGCTTTGTCTCTTGGTTGCTGGCAATTTATATTTTGAGCAAATCATCCTTTACTTGCTTAGAAAACTGTAAATACTGAAGAATCCATTTACCAAACCAGTAACATGTAGACATAAAGAGCAGACAGGTAAAGAGAAGGCATCAAGGAGAGACTCATGTTTATTTTATGGTTGAGTGTGTATGGGCAAGGCAGTCAAGTTATGGCTTCTGTTTACATCAGCAAAATCCCTGAACTAGAATAGAATGGTGAAAAAGTAAATCTAATTGGGTGAAAAAGAAATCTTTTAATAGGAAATTGGTTTTGGGGCACAGCAAGTTCTAAATAGTCTTGAAATCTCAAGGAACTATCTGTATGTAGTTTGTGGGATCCATATCTACTGGTGTGCAGTACTTTATTCTAATGCTGGGCATCGGAACTGAGAGCAGGAAGGTCTCCTGTGCTACTGCAGAGGGTTATGAGGTCATTTGACCATCTGGAGGAATACATTTCTAATAGTGAAAACATTTGCTTACAAAAGAATGTAACTTTTTTCAGACATTCTTCCATTTCTTATCCAAATTCATGGACTGTGCACCCTCTCAGAGCCCACTTTTGACTTACATATGCAGTGGTGTATACCACTGACTACTGAGCAATAACTCCTCTGAGTAACAGATAAATATAGAAAGGCTTCAGGCATTCAGTAAAATACATTTCATTTTATGCTGAAGGAAAAACCTTAATCCTTGGCAACATGCATGGTTCTAACAGATAAAATTAAATTATATGAAAACCTCCTGTATTAAGAGCAGCCTTTAAAAATTATTGTCTCAAACAGTATTTTCATGTGGAAATATGATTGATTTAGCACCTGCTTAATGTGTGTGATTGCTGATCTAGTAATTGACTGCTTGAACTATAAGTTTATAAACATATATATGTTTTAGTTTCACAAGTATATTAGCTGTCTCTCTTGAGTATTAAAAAATTATTCATGTATATGGAACTAGATATTTTTGTTACTTTTCTTTTCTTTGAAGACAAAACATAACTGCTTTAAAAGTGAAATGTGCGTATTTAAATAATTGAGAGCAATAATCTCTTTTAAAAAGATGATTTTCCTTTCCTTGCAGACCCACCTCTCAGTGAATTAATGAGATTTTGGCAGATTTTCTCTGTGTAGAACTACGTTTCTGATTAATCCCTTATTCCTAGTTCAAATGAGTACTCTTTTTTTTTTTTTTTTAAAGTAAAAGGGTACATTGCTCCTTAAATCAAACGACTACAAAAAATAAGAGGGCCAAAATCCATACAGCAAACATTGCTAATATTCAGCAGAGACAGTGCAGAGAAATTAAGTTCTGGATACTTCTGGATTTAGACGTGTCCAACTTCACTTCAAATTTGCCTCTACTTGTCAACTTCTGGTTACAAAATATGTATTTTATAATTTTTCCCACATAAGTGGTTGAAAGCAAAAAAGGGTATTTTTGTATTACTTTATTTCAAATAAATAGTAGAGATGTTCATCTCCCATTACTGATTTCTTTTTTCCAGGAGTCTTACCTGTTCCAATAGGATTTTGGAATGAATTAGTGTTATTAGTAAGGAAATGCGATGTCCTGTCTCTTTGGCATGAAATATTTTATCTCATTTGATATGGCTGATTTACTCACAAATAGATACCTGGCTAAAAGGTGAATTAGTTCAGAAGACACAGGTGGTAAAGAGGGTGTAGGAAGAGAACCTTGATTATGGAAGTACTCCCACTTTAAGCAATAAAACCAGAAAGTGAACCTGATGTGTAAATCTGGTTGTTATGGGAGATTCAAGCTGGCATTCATTAGTTGCTGGAAGTGCTCTGGGGTTTGTGTTGCAGGCAGAATAGCTGCTGAGCTTTGAACACTGGCTGAAAAAAATAGATCTGCACCCAGTGGCCAGGGGATGGTGTGCATCCAGCTAAGTACAGCTATGGGACATCTAACAGAGCTAACAGTGTTAAAAGTGGGGAGGACGGATTTTGGCCCAGCAGCATTGCTGAAAATCTGTGGTGTCATTTTCTGTGTTTGCATTGCCTGCAGACCAGCTATTTGCAGTCCCACAGCTGCTGGTTCCAAACCAGGGGCCCTGTTTGGGTAGCAGGCTCATACCTATATCACAAGAAATATTTTCATTGTCTGTCCGTGACTATAGGCTTGTCTTACCATACTTAGCTTCCTGATAAGGCTTTTCAGGCACACTTTGCACTTTTCTTAGGCTTACCTGGGGGCTCTGTTACAGCTTCTTCAACTGTAATAGCAGTTGCATAGTGACCAAGAAATTGTTCCCTCGTCAGTTTTGATTTTAGTTTAGTATTGTAAGATTGTGTACAGAACAGCCATTTTTTCCTACAGAATCTCATGCACTTCTATGACTGATGGTGTAATAAGTTGCAAACTCCATGTAGGATGAGCTATGACCATAGCAGAAAGGCATAGCTCAGAGGACCAGAGGGGTAGAGTGACAGCAAAGGAATTAAGTTGTGAGCACAGAAGATGACACACATATCCCAGAGGTATTAACAGCTCAGAAATGTTCAGTTCCGGATCACAGAGGGATTGAATTCTTTGGAATGAAGTAAAATTGGTTTTAGGATTTCAAAAAAGAAAAACATCCAAGCTATAAAACTATAATAAAGCATACCATTATATTAAAGTTAAATGGTATGTGGAATTGCAGACCAAGGAAGAAAAAAGGAAATTTTTTTTCCCTCCATCTCTAAGTGCTTCATGATCTCAGTTTTCTTCTGTTTGGGTTGGCTGTAGTTAATTTCTTGCTCTCTGGAAAAGGACAGCAGGAAATTTGGCTGTGCAATGAGAAGCTTGGGAAAGTTCCAAGGCAGCAGCTCAATCTTGGCCTAACTTCAGCAAAACTGTGGAGGTATGAGCCTAGACATAAAAATTAAGGAGAAGCTGAGCATGAGAATGTAGTTTCTAATTGTTTTGTTTGGAACCAAGATGAAAGTGAGTTTTGCTGACCAGTTCCTTTAATTAAGCTAATTTACAGCCTGGCCCTATAGAGAGTTGCACTGAAATAACTGAAGAGGTTGCAAATTGGGTGATTGGAGAGCTGGTTTGGATTCTTACATTGCCTTTGCCACCAAACAAGGTTTAATTAAATCTTGAAGTCTTGTTTACCTAAGTGTCCCACTGCAGTGCTTGGAAAGAGTGCTTTTAAAATGAGTATGTATTCATGTCACTTTTTCAGCATCATGCATTTGCATAGGACACAACAGTACCATGCTCTTTCCAAGTGTTGATTTTTTCTGCCTTGTGTGGTAACATTAAAATACTTAATTAATTTATGAAAGGTATGTTCATAATTTTAGGATGTACTAATAAATTTTAACTTACTTATCTATTAATAAAACCTTATGGAAAGACTTGTTTAAAAAAGATCTTGCAACATTCTATCTAGTCTGTCCTTGTTTTTCCCAGATTCCTTTAGGCAATTCTGTCAAAGACTGAGAAACAAAATATTCTTGGAAAATGAGAAGGCATTTATGATGAAAGAAACCTGATGGGAAAATGTTTTGGCTTTCCTTAAGGGTGTTTTTTGGGCAACATCCTTGTAAAAGTCAGTGTGTTAGAGAAGCCCAAATAATTTGTGCAGCAGTTATGTATAGTTACCTTTAATATTTGCATGGCCGATCATTTTTAAATTTGCATCATGTCCTTTCTGCCATAGATCAACTGACTTAAAAGTAGTGTTGGTTTTGTTTCTGTTATATGGTCTAAACAGATTTCAAGTTGGATATAGTCATAATCTATTTTTTCTCAAAAACCAAGTTGGAGTACTAGAAAATGTTCTCATAAACAGTTGAAATCGATATTGTGAAGTCACACTGTCTTCACTAAATTCACTAAATTTTAGGTATGTATTTATATATGGCCATGGGTTTATGTAAATCTGGATGACTGGCAGGACTAGCCAGCATGGGGTTAATTTAGAAGCATCTTCTGTGTTGCTACCTAAAGATACTAAGAGTAGGGCAAGCATTTGTGATAATTCCGCTATAAGGCAGGTGAACCTGGACTCAGATAGAAGGACTATGCACTGACATAATACGTAACAAGTAGTCAAAGACATTGAAAAGGTGTGCAGTGGAGACAGTGACAGCTTGTCAGGGCATGGGGGAG
This sequence comes from Oriolus oriolus, assembly GCA_013400235.1. NCBI lineage: Eukaryota > Metazoa > Chordata > Aves > Passeriformes > Corvidae > Oriolus > Oriolus oriolus. The sequence goes on from VXBT01002723.1 coordinate 238,642, forward strand.
AAATGGAAAATACAGCAAGGAGGGAGAGAATTTTAGAAAAAGAGACAAAATGATAATCAGGTATTTTAAAAAATGGGAAAAGCTGCTGGTTTAGAACAGAGGTTACATGCACAGAGGTTATATGCCGTAGTAGCATCCCAGATATTTGCCTTGCATGCAATGCAGGCTGTGTATTGAAAAAAAATAAGAAGCAGTTTTTGTGAGATTATTTTTGTTTTGTAGCATTCTGTAGTTGAAGGATAGCATGCCTATGTTCCATGTATCTCCTAACAGCTACATGGTGAATTGTTGTGATGTTAGTTACTGTAGGATGTTTTATACATGTAGGATTTTTTAAAGTTGTTTGCAGTTTTGATCATGTGTGAGTATTTTTGGTTGATTTGTGTTTGGTAAGGACTGGAAAAGAGATACAATCACGTAAGTTTCAAGGGAAGATGTATCAAGTGGCAGTGGTTTGCTTAATAATAGGTTACTTGCAAGAGGGATGGAAATCCTCGCAGGCAATTTCTACATGGTATAATTAGCATTTTTTTATGATGTCAGATGTTGTGGAAAATGTTTGTTATGGATTATGATACAAGGATCTTCCTTATGGGCATACTGGTATCATCTGGTGTATTCATTATGAAATTACAGTTCTGAGCCAGAATAGGTATCTGCAGCAATATCTCTTTCTGCTCAATTTTTTTTGCTTCATCTTGAGGTTTAGTCTCTGCTTCACTCCTATTGGACCTTATCATAGCTGTTAGTTCAGTGAGGGACTATAGTATCGCTTCTTGGTAATACAGATTGAATGCTATTGTGAGTAAAACTCCTTGTACCGTAAGTATTTTATAGCTACATTTATTATACATGTTGCACATAGTGTGCTTTACAGTAATCAGAAAAGAGTAACGGAATTGGTATGTTACTCAGAGTTAATGATATCATAAATATGTATTTAGGAGGATAATATACATAATACATGGGGCACACAGTATGCAACCTGTCAATGCAAACTTTGGGGAGAATGAAATGACTGTGTAAAATGTTTATTGTTTCAATGGAGCAAATGGTAATGCAAACAGTATCCTCCAGGGCTGGAATATTTGCTGAGGAAGGAATGTAATCTGTGCTCTGAATATTCTCAGAATTCTGAGTTTCTGAGAAAAAGAAGAAATAATCAATCTTCACAATTACCTAATTGCTACAAACTCGGTTTAGTGTGGAGGCTTTGTGAATTGTACTACATATAAGAACAAAAATTATGTAATCATATTATCTCTAGCTGAAAAGCATTACACTGTATGCCATAAGTACAAACTGAAATGATAAAAATTAATTTTAGAGAAGGGATGGACAGTTGAAAGGTAGTGAATTCTTATTCATTGGCTCTGTCACAGAGCAGTCCTAAATCAGTAATACACTAGCAAAAACTATTAAACATCTTTGTTATTGACTCTGTTCTTTTTCTGATGTTGTCATGCAGAAGTTCAGAACCCTTTCACATAGAAAGTAATCTTCGATCTGCAGAGATGTTTCTTCCACAAAGGGACTATTGCAGAAAATTGAATACCTCAAAAATTTTATATGGCATACTAATAATGGCTGGAAAAATTATGTTCCTCACTGTGGAGGACACTTCTGAATGTTTGTATTTCTCTTGCATTAGTGGTTTCGGTGGGGTTTTCTGTTTGTTTTTTGGGGTTTTGTTTGGGTTTTTTTGGTTGATTGGTTGGTTTTGTTTGGGGTTTTGGGGTTTTTTTGTTGTTTGTTTTTGTTTGGGTTTTTTGGTTGGTTTTCTTCTTTTTGTTTGTTTTGGTCTTTTTTGTTTATTTGTTTGGTGGATGTTTTGTTTATTTTGTTTTGTTTTGGTTTTTTGTCCTCCCTCAAAGGAGTCTTTGAAACCTTTTTAGTTTAGTTAGGTTTCATGGAGTTGTATTTGGCATTTCCAGAATAATAATTAATACGAAGTCAAATGTTTTTAATGGAACCATTTTCCATACTGACTAGTTGGGAGCACAGGGAGTAATTTTTATGATTTCTTGCTTTAGCTTTGTTGTGTCAATCCAGTCAACATTTAATTCTGTCCATCCCACAGCAATGAAACTGGCACTTTTTGCTCCTTCCCACTGTCAGAAGGCTTTTGGATGTCATAAGCTTATATTTTTTTGGAAGGAATTAGAAGTGCAGTGACTACATGAGCTTTCTCAAGCCTTCGTCTTTGCAAAGTTTTCAACGAGAAGCAGACTTCCTGTCTTCTTTTGCAGTAATGCCCTAAAATAAAACCCTAGATGGAACACTTTCCTGAGACTAAAAAGTAATCTGATAAAACAGCCTGGAGAGCAGATTGAGGATCAAGATTTCATACATATGTCTCTGTGTGAGGTAACATATGCAGTAGATGATACGAATATGTGTACAAGCAGATCTGTTTCTTACAGACTTTAACCTCTGCTGCACAGTTGCCACACATTTGGTTGAATGAATCCTGTGAAAATTGTTTGTAGGAGTTGACGTAACAACACTGACAATTGAAGTTAGCTGCGCCTAAATTCAAGTTAGAAAATCATTTGTCTGGATGTCACAAAGAGCATCTCTGCAGTACTGTGGTGATCTTTTTAGGCTCAGCCAAGGTGGATGCAGATAAGCTGCCAGTTTCTTTATTGTGAGCCGCATAATAGAATGAAGCCTTTCATATAGTGCTGCTCACTTCTTAAATAGTGTAGTAAAATTAATCTGTCAGGCTTTTCTAGCGGTCTTCCTGCAAAGAAGGCCAGAAGTCAAGGATGGGGAACTGATCTTTGTGTGGTTAGGATTTACAGTACCTCTAAGTACACTTCAAATGTAAGATAAGAAAATAAAAGTTAAGAATTCAAACAGAAACAGGTTCTTACTGAGGTCAGTGCTGCAGTCTGACCCCACCAAGTCTGTTTCTGGTAGTGACAGTGCAAGATGCTAAACCATATTCTAACTTTGGAAACTGTTTTCCTTTATTGTATCTAATTTCTCTTTTCAATGATAATTCTAATCATGCAGATTATGCTGTCAGCCTGGAGAACCCTTGTGATGACAGATTTCCCAAGTTCACACCTGCTTTCTAAATGAGGTATTTTTGTTTGGTTTAAAACTTACCTAGTTGATGCTGTGTTTTAGTGTTGCACAGAGCTTGGTCGAAATCACTTTGGTATTCACCTTAACCCACTGCTGTTACAATCTTATAAAACTTGCTTGTATTCTCTGCAGGCTTTTCCTTTTGAGAGTTCCAAATTCCTTTAATTTTGTGAAGGGCAGCTGCTCCACTGCTTGGCAGTACACTTAATTCTGCTGTGTCTTCCCTGAGATACAGAGACTGGAACTACATGTAGAAATTGTGCTATGCCAAATGGATGCTCTGAATTTTATCACTGGAAGGTGAAGAGGGATTCCAGAATAAGACTGGTGTGATTTGTTGTGTGCTGTTTGGTGTGGATGATCTTAAGTTTGGTATTCCAAGGTATTGTTTCTGTAACTGAGTAATACAACACTTCAGCTTAAGGAGTAGAGACTGTTCTCACATGCATTAATTTCGTAACAAGCCCAGAATTGGAGAAGGTGGTGCATCAGTTCATTACCAGCTCAATAGCCATGACTTCATGAAGGAGTAATTATAGAAAGTAATACATTTTTTGGCAAAACTGACTTCATTAATTTTTGTTCAGAACTGATCCAGGAACTGCCTATAAGTCAGTCATGCAACTATAGGAGTTACCGTATCTGTTATTTTTAATGTTTTTTACAGAGAAAATCAATGTAAAGGAAAATACACTTTCCATTGTTATGGTGTGGAATTATTACACTATAAATTAAAAGTTTATTTTAATGACAGTTTATGTGTTAAACATTGGGAGGCTTTGATGAAGTCCCCTCTCAGTCATGTTTTCTCAATTCTTAACAGGCCCAACTCTCTCAGCCTTTCCTTGTAAAAGATGTCTTTTCAATTCAGATTTTTTTGTCATCTTTCTTTAGTGAGAATGATTTAATCTGTAAATAAGCATTTGTCAATAATAAGTTTCAGTGAATGAGTTTTCATTTTCCCAGAAAAAATGGGAGTTGAAATTTGAAGAGTTTGAATTACTATGATACAAAACTTCCAAAGAAAAGTTCTAAGGAGTAAGCTTACTCTGTCATTGAACAAAGTGAGTCTTTGATGCTGCAGGAAAACTTGCCATTTTGCAAAATTGTCTTAATGATTTTTATTATCTTTGACTTCTCTGGACAATGCTTTGACACAAGTTTTTACAAGAAAAATCTTTTACTGTTGTTTATATCTCCACTTGATAAGCCACTTTCTGTCACTTCTTGCTGTTCTGCCCAGGGGGGTTCTGGAATCAGTGTCTAGTTTAAATCTGGACGAGATCTGAAAGATAGTAACATTTTCAATGGATTTGTGAAGATTGGTAAGGGAGGGAGAATAAAGTTAATCATCTCTTGCTGGGAATGCAGGAAGAATTTAAGACTTTTTGTCATGCAGCTGGAGAGAAGCTCTGGCAGAGTAATTATGTATTTTTTTCAAACTATCTCTTCTCTTGAGTAGAATGATAGATGGTGAAATAAAGGTGAGAACTGGTAAGGTAAAGTAAAAAGAATCTGAGTTTATGGGAAGAAAATAATAAAGTGAGGTATTGAAGAAGAATCTGGTCTGCTTCCGTAAAGACGAAATCCCTTTTTGTGTTTAGGGGCCTGTTGGTTAGGTCAAGGATGAACATGAACTGATTCATCTCACAGGACGCAGTTCCAGGAGGACAGAGGGATCCAGGACAGCTGGTTTCTTTTCAGAGATTGCCAATAGCATATATAGAATTAGCAGATGTTGTTTCAGGTGTTACATTTACAGATGAGAAGAGTTTTTGTTATCATCATGTCAAAAGTGTGTGTGATCTGTGCAAAAACTGCATCTGGGTTCTGGAAGAACACTGGAGAAATGCTTGAGAACCAGTGTGGACAGAGCAGTGCAATCACAGGCTTTTGTCAGCAAGTGACTGACAAATGCACTACGGATGAGTGAATATCATCCCTTCTGTTTGCCAGCCTCTCAACATTGCAACTGAAAGAGAAGATTGAGTGTTATTGTAAAGTAAGTTGTTAAGTGAAAGAAAAGATGAAACTTTATGACAATTATATGGTCACTATATTACTTGGCAAGTTTTTGGTTTGCTCTGTGTATTTTTAGAGTGTAATTTGTATTTTCTCTTCTTAAAAAAATAATAAAGTTGGGGGCTGAAGCTAAATGATCTTCAAGATCCCTTCCAAGCCAAACCATTCTATGATATTTTATTAACTAAATTTAAATTTTCATGATTAGGAAATACTTGGAAAATCCTGGAGTAAAGCTTGGAGTTCCTCTTTTATTTTGTCAATCTAGTGTCCATGAATATGTATTTAAATTTCATCTCTATTTTTCTTCTTTAAGTTCAAAATAAAGACTAATGAATTATACTTGATTTATAATCCATGGGAAATATTTTCCAACTATTCTGTGTATCTGTGTTTTGTTCGTTTTAAGAAATGGTGTTTTCAGTGTTGCCTACTGCTACATCTATTCAATGTCCTCACATACTAGTTCATTAACATGTCACTATCAAATGTTTTGAGTCAAAAAATGGAACTTTTGTCTATTAACAGATGTTGCTTCTTCAAGTTAAATAAGAACTTTTAAAAATATTGGACTGGGATTGTATTTAGGTCAGAGAAGATGGTGGAAGTAGATATATGTATTTGTTCATTTGAAATCAGTTCTTGTTCATATGAGGTTAAACCGAAGAACTCTGAAAACAATTTTTCTTAGAATAAAAGCTTCAAGAAATCCCTGGAAGTCCTCAGTGGTGCACACTGCTCTGCCCACCTCACAGACATTTAGTGAAATTGGTGAGAGGTTTCTGTTGCACTAGAGGCAGTTCTGTTCTTGCCAGGGATTATAAACACTGCAAGGAAGTTGACAGTTACAGAAATGTTTGTATTTAAATAGGTAGGAACACTGAACAGAAGAAAACTTTCTAGCCACTGGGTCTTTTCTACTGCTGCTGCTTAAGCATTGAACAGTTTTGATAGGTTTATTTAGGTATAGGCTTAATTCTGGCTGCTGAATTTTACTTTTTCGTATTACTTGTTCTGATGAATATGCTGCCTTCAGATCGACTAGATCTTGCCTGTCACATGTTCCCTCAATCTGAGTCATGTTTGAGCAGTTGTCTTCTTTTCCTTTCCTCTCTTCTTGCTTTGAAAAGCAAACTATTTCCTTGTAATGTTCTTATCTTGAATTCAATTCTCCTGGAACAGAACTCACTAGAATTAAGCACAATTTTAAATCTTTATCATGCTCCGGTTTGAAATCACCTTCTGACATTTGTTTATTCCATGATTCTACTACATTAATGGGTCAGAGGAACTCTGTTCAGCATTTCTTCTTCTCTTCCAGCCATGGAGGTTCTAATATTTCTAGTCTTGACATTTTTACTCTTTAACATAGTACCAAATCTTAAACTATTTTATTGAGCCTTATTGTACCTAATGTCTTAGGTACATTTGGAAAGAAGAGTATCCTTTGGGGAATTCCCCAAGCAGTCCCTGTAGTTTGATACCTTTTCCCTTGAGTAAACTGTGTCATTTTTTTCTAAGACTTGTCTCCCGCTTTCTATTTTCTTGTTTTACTGACATTTAGGAAGGTTAGCTCTATCTAACTTCTCATCTATAAGGAATGGGTAGGTAGCAAACTAAGTTGTATAAGGCAATTGTCATTATAGTGATAATATGTTTTATCATGTTTTGTATTTACACTGTCCTTTAATTACTGCTTATATAAATTGTACTGTCTCCTTGCCTGATCATTAAAGACAGAGTAGGAGATCATCCTTGCCAATTGTCTTTCTCTGGAAAGTAATGCAGGTGCTTTACATACACAGTAGTCTCTCCAAATTTTTATAAATGAAATAAATAATTGCTTGCAACAACTAAGCTGTGTGTGTACAAGCAGAGAGGAGTATAAAAGTTTATATGTCGGATGGCATAATTTGTCTTGCTTATAATTATTTTATTATTTTAGTTTTAATAATTGAAACATCCCATAGCAATGCAAGCTTGCAGGTCAGAAGAGCTTTTATTTATCAGCTATACAACCTTGCAAAAGTGCAGGTGCAGTACAGGTGGTTTAACAGATTTGGATACTCATTTCAAATTACTTAGCATAGAGTACCAGGATCATCATTACAGTAAACTGACTGCATATATATACTAGAAAAATCTTAGGCCTTCTGCTTTATTAACATGCTATTTATATATGTATATATATGTAGGCACACAAACATATGCATTTGTGTGCATGTGTAAATATGGGTATCGACATGTATAGAGATATGAGTACAATAATCTGAATGCAATTGCCTTATTTTTTTTAATTTACCTTACCCCCTCATAAAGTTACTATGAAAAAAATAGGCCTTATACTGATCTGGACAAAAATACTCTCCAGAATCTTGTCTTTAGGATATTAAGGAGATGCATAAGGACCCACTGCAAGACTCTGAAAGCCACATTCCGTTAACACTGAGTAGGAACACAAACCTTGTTTGTCAGCATTGCCCAACTGTTTGATCCACTGCCAGTTCATCACCCTTAAGGGTCAGACTCTCACTGGAGTATGGATCAGGAAGATGAAGCACATGTAAGCAGAGAATTGAATAAACTTGATAGGAAACAAGCTTTTATCTATGAGTACAAGGAAGGAAGCATTAGCATAAAGCAGCCTGATTTGTGTCTAAAGTGGTTTTATGTCTTCATCTTACTGCTTCTGCCCTGATGATGAATAGGTACTGTGAAAGATAAAGTATTGGGGAAAAAAAAATATTAATGCCTTTTTAAATTAACTCTTTGTGTGGCTACTTCAGCAGGCTACAGTATTGAACTAAGTTGTGAGTTTTGTTTACTGTCTGCTCAGTATCTGATTCTTCTTCCCTGTTCAGAACACTGGTATCGAAGATGGAGCTGGGAAGGAGTTTGCATATTAGGATCAATTAGAGTGCAGGAAAAATACAAAAATGAGATTGAAAAGTGGCACAAGTTAAAATGAAGGTCTCCAAATCACTTTGTGAAGGCAGGCCAATGTTTATTTTAAGTTACATTTAGCAAATGGGTATAAATATGTTGCTATTATCCATGATCTGTGCCAGCAAGAGAGTCCAGCTTCATTGTGCAAGCAGTATAGTTTTGTTGGAAAAGAACAGTTTCCAGTTTTATGAAAGGTTTTGAGTATAATGCTTTAGTAAAGGCAGCCAAATGCCCCCTTCAGTCAAGGTGCGTTACTGTCTGGCAGTCTTGACAGGACAATAAAAACAATAAAACAAGCAGAAAAATAACCCTTTGTGCGTGTAGATCCTAATTGTCTTGAGCACAATAAGACAGAACATTAAGTTTGGAGGAATAAGTGCATCATCAATTATGAGGAGGTTCTTGTAATGAAGGCCATTTCTTTTATCATTTCTGTAGCAATAGGATAGTAATTTACATTGATTCAGGAGCACAGGTAATGAGTCCTTAATAAGAAATACTGGATTCCTCTAAGAGAAGTTTGATTTTCATTCACTGGCAGGAGATAGCCAAGACTCTGCTGAACTTCCAGGCATTAAATTTCCTGTGCTATAGCCAAGTAATTTAGAGGTATATCATGGATTGATTTACTGAGTGACTCTTGCCTAAGAACATGATATGGCTGATGTATAATCAGGATTATTAGTGATCAAACAATAGTAGGTGGATATCCTTACAACAATATTTAAGAACTGTGTTGTAGATTATTGTGACAATGTGAGTGAAAAGTGAGTGTGATAGTTCACATAAGAAATCTATAAGATGGAGTAGGAGTATTAAGAGAAAAATAAGAGTACTTAAAAACAACATGATGTCTATATTCAGTGAACTGTATATCAAATTAAAGGCCAAAGCAGATTGAAGAGATAAATTGATTGTGGTCGTCTGTTTCAATTTTATTGGTAATCTGTAGCTGAACTGAAGTATTGGGCAGAATCTGAGTGTTGAAGTATCTGAGGCCTTTTAGGTGAAAAATTAAATGATATTTCAGCTCTAACTGCATATGGTATTTTAAGAGTGTAGGGCTGATTCTGTACTGAATTAGGAATTGTGACAAGACTCAAAACTTTCATGTTCTGAGGTACTTGACATTTTCAAGGTGTTATCTTGCAGGAGTTTTTATAGAACACTAATGTGTATGTTTAATTACTGGACAGGTAGATGTCGATGTCAAATCACTGTACATACTGTGGTGTTTCGTTCATCTAACAGAATCTCTGTGTAAGGATACTTAAGGAGAAGGCTGCTTAGGACAGAGTGTACTTTAAAATAGGTTATATCTAATAAACCATTCCTGTCAAAAGTGAGCATTTAGTGAAGAAATGTCTCCAGTCAGACAGTAAGCAATGAGAATTGCTGATGATACTTCATTATGTAGGAGAATTATTTCCACAAGTTTCATGTTCTGGGGAATTGTATCAATTTATTTACTTAGACAGCAGAACTTGGAGATAAATAAAAAAAACCCCAAATATTACTGAACCCAAACATTGTTATTTTAAAAACAAGGGAAAGACCATTTTTATATTTTGGCCAGTACTCTGATGGAACAGAATCATAGAATTAACTAGGTTGGATAAAACCTTGGAGATCATCAAGTCCAATCTATGAGCTAACAACCCCTTATCAACTAAACCATGGTGCTGAGTGCTATGTCTTTTTTTAAACACATTCAGGGACAATGACTCCACTACCTTCCTGGGCAGCCCATTCCGATGCCCAACCATTCTTTCTGTAAAGAATTTTTTTCTAATGTCTAGCCTAAACTTCCCCTGGTGCAGCTTAATACTGTGTCCTCTCATCCTGTCGCTGGTTGTCTGGGAGAAGAAACCGGCCCCCACCTGGCTACAACCTCCTTTCAGGCCGTTGTACAGAGTGAGGAAACTTCATGGAAGGAAAGTCCTGCTTATCAAACCTGATTTCCTTTCATGACAAGGTAAGCCATTGTAAGGTAAGCCACTTGATCAAAGGAAGCCAGTTGATGGAATCTTTTTGGGTTTCAGTAAAGCTCTCAAAATTGTCTCTCACGGTATCCTGTGGACTGAATGTCTAGCACACAGCTGGATAAACATCATGTGGTGGGTGAGCAACTGGCTCATGGGTCAGACACAAAGGATTATAGTGAATGGGGTGACGGGAGACTGGGGACCTGTCACTAGTGGGGTCCCCCATGGCTCCATCTGCAGCCCTATGCTCTTCAACATCTTCATAAACGACTTGGATGCAGGACTGGAAGGAGTACTGAGCAAGTTTGCAGATTAAACAAAACTGGGGGGAGCTGTTGGTTCCCTTCAGGGCAGGGAGGCCCTGGAGAGAGACCTCAGCAACTTAGAGGACTGGGCCATCACCAAGCGTATGAAGTTCAACAAGGGAAAGTGCCAGATTCTGCACCGGGGATGGGGCAGCCCTGGCTGTACAGACAGACTGGGGAATGAGATTCTAGAAAGCAGTGTTGTGGAAAGGGACCTGGGGGTCTTGGTCAATGACAAGTTGAACATGAGCCAGGAGGGCCAACCGTGTCCTGCTGGGCATCAGGCACAGCATCGCCAGCCAGGCAAGGGAGGGGATTGTCCCACTCTACTCTGCACTGGGGCAGCCTCACCTTGAATATTGTGTGCAGTTTTGGGCACCACAACATAAGAAAAGTATAAACTTTAGAGAGTGTCCAAAGGAGGGCAACAAAGATGGTGAAGGGCCTTGAGCAGAAGCCGTATGAGGAGCAGATGAGGTCATTTGATCAGGCTAAACCTGGAGAAGAGGAGACTGAAGGGAGACCTCACTGCATCTCATGAGGGGAAGAGAAAGGGCAGACACCAATCTCCTCTCTGGCAGCCAGTGACAAGACCTGAGGGAATGGCCTGAAGTTGTGTCAGGGGAGGTTTAAGTTGGATATTAGAAAAAGGTTCTTCACCCAGAGGGTTGTTGGGCCCTGGAACATGCTCCCCAGGGAAGTGGTCAGCACCAAGCCTGACAGAGCTCAAGAAGCATTTGGACAGTACTCTCAGGCACATGGTGTGACACTTGGGGTGTCCTGTGCAGGACAAGGCAGTTGGACTCGATGATCCTTGTGGACAACCTGAGTTGTCCCTTCCAACTCAGCATATTCTGTGATTCTGTGATTTGAACATGATGCTACCTCTCGAATTGAAAATTCTTCACACCAAGCATGAAATAGAGGTGCCAGTTTTCTATTTCATATATTTTGATAAAATCCTGTGGGATTAAACAGGGAAAAATAGTACATTATTTTGGTTCAAATTAATTTGTTTGCAATCCTAAAGTAGGAATCTAAATGTGCTTTCTCTAAAGCTAAACTAGTAATCCTATACACCTTTGAAAGATGAATTGCCATCTGTAAAAATAGGTGACCTGCCATTCATTCCTGCAGGAGGAAAATGAGTCTCATTTTGTAGTGGTTACCATCTAGATAATACAGGATGCTTTCCTGACCTGCATGATTATACTCTTGTAATTTTTGCTTAAATTTTATTTCTTAAAGCACTTGAAGTTGTTTAAAACACAAAAAATTCACAATTTTAAAATTTTATGTTAGATTCTGAGAACATAATATCTTACTCAACGAAGCTAATACATATTTTCAGAGATCACTATTGCAATCAAGTTGTACAACTTTTTGGTGGTCCAGTCCAAGGCATTCCTCTCATTGAAAACTAAACCTAGAAAAACTTTTAAGTGATCTTCCATCAGTCTGATGTCAAAGCAAGAGTGTGTTAGAGTGAAACAATAGGTGGAATATGCAAGTGGAAGTGAAGAGGAAAGATACCTCTTGTTTTAGATACACTCAAGCTGTTGAAGAGATGCAACTGGCTATTTTGTCATACAGTTTCTAAATACTGCAGTCAAAAGACTCCATTAAAGAAGTTCTTTATTTCTAGAACATTGAGGAACTAGAAGAGGCCAGGTAAATACAGTTAGTTTGAATTCAGAGGAATATTGCAGCTTCTACAGCAAGTGACCAGAGTGGAAGAGAAGAGCATCTTGAACTTCTGCCTTCTGCTGGTAGGGAGAAACTGACTTCTTACCTAAGTGTTGATTGGGCTGTCCTAAGCTTTGCTGTGTGGTGTTAATAAGATAAGAACCTAATTTATAAAACATGTTTAGTATGACTCATGGTTAAGACTTTCATAACTTGCCTGCCACCTCTTCATTGCGCTGTGGCTGTTGTGTCTGCCTCATAAGCATTTGAAAACTTTAAGACTTCAGCATAAGTGGAAATTACACCAAAACATACTTTGTATAAAGTTAAATAGTTCTTTATTCGTCATGCATTTAAAAGCAAAATTATAAGCGGCATGCAATTTGAATATTTATAGTTCACGCTCTTGCCTCTTTTGCCGTAGTGTAGAAGTTGCCATGGTTCCCATTATATTGTCTGCTTTAGAGGCAAACTTCATAACCATGCTAAATGGAGCTGAGTTTCTAAAGTGTACTACACTTGTAGTGCCCTCAGCTGCATCTTGAATTGATCTGTATTTTCCACTATCTCCCTTTAATAGCACGGAACCAGAGATTGGGGCTCATAAGAAATACAAATATTAATACACAAAATTAATTCTCTTCATCTGTCTTACCAGTAAAGAAAAACAAAGTAAGTGTATTAAGGATATAAAGAAGTAATTAATTTTTTAAAAATGAGATTCAGTTAAATGTGGGTGACAACATACTCTGTAGGCATAATAGTTAAACTTTGCTTTGTGCCAGGCCTACTCTTCTTTCTGAAAGGATGCAAGTGGGGATAGAGTTAATATAATTCTGTTTTGCAGAAAAGGATGAAAAGACTGGGGCAATTCATAAGATACCAACTTCAGGGAGAGATGTTGAAAACTTGCTTTTGATGCTTTTGGCATCACAGCTTCCAGAAGATCTGGCTGGCTTAAACCTGCCTTTTTTGAGGGTTTCCATTTCACTTCTCTGGTGTGTCTTTATTTGAGTGCAACATGTTCTGAACCTCAGAAGGAAAAGAGATCTCCTGCACCTAAGCATTTAGAAAGATCCCATTCTGGTCTAAATTTTTCTATAATCAGCTTTGGTTTCTTCAGGAAAGATATTCTGTTGGGGTTATGCATTTATTTATACACATAAATATATGCAATTAAATATAGATATGTTTATATATTAACACTAGGTGATCTTGTGAAAATTCAAGTACTTTCTGGTTCCTTCAGAAATGCCTTAATAGACATCTGCTATGTCAAATGACTCCATCCAAAATTGGCATTTAAAATTATTTTTAATTGAGTATAGCCTGTGACTTTACAAGCCTTTGCACATTCACCTTTGCAATATCTGCAGTATTGATTTTTATGTGATAGGGATTTGCAATTTACTAAAAATCAGAGCCTAACCAGGGGGCGGCAGGGGGGGTGGGGGGAGATGTCACACAGAACTCAATAGGTACTTTTTAGGTGTCTCCTGTAAAATGAGCATCGAAACAAACTGATAGATTTATAGCAAATAAACCTAAAACCAAACAGCTCCCCCTTTCCCCCCTCTGCAATGGCAAAGTCCAGCAAAATTCATACTAAAATCAAGGTTGTAACTCAGTAAGTATATTGCTGTTGACAGTAGTGGTACCAATTTTACACAGCAAAAGTGAAATAAATATTCAAAATCTAATATTTCTATAAACAGGTGAACTACTTGTCACATGCAGGATCCTTAGCCCTCAGTGTACACGCACCAAAATTTCTCCATGTTGTATCTTTCAAGGATTATGAAGACATAGTGATTGGCTGCTGAAACACAAGGCACTTTAAGATTGTTCTTTGAAGTTAAACTTCATGTTTGTATTATGGGGTTTTTCTTTTATGAGGCTCTGCAATACTCAGTTACCAGAAATAAAATTAAAGCTGCTTCTTAGTTCATTTGAGCATGCAAAGGGAGAGTTTTTCAGAAGAACCTCTGCATGTTTTATGCTGTTATTGAGAAACAAAAAATAATTTTTAAAGCTTTACAGTTAGATGTGCTTTTTATAAATTACTTGTGCAGAACGTCTTTACAACTTCATTGTATGTAGGAGATACTCCCATACAAGCTTGAGCTGCTCTTTTGACCTTGAAACGTGCTCATTTCCCCCATCCGTCAGGCTGCTCTGCTTCTACTTTCATTCTCTTCTGTCAATCATCTTCTCACTGATGCTAATTAGGGTGTAAGAGCCTCACATTATTAGGTCTAAATCAGATAACTTTTTGGTGAATCCAGCAAATGCTGTCTGGGTTATGTAGGTTTTTGGAGGCTCTATGAACATGTATTGTGGGAGAGGTGCTTCATGGAGTGTACACGTCTGCACTCACACCTATGTCAAAAATAGTGCTGTTAATTGTGGTTTGTGGAGATGCCAAATATAAACAAAGAGCTGGTTTGTAAATAAATCATTTTAAAATAGTGCCTAGTATGGCACTGTGTCTTTTGCAAAGGGTAGTTATATCTGGAATGACAAAAGGATGAAATAGTATTTGAGAACAGCGGCATTGGTTGTTTCTGCTGTGTAACGGTAAATGTCTGAATACTGCTTTCCCTATTATTTCTTAGTGGAAGTATTAACTCTTATTATGCAACCAGCTGTTTACCACTGAATACACTTCCTTTTTTTCATCTCAAAGGTGCAAAGAGTATGTGCATTTAAAATGGGTCATTTATTCCAGAGTAACTCTGTCTCATCATCATTCTGCAGTGTGATGAATGTCTGTTGGCTTATCTCTCTTCATAATATAACTCTGTTTACTTGAGGATAATAGTAGACCACAGTGAGCAAACTGCTGTGGAGGAGCTGCTAAACTGCACACCCCTATCTAGAACTATGTTTTCACATGCTGGGAATAGCAGTGCTCAGGCTGTGACTGGGTGGGGAGAATTTTAAAGTAGTTTTTTACTATTGAAATAAAATCGGTAGTGATGAAGGGGGTATCTAATGTAGAAGTACAGCATGGCACTTTGCAATGAGTTTTAATGTTTAGTCCTTTGTTCCTGTGGAACAAGACATTAAAAGACTATGCCTGAACTTTCTCTGTTGCTTCCCAGGCTCTCTATCACCATTTTCACCCACAGTTGTTTTGGCTGGAGTGCAGTGTGTTTAAATCATGCTTTCTGATTCAGTAAGTTTTCATTTGGTAATATGAATGAATAAATTAAAGGCTTTCCATATCCTCATTCCAGTAGTGAGAAAGTTGATGTGGGAGAGATAGTATAATTTAGGAGATGTTCTGGTTAATAATTTAATCATTTTTTGTTGATATTTTTCTTTCTTCCAGCTTTTATAGTGTTGCAGTAGTATGTTTTCCAGAGCAGAAACTGTTATGTTCGCATTTCTGTGAACTGTAATGCAGTATAATCCTGAAATTTCTTCAGGCATTACTGTAAAACACAAACACAGACCAATCTTGCTTTTTGGCAGGGCATACAGTGAGCATACTACACTGTTTTTTCAATGTGCAGCATTGTATTACTGTGTTTATGTGTTATAAGGGCTAGTGCTAGATTTTTAACCTTGGATAGAAAAACACTTTAAAAATGCAAAGTTTATGATACAATCCAGTATAATTAGTGTTTCTCACCTTAAATGGAGGAATGCCACATTAATTACACATTAGACCATTGAAAATACTTGTATCTGCAATTAGTAAGAAAAAAAATGTGGTATAGAGTCTGCCAGTATGTGATATTCCGTCTGTCCGCTGTATTGTGACATAGCACATACCTCTGTATTGCAGATTTAAGGGTTTTTTTCATTTTAGACTTATATCAAATACTGAATATGGTTTCTCAGATCCTTAGTGATGTTTTTTTGTAGAAGAGTGATTTGTTTAGATTTAGTACACTTTACAAAGAAGTACACTATGCTCTTTTCAGTCTATACATAACTTTTTCTTACAATTCCTTTCTATATTGCTAACAAAATAACTTCTATGAAAATACATTTCTTAGTCTTTGAATTTGTTTGTTTATTTACTTATGGAAGCACTCAAGCTCGGTATATTTGACTAATTTAGTCAGCTCTTCCATATATATGACAAAGTAATTCCTTTTCAATAGTGAATGTAGTTTTAAAACACATAGATAATACCATCTCGTTGTTTTATCACTGCAGTGTAATTTGTGCAGAGTGGTGTCCTGCTGCAGAGCAGCACTGAAGGGAAAGCTCCGACTGTGGTGCTTGCAGTAGTAGTTTCCAGACTTGGATCACTGGTCAGATGGGGGATCATGAAAGTGTATTGCCCTTTAAAGTGCTTTCAATTGAATGTTGGATTATACAAATACCATGAGGCTAATTAATGTTGATCCAAGATAAATCTTAATGAGTAGGAGATTCCTTTGTTGTCAGCTTGTTCTGTTCCTGGGAATGTTCCTGGAATCCCAACTGGGGATTTACAGTATGAAAAGGCAGTAAAACAAGAACAGAAGGATGAGATGACAATGTCACGTGTCCAAATGATACGACAACTAGCTTATAATAATATTTTATTGAATAAGACCATTACAATTAAAAATTTCTAATACAGCTTTTTAAACAAAATGCAAATGGTTGTGGAAATACAGGCAGCCAGGCACAAGGGCTTTACAGAGCTGTCACCATGCATGGATGTAAGATAGGGGAATCCAAGTGTTTCTTTCTACAAGGAGGAAGATTAATGAAGAGAAGAGTGAGAGTGCTGATAATGATAGTGCTGCAACAGTGTCAGTGAAATATTGACAGTTCTCTTTTTTCCTGCTCTAAAGTCTTCATTATATTTTGTGGATGACGTTTTGATTCAGTTGGATCTTTTACAAATTGATCAAGTGATAGAAATATGAAATCCAATTATGTTCCACTGCATTATATACCAAGAGTTCTTTCTGGACCATGTTATTATTATTCTCAAATTATTCTCATACTCAGATATTGTACTATGTTATTACCGTCTTTGTATGTCTAAAGGCAAAGCAGAAAACTGCCACAATGTTCATTGGATTTGTGTCTTCTTTTTTAAATGGTTCGTTATAAATATGGGAAACTACTTCTTAAAATGCAGTTTTAAATTAAGCCATAATGCAAATTCTTCCAGACTAAACGCATTTTATGCAATAAACCACTCACTAATTTTTTTGCTAACAGCTGTATTTGTCTAATCTGCCTCTTCTGAATGTTTGTCACATTTACTTGGCTAACCCAGCAAATATAATGTAAATTTAAAAACCAAAACCAAAAGGTGAATGTAGAAAGACAGATTATAAGAATGTAGTCCAAAGCATTTGGCTCTTTTTTTTCTTTCTTTTTTTCCTACATTTTACTGACCAGTGATGGATTTCAGATTATGCTTGACTATGATGTGTGTTGATGAGAAAGACTTTTCCACTAAAGGGCTGAAGGCCTGTGAAGGTAATGGATGTTTTCTGGGAACATCTGCACATAAACTCAGCTTGCCATGCCTTCTCTCCTTGTACAGACTCTAAAAGCTGTGAATAGTGATGATGCATTTCCTTGGCTTACCTGCTGTCGTTCCTTCCACAATTCGAGGATCCCTATGCCCATGACAAAAGCCAGACATTTCTGAGGCTAATGACTGCAGTCAGCAGCCAACTGAAGCACAGACAAGTTACAACTTCCCTCAGTATTGCAGACAACTGAGAGTTTCACATGGGATTTCAGGGAAATTGGGGAATGAGAAAGGGGATTCCTTGCTTTTTGTTCTTTCACAGCAAATTGTTTCTTTTGGCTTCAGGTAATGGACTCTTGCCAACTCCTCGAGGACATCCTGGAGATCTTGATTGGTGAATTTAAATGTTTTATATGCAGAATAGAAAATTACTAGTTAAAGGAGTTTTCATTTTCCTGTAGCCATAGGATAATAGTGTTTGTGTAATTGAAAT
The DNA here is from genome assembly GCA_013400235.1 of Oriolus oriolus. Lineage (NCBI taxonomy): Eukaryota > Metazoa > Chordata > Aves > Passeriformes > Corvidae > Oriolus > Oriolus oriolus. The sequence continues at coordinate 256,609 of VXBT01002723.1, forward strand.
GATGAAGAAGAGTGACATTAGCATCCTTCTACTTGGACATTTTTTGTCTGCCCTGGTAAGAGAGCCAGTAAGGTAGTGGACACAGCTCACACTAATGCCTAACTTTTTTCATTTTACTGTCCTGCTCATTACCAGGGTTTTTTTAGTCAGTAATCACAAAAATGCAGCTTCCACGACAAGCAACCTGTATGAAATGCACAGAATTGGCTATTCAATGTGATATTTGAGGAACATTTTTTCCTGTTTGCATCTTCTACTTTGTGAAGCTCTGCAAATTTTTATCTAACTATCCATAACTGAATCAAGAAGTGAAATGTTTTTTTAATGAAGAATTTATGTCAGCATTTTTTAGATGACTGGAGAGATGTAATGATACAATTTTGGGAAACCATACTGATTAACATTAAATGAAAAAGATGCCAAAGTCTAAAAAAACTTAAACAACAAACCCACATATTCAAGAGCTCAGGAATATCCATGAATAAAAGAATTTGGTAACTTCGACTATCAATATTCTGGCAATACTTGAATAAATATCCCTATCAAATTATTTATTATCATTCGTTAATACATTAAAATTAAGAAGTTTCACATGTTTTTCTCATTATTGAGTTCTTGAAGGCAATTTTTATACCTTCTTACTGTTTTCTAATTTTAAATTTTTTTAACGCATATCACCATAAATTAATGGAGTGTTTTAGGCCTTACCTGTGCTGTGCAGAGACACTATGTAGCTATCAGCTGTCACTCATATTAAAGATTTCTTACAAGTGTGTTGCATTGGATTGCAATGTTGAGTTGGGTAATCATTTTAACTAGCTTCTTCACAAAGTATCTTCTCGATTCTGCTGTACATATTCTTTGAAATATAGCTCTTTATATCCTTTATCAAAAATCACACTATTAAATTATAACTCCCCCATGAAGGTTTTTTCTTCATTAATCATTCAGTTAAGTTTTGTTTCTTACAAACCATCTTGGCTGCATTTACTTTTAACCTAAATGTGAGCCATGTGTGGCAATTTTGAGTCCATTGATCTAATTGTCCCTTAGTCCTCCTTCCTCTTTCCTTTGGTTTCCTTTGGTGACTGTTTAATTGTTACCGTCAAACAAGTGAAGCCTGTGTGAAAATTTAACTTACCAGAGAAAGCAGAACTAGTTACTTTAGTAAAGTGCCTTTGCAAAACTCTCATGGCTGTGGTGAGGCTGGTAGCACTTACTCTCATGGACACCTGGGGCAGGTACTTGTGTCCAGCTTCTTGCCCAGTCCTGTGGAAGGAGTGGAACCCAAGGAACGCTGGGAGACACTTAAAAAGGGAGAACATGGTGAATGGGGGGAATTAAAAAAGGCTTTTTATGAGGATATTGGGTGGAAATCTTTTTAAAACCAAGCAAGATCAGTTTCGCTGCTAATGGAACCACTTGATTCACGAGGTCACTGCAGATTTTTCAAATTTATCAACATTCCATTATGCACTCACTTTATCAAACGGACTTGTGAATTTCTCCAAGAAATAAAGGTCATTTCAAGAAGTTGGTTTTCCTTTAACTTTGGTGACTTTGTTTCCAATGTGTTAATATCAGAGAATGATGATTATTTTACTTGCATATAATAGCTGCTAATCTGTTTGTAGTTACCTAGGATGTCCTATTTGCTTATCTAAGGGCAACAGTGTGCTTTTAATAGTCATTTGGAATTTTCCTGCTATTCCATGATTTGTTAATTAACATCAGTGGCCTGAGGTGTCGTGAGTTGCACTCTATTGCTATCTGATGGCATCTGTCAAAATTGTAAAAGCCTGTCATCATTCTAGTTTTATTTTACTTTCTCAGATTTTTGCAATTTTTAAAGTCGGATTTTTGCTGATTTCTAATGACTTTCCTGTCTTTTAGGATTTTTATTTTTTCTATCTTTAACAGCTACTTTGCCAAGATATGCTTTAATCTTACTTTCTTCCATATGCTGATCTTTTTTAGTTCTTTTGGTCTCTTGACCTCTCACATCTCTGCTTGTTAGGCTGGTGATCTGGCATTTATTTGCATTTTGTCACTGATGTTCCTTTCAGCATCCTTCCCCTTTTCTGTTCATCTATCCTCTCTGTTAGCTTTGTGAACAATCCATCAAGTGGGGTGCAAAATTACAGAACGGGGGCTCTGAACACTCTGAAGTAGTTTACTGCCAATTAATTCGCTCATTTATTTTTAGAGGGTATATTCTCTAGCATAAGGCTTGTTCTTCTGTAAGTATAGTTTGTTTCTAAGATTTGCTCATTTTTGTCTGTCCTTACCCTTTCAGTATTGACTGACAAACTTCTAAACAATCCCTATTGACACACACCACATTTCCATCCCTGGCTGGAGGTGTGGTTGCTCCAGCTCTGCATGTGCCCCTGCCTCTCCCCATAGTCTCCTGGGGCTTGTTGTGGTCCAACAGCCCACTTGAGACCCTGCAGGCAGAGTGAGGTGGAGGTCCCCATGCATGGCACAGCTGGCCAGGCACTGGTGGCCTGTGCTAAGCTGTTGATTTTAGGTGTAGGACTGGATTTCAGTAGTGCTCTTGTTAAATCCTGGGTTCGTGCTAAAGTGCTTTGCTGAGTTCAGTCTTGAGCAAGTTTTGAATCACTGACAGGTCACCTCTTTTGTTAGATTATCTGTTTTTTACAGGTAGCCCTATTTTCCCATTTGATGTAAATACATTCAATTTGTTGTATTTTTTAGGACAGTGACAGCTCTTCATTTTAACCATAATGTGCATCCTCATAAGAACTGAAATAATTATGGTGATTTTACAAATTTGCCTGTGTATGGTGATTTTACAAATTTGCCTGTGTGTGAGTACGGAAGGATTTCTATTTGACTGTGAAACCTGACCTTACTATGGTTAGTGCTATTTAAAATTTATGATGCTCACTTTGTTTTCAAACTAATCTCCTGAAATGGTTTAAAATACATTTGTCGACACATACTCAGTCTGACCTCCAGTCTGACCCACCCCAGTAAGCTACTGTTATTTTATAATTAAGCTACTGAAATAAATCTCTGAGACTGCTTTGCAAAATTCAGATATTCATGCAGCATTTATGCTGTGTCTTTATATTCTTTTTGTGGGATGATGACCAAGGACTCGGGCAAGGGCTGAGGCTTTCTGTCTGCACCACACACTGCATTTTACATTATCTTTATGGATGGAGATGTGAATAGTTGGTGTTAAGAAAGGATGACTTGGCTGAAGGATGAGATCCTGTGGAGATAGGATGGACCTGAGATAGAATGAAAAGCTAGACCTGAATTGGCAGTGTGCACTTGCAGCCCAAAAAGCCAACCAAATCCTGGGCTGCATCCAAAGCAGCGTGGCCAGGAGGGCAAGGGAGGGGATTCTGCCCCTCTGCTGCACTCTGGTGAGTGCTCCACCTGGAGTGCTGCATCCAGCTCTGGGTTCCCCAGCACAAGAAAGATGTGGATCTATTAGAGGAGGTCCAGAGTAGGGCCACATAGATGATCAGAGGGCTGGACCACCTCTCCTGTGAAGGCTCAGGGAGCTGGGGTTGTTCAGCCTAGAGAAGAGAACAGTCTGGGCTCTGGGGAAACTTTAGTGTTGCCTTCCAGTATCTAAAGGGAGCTTGCAAAATGAAGGAGAGCCATTTTTTCATAGACATGTAGTAATAAGACAGGGGTTGGTGGTTTTGAACTAAAAGAGATTTAGATTAGATGTTAAGAATCTCTTTACTGTGGGGGTGGTGAGGCACTAGAATGGGTTTCCTAGAGAATTTATGGATGCCCCGTCACTGGAAGTGTTTAAGGCCAGGCTGATGGGGCTTTGACCAGCCTGATCTAATGGGTGGCATACCTGCCCATGGCAAAGGTGTTGGAACTAGATGACCTTTAAGGTCTCTCTACAAAGCAAAATGTCACCAGGAGTGCACAAGAATGACTCAAAACTTGCTTCTTTATTCACCAGTAAATAACTGGGACATACTACCGTATTTTGGCATAGGATACTGATGTTTTAAGTCCTGAGGAATGTGCAGTATCTTTCAGTAATGAAATATTTTCTTAATAATTTTTAGAATAATTTAAAATACTTACAGTAAATTCTCTGTTGGTTATTGAGAGCATTTTATAATGGAAAGCAGTGTTTGCCTAGAAAATAACAAAAAAGTAGAGGGCCGAATCCTATTGCTGGTCTTCCATGATCTTATCTAATTTGAGAACAGGTTGCAGAGCACTGAATATTTTTAGTATTCTAAATTTATATTCTTTCCAGTCTCAGATGTAAGAATTGTTTTGGCACTATTGAAACTCATGATGGAAATCACGTAGTGTAGGGGAACACAATTTGTGTCTATGTATATGTTGCTTATTGCAGTCTTATTTTTCCCATTCACACAAGCTTCTTTAAAATAATCAGCTTAAACTCACTAATTCCATTTAGATATGATCTGTACTTCCCTTTGGCTGTGTTGCTAGGATGGATTTGCCAGCTTAAGGAAGGTTACTCTTCCTTAGAGTGGGGACCCCCTTTGCAGTGTCATCAGTATCTTCCAAAAAGAATTCTGTCAGTTTCTTCTCTGTGAAGAAGTGACAACCCCTGGTTGTAGGCTATGTTAGTGCTTTAATAGGGACGATGTTCTTTTCTTTGTCTCGTTTGCTTATTTTTTTCGCTCCTAACTACTCCTATCTCAAGATGTATGAAAACAAGCCAATAGAAAGATATCAAACAAGCACATAGAAACATGTTTTCTCTTGAAGAAACAAACAAAACCTGTAGAAAAATATCCATTTTGAGGCAGTCTGAGTACTGCAGCATAAAAGCTGAGCATTATAGTGGGGAAAAATATAATTAGGAGTATGTCTGCTTGTATTGTGAATTGGCTGTCCTGTTTTGGAATTCTGTGCCAATGATATGAATAACACAAACTATAATAGGAAGACTTATTTCTGTATTCATGTGGGACAAATTTAAATATTCAGAAGAATGCTCACACTTTTATTTCTGCCTGCGTAACAATTTGGGATGCTTTTCACATGTAAACCTAATGTGATTCCCCAAAATAATGTTCTAATTAAAAAAAAAAAGCTCTTTTTGTGCATGGAATATGAATTATCTCTTATTTAACATGGAGAAGACAGTCAGAAATACCAGCATGCTGAAAGGCCTTTCTTAAGGTTATGTCAAAAAAGAAAATCTACCTTATGCAATAAAGACAGTGACATTTTGTGGTAATTAAAAAGAAAGAAAAATCCAAACAAGCAAGTAAACAAGACCAGAGGCAACATACGTTGGAGCAGGTGTAGGTAACTATTCAGACAGCTGCAGAAATGCTTTGGTAGAGAGAAGTTAGGAAAAGCAGGAGAGAAGATATTTTTGGAGATTGTCAAGGTGGGAACTTGCTGCATTTCTTAGCATCAAATAAAGACGTTTTCATTTAAGAGATAATTTATCTTTTGAGAAATGCTCATTTTTATTTAGGACATCTGACTCCATAATTTTTACATCTTTAGATATATTAAGTTAGGAAGTTGTACAAACAAATTCAGGATCAAAATTAGAATTGTATAATGCTATAATTTGCAGTTCTTGAAAAACTCTGGAAACAGACACTTTAAATGTAGGTAATCCTTTACAGCTAAAAATGTAAACCACATTTATGGTAGCCACTGGCTATCTGTATGTATGGGTAACAGTTGACATACACATTAGGTATGCCTACTTGCTAATTTTGATAGTTTTAAAAACTAGATTTTTGTGTGCAGTAGGATTGTATGTTTATGATGCTGGTGATGGCATGCATGACACAGCTGGGACAGTACTGAGTCTTCAAGTTTTCACTTGTATTTCTCTGTCTCCAGCTATAGTTTTTCAGGGATATATTTCTGAATGATGAGGGTTATCACTGAATACAGACGCTTGGAGAAAATGCACTGCTGGTGGAACGAGCATAGCTCTAGTTGTGTAACTGGGGTTAATGACTGGGTTCACAGCTCATCTTCTACCCTGGGAAGATGTCCTTAAAAAGTATGTATGACAAACCTAAGTTGGATGGATACTATGTGGAGAGATAAAGTGGCTGAGCTAAGGGGGCCTGTGATTTATGAACAGGCTGTGAGATGATGTTGTTTTCTTCTTCACTTTTCCATTCACTGCTCTTTCTGTGCTTTTGTACCATTTCAAACGAAGGCTAGTTTCCTCTTTGTTTAGTGCCTCTTTCTTGTCTTACTCATTTCCTCTTGTTTGGTAGTGAGGTTGGACTTTGCCTATCATGTGATTATAATGCCAATTTATGATTTCCTCACAACTTGTTTATTTTCAAATGACAGTTTTGGAAGTTTTATTTTTGAATGGGTTAATTTTTTTAAAAAAGCTTCCCTATAGTTTAGCTCTAATATATGGGAAGTATTTACCCAAGATTGCTATTGCAGCATTTGTCTTGTGTTACTGCTTTAGGACATATCTTGCATGAGAGGTGCCTTCCAAGGGTGGTTAATCTCTGAGTTCTTTGGGGATCACTATCTTTGTTCACTGAAACCTCAGGGAGGTTACTATAAATATGTGCTTATCTTAGGGATTTCAGTAAAGTACCTAGAATTTGGTGTGATGAATTTGGGCTATGTTATCTCTGTACCTCTGTACAGACAGAACAAGGGATTTTGGTCCATAATTAAGGTTCTAGTTATTGTGTAAAATGTACAATCAGTAAATCCACTTAGCAGGAGGATTAGTAATCCCTTTTCTACCTCCATAACTTTTAAAAGATTTGTTCATATTGTTTTTGACTGTAAAAGGCACTGAAGCTGTTCACAGTTAACTGTTCCAGTCCTAAGATATGCTGCACACATATAATGGAAAATGGAAAATCAATTTTGAAACTGCAGTTCAGTAATTTCTTATTTAACTAAAACCTGCATTTAATAAGATACAGACTTATGAAAATATTCCTGTTGTTGTTTTTATTGATGTATTAAAATATATTTTTAATAATTTCTTACTTTTATAACTGTTGTTCCCACCCTTTATCAAATGCTCAATTATGCTGAAACCCCTTTTTAAAAAAATGTAAAAATAAACGTCTGTCAGAAGGGCAAGTAGTTAATCAGGTAAATGCCACTGACATGGATGCCCTGGAACCTGCAGTTTTATCTGTTTTAACATTACTGCCTAATACTAAATAAGCTGTTCTAAGTTCTCCCTCAAGCCAGAGTTTCCAAAACCTGTTTTTTAAAGGGTGACAGAATATGCTTATACCACTGTGCTTGTTTCCATATGCTCTGTGCTCATATTTTATGTAGACACCTGGTTGAAAAACTGAGAATACACTTGCCTTTTTGTGCTAGCATGTTAGAGCAATCTGAGTCTCCTTGCAGGTTTATTTCAGAATATTACCCTGAGTTAACTTGAACAGGTTTTTATTATCTGACTCCCAAAACTCCTCGTTTATTCACTGCTGATGAAATAGAGAAATGGCCAATAGGAGTTATTGGTTCCCATCTAATCTTAATTGAGAAATGTCTTATTCTTGACTGCTGTATCCTTCATTTTATGTTACAGTCTTAAACATTTCTTGGTGTAAAAAAGACATTCAGGCTGTTGTTTTGCTGGCTGGTGTATCCTCTTATGACCACAGACTTAGCAATTCCAGAGAGAGCCAATTATCTATCATATCCATTATCTTCTGTGTGGAGTGAGCCAATTTTATGACCCATGGATGGAAGCAAGAACATAACATGGAGGAAAATCTGTCTTTCACTTACAGACTGACAGGCAATTCATGACCTTAGAAGTGGCTTTTACAAATAAAATTAGAACAAAGCATTTTTACAGTTATACCACAGTTTGCATATTTTTGAGTCATTTCAAAATTATTTTAAACAATTCTCTAATGTATACGCTGCCTTCCTGTAAGAACGTAGCAAATGAAATCTAATGCCTAAAAAAATCCATAGGAGTCCACAGAACTGATTTCAAATGTGGAGTTCCAGTCTTCATATGCACTTAGAGGTCCTTACACAAAGAGCTGAAGCGACTGACCTGGTCTAATCATAGCAGTATGGTGCTCTCACTGGGCAAAATTTTCAATATGATAAACTGGTCTTTCCAACTCATCATGTTATAAAAGTTTAACTTTTTTCACTATCCTAACAAGATCATGTAAGGCTTAGCTACTTTACCTTATGTATGTTCCATATATGTGTATTTTTCTGTGGGGAAAAAAGTAGAAATACACCCACGTTTGTGTGTGTGTGTGTACTGGAAATGTTATAATCTCTTACTGAAGCTGCAGGACTAGTCATTCAGAATGTTCATTTCCTATTTCCTGGAGGAGAATGGCAAGAGTTGGTGCTTAATTTGACTTTGTAGATACTGATGTTTCAAAATTATGTTGTAACCTAACCAAACTAGTTGGGAACTGCTTTGAGGCTTTAGCAGGGGAAGGAATTCTGTGAATTATGTAAATAATATAAATGACTTTAAGTTGAAACTGGAAGTTAAAAATGTTAAAAAATAGTATTTTTCCCAAATGCAAGAGCTTCCTTCAATTCATCATCAACTGCCTATTTTCAGATAAGAACTTGTATTTACCTAAAAGTTTTAATAAACATTTGTACCTTTTCCAGATCTGATGACAATATTCTCAGTCACTTTTCTTTCCCTTACTCAATCACATGATGATGGGTGTTCAAGGCCCTTGGAGGAGAGAAGAAGGTAAAAAGCAGGATCCTGACTTCAGGATTCTGGCAAGCAGAATTTGGGCTGTTCAGAGACCAGCTGGAAAGAATCCCATAGGGTACATATAAGTCCTGGAGAGAAGAGGTGTCTAGGAGAGATCCCCTCATTGATTTTCAAGGATCACCTCCCCTAATCTCAATAGTCCCATCGCAACAGGCAAAGACAGCAGGAGGCCTGCATGATGAACAAGGAGCTTCTCACTGAACTCAAATACATAAAGGAAGCCAACAGAGGTGGAAGCAGGGACCGGTGATGTGGGAGGAATGTAGAGCTACTGTATCATCGTGTAAGAATTATGGTTATGAAAGCCAAAGCCCACCTGGAGTTGAATCTCATGGGGGCATGAAGGGTAATAGGAAAGGATTCTACAGGTACATCAGCAACAAAAGGACACTGCTGAGTTGGACAAAGAATCTGATGAAGGATATGGAAAAGGCCGAGGTACTGAGTGCCTTCTTCATCTGTAATGGTCTAATGCATCTGCAAACCCAGGTGCCCTATACCAGTGGGAAAATCTGGAGCAAGCAAGACTTTGACTTGGAGGAGAATTGTTACGGAACACTTAAACAGACCAGACAAGTGGGTGGGACCTCATACAAGGTATTCACAAGTGGTGAGGGAGCTGTCTGATGTTATTACAAGGCCTCTCCTGGTAATTTTTGAAACATCATGGCTGTTGTGAATGGAGGAGAGCCTGTCTTTCAGAAGGATCTTGGCAAGATCCTTGGAGAGGTAATAGAGCAAATTCACCTGGAATCCACTTCCAAACACATGACAGACAAGAAGGTGTTCAGAAAATTTATAATGGGGAGATTTCATTTCACCAACATCACAGTCATCCATAATGAAGTCACTGGGTTGGTGGATGGGGAGCTAAGAGTGGATGTTGATCTTGCATATAGCAAATTTTTTGACACTGGCTCCCATCATATCCTCATCCATCAAATTGATGGAGTATGGACTTGATGAATAGGAAGGTGGAATTTAAAATTGGCCAGATGACGCTGTGGGGGGCTGCCACGGCTATTTGTCCAGCCCACAGTGCCTAGCATCCTTCTCGCTGACAGGGGGCAGCTGCTGGAAGGGCTGCAGCAGAGCTGGCTGACAGGCTGTGCAGGCAGACACAGCCTCCAGATGGAGTGAGCACTACCCAAGACAAAGGACAGAGAGGGATCTTCTGTGTGGGTTCCAGAAGGGTCTTTATTCAGGAGGGTGCATGGACAGAAGACCCCGAAACTCACTCAGGCACAAAATTTTATACAGGGGAGTAACTAGGCGGGGGAAAGGGGAACAACCAATGGGAAACAACAGGAGGGGAGGAGTAACAAGGACAACAGCGAATGGGGTAAACTTAGAGGCATGAGCTAGAACAGGGGAGCAATGAGGGATCGAACTCAAGAGAACATTCTGGAGGGAGAGGCGGTGACTCTATACCCAGGAGCCACCCTCGGATCCGCCTTCAGGGCGGTCCTCACTTAGGTGCTCCCACCACTGGATGGCCAGGGCATGATGAGTACCTGGCAGCTCCAGCCCACTTGAGGGCTGAGTCACCGCAACAGCCAGAGTCAGAAGAGTTGTGATCTGTGGCATGAAGTCCAAGTTGAGGATGGTCACTAGTGCTATAGTGTGGAAATCAGTAATGGATCCACTACTGTTTACTATCTGATGACCTGGATGATGGGACAGAGAAAGCCCTCAGCAAGTTTGCAGATGGTACAAACTGGGAGGACTGGCTGATAAAATCAGATGGCTGCGCTGCCTTTCAGAGGGACTCGCACAGGCTGGAGAATAGGCTGACGTGAAGTTCAAGAAGGGGTAGTGCACAGTCCTGCACCTGGGAAGGAATAACTCCAGACACCTGTAGAGGCTGGAGACTGCCAGGGTGGAAAGCAACTTTGCAGAAAAGGACCTGCACATCCTAGTGGACACCAAGTTGAACTGAGCCAGCAGTGCAGCCTTGTGGCTAAAGATGGCAACTCTCTCAGCTGCATTAGCCAGAGCATTGCCAGCAGGTGGAGGGAGGTGATCCTGCCCCTCTGCTCAGCACTGCGTAGCGAGGCAGCGTCTGGAGTCCTGTGTGCAGTCCTGTGATCCCCATTGCAGGAGAGATACAGGCATGCTGGAGTAAGTCCAGCAAAGCGCCAGAGAGATCAAGGACATGGAACATCTGGCATATGAGAAGAGGCTGAGAGAGCTGTGACTGTAGAGCTAAAGAAGAGAAAGCTTAGAGCAGTCTTACCAATGCGGAAAAATTCCCAGCTGGCAGCTGGCAATGAAGACTGAGCCAGAGTGTTCTCAGAAGTGCCCACTGAAAAAGGCAGTGAACACAAACTAGAACACAGAAGATTCAGTTGAACGAGGATTATTTTTCATTTTTCGCAGTGAGGGTGGCCAAACACTGGAAAAGGCCCCCTGAGAAATCTGAGATTTCCATCATTGGCAGTACTCAAAACATGATTGCACATGGTCCTGAGCAGAGCAGCCTGGTCTAGTGGGAGGTGTTCGTGCCCATGGAGGGAGAGGTTGGGATTAGATGATCTTTAAGGTATATTCCAATCCTTAACATTCTATGATTTGCACAAGGATTTGAATTAGATGATCTCTGTAAGCCCCTTCCATCTTTAGCCATTCAGTGTTTCTGTCCTAGTGTTTTCCTGTAAGTCTGAGAATTTTTTATTACAAACAAACAAAACGCCCTCACTTTTTGAGAACAGAAAAATGAATATGATTGGCATTGCCATGCTTATAATAATAATCAGATTTCAGAAGAAAAAGATCCACATTGCTTTTATTTTATTAATTGATCATAAAAAAAACCAAAACCAAAACCCTAGCACAATCAAGAAGACAAGCAATAAAGCAGGCTGCTAATACAGATTTTCTGCATATCTTTAAGTAGATTATTCAGTATAATTGTGATTGGGTTTTTTGTTGGGTTTTTTTTTCCCTTTTTCTCTTTCATAATTTTGTTTGGAGCATCTCCATAGAAATCTACTCTGTAGTTGAACTATAATTTTGTGAAAGGTGCCTGTACTGGCTTATTAGGGTTTCATTTTTATATTCAGTTTTCACTATCTTGTTTTTAAACACAATTAGTAAAGCTTCATTTGTGTGTGATTGTTTCTTCATTCTTTATTAAAAAATATTTTCATTGTATTAACCTGAAGTATTTAGTATGTAATTTGGCACTTGTTATTCTGAGATTGTCTTGGAAGTAGTTGAATTTAAAATGATACCATTTAGATGTTTCAAAATATCATTTTCATTTCTAAATGATGAGTTGGCATATGTTTATAATTTGATAATGTACCCTTTGCTTGTTCAGAAACTTGAACAAATTTTTAATGAGTATGAAAACCAGCATAGTTTTGGGGGGTCTTGATAGCAGTTGAAAAAATGGTTCAGGTGGATTTTATGTAAGAAAACTTTGCAGAATCCTGAAATATGTCCTTCTGCATGAATTTTTATAGTTATGGTAATAACTATGCTATGAATGTTACAACTTGAAAAGCTGTCAACATTTGTGACAAATTAAACTAATTATTTTTACAATGAAAGGCTGACTTGACTGAGAATTTTCAATTGACTTCAGCTTCATTGGGACTAAAATTAAATCCCTAGGATTTTTTTGAGCATTTGTGCTAGAATGCTGTTTCTCTTTTATGAGAAGGAAATAATAGCTAAGTTTCGGGTACGAGCAATGGAGAGAGATTATCTAAGATTACTCCTAGGATTTTTAATGGCCCATTAACACCAGTAAGAATCATCTGAATACAGAAAATGTGTGTCCCTGTAGTACAGAAATCAAAGGAGGGTAACAAAGGCTAAAGTAAGCCTTTGACATTCATATAATGAAGAGAACCTAAGCAAGAGCAAGGGAGGTGCCCTGTGCTGCACCTTCTAATAAAAAAATCCTTATCTGCAAAACAGAAAATCCTGATGTAATACATTATGTGCTATGGCATTGAAAAAAAAAAAAGAAAAGAAAGCACAGTAAGTTTTCAGCGGTAGGAATAGTTAAGTCAGAAACCAGTATATCACAGAAGGACTGAAACAGTAATATTCTCACTTTTTCCTCCCCTTAGCACTTCCATAGAAAAGCGCTTTGTTTTCTTTTTTTCTGCTGTGCAGAATAGGGGCAATAGAAAGTATGGTAGTATGTAAAAGGGATATAAAACACACATAAGTATAGGTGTGGCAGCAAAAATGGGATTAGGTAAGTAATGATCCATGATCATTGACTCATCCATCTATGTGCTGGCAGAGGATGAGAAGGAAACAGTAGAGTGCAAAGGCACAGTTTACATTAACTGTCCTCCCAGAGAGCCGTGTGACAGTGGCAGAAGCAGTGGTGAACTTCAGGCAGGATCCTGTTTACCACCGGCTGTATTATGGCTTCTTGTTTAGCTGCACTTTCAAATGTTGGATAGCACGTTTGCTGCACACAGCTTTTGTAAATTTTTTTCTGGTTTTGACACGTATTTTTAATACCCTGACTAGAGCTAATATGTCAGATTCTTTTATGGATTATTAACCTATGGTGATCATTCCTGCAAAGACAGATGCGTTTGTCAGTGGGCAGCTACTGTTTTTCTTAGGCATACCATTTCTAGAAATTACCTTTTTTTTAAATATTAATTTTGATTCATTTTTATCTTTTCCACTTTTATTACTGTTAATTCTGCTTACTGTTTTCTGTTCTTATTTTAAATCTTCTCTTACTCTTCTCTAACTAAGCTTTGTTATACCAAGAACTATTCTCCTGTCTTTTTACATCCATACCTCTTACTCCTGCTTTCCTTCACAAAATACAGTCATGTCTCTTACCCTGCAAATTTGACTTTTATACTTGCATAAAACTGGAAAACAGTGAAAGTGTTTAAGATCATGCACCTTTTCTGATCACAGGACTTCATAAATATGCTTCAAATATACACAGCAAAGGAATTTGTATTCTCAGTGTCTCATCACCAAAATACTTGTGTACTCGTGGATGTTGCTTCCTTTGGCCTTTCCGCTGTGAAATACCTCTCGGATAACATGACGGTAGTTCTGCCATAGTACTGATATGACTTCATGGTGCTGTTGATGTTGTTTGGAAAGCAAGAATTAAAATATCTGCTTTCTCTTCCTTTAACTGTCAGGGTTCTTGTCTGTTTCTGTGTCTGTTTTAGTTCTTTGGTTCCATGTTTCAAACTTAAAATAAATCCCCTCAGTCCCATCCTTTTGTCCTGCCATTTCTCAGTGATAGGAGTTTGCTTGTATTGTTCTGGTGAATACCTTTCTGGGACAGGAGGGTTATCATAAGATTTCCTGAAGTCCTTGAGTTAAAAATTCTGGTGTCACTTTGCCATCTGACTTCTGTTTAATGCTCTTCCCTGTTAAGCGCTGATTGCTGCTTAACTTCATGCAGGAGCTTTCTTTTCCTAACTTGCTGCTGTTGCAACCTGTGCTCAGAGAAGCTGATGCTCCTCTCCCTCGGTTGCCTGCTCCCCTCATGCTGTCTCTGTCTTGCAGGTGCAGAGAGGCGCTGCCCTGGCCTTTACTGTGCCATGCTGGCCTACGACTCCAGTCAGAGCTCAGTCAGTGACCTTTGCCATGGTCTGCAGTAGATGATACAGATCATCTTCACCCCCAGTGTGTGCGAATGAGACTTTCCATGTGTCAGTCAAATACTGTGGCAGTCCCGTGCTCTGTGACTAACAGCATCAAGGGACAGATGACACCAGACAGATGGTTGTGGATAAAAGTAAATTCTGCTGGACATTTATCACTCTGAAATACAGATTTTTGGCAACATTTTCTCAAAACCCTTGAAATGTCCAACTCTTTTGTCAAGCATCTTACTTTTGAGTCCTTTTTACTCAGAAATGTTTGATTGTTTCCTACCTAGTTTCCTTTCCTAGTTTTATTTTCATTCTGTGATACATGCATCCAAATGTGTAAATGCACCTCCCTAGGCTTCAGTCAAATGGTTACAGGGCTTTTGTACCAATCAGTTGCATGTGCTGGTTGTCAATCAGCAAATTACTGAAGGTGATAAAGATATGAAACAAGTTTTATATGCAGCTGCCAAAATCAGACTTAGCATCAGTTCCAGGTTTTTTTTTTTTCTTGCTACTGATCTTGTTTGTCTTCATGCTAATGAGACTAGACTGTATATGCTTTAAAAATAAGAGTTTCTTTGAATTCTGGACAAGCATTGATTCATCCCAGACCATGTATTGTTTTTAAAATGAGAGCTGAATCTGTATCTCCACTTGGTATTTCTGATTACATTTTTTCTTGCTTTTGAAAAGTGGTTTAGAAGACATATTCTCCATCTTAAGAAATCTTCGTCTGAAATCTGAATTCAGATAAATCATTGAATTTTCAATACTTAAATTACCTGCAGTTTTTCTTCAATTACTGGGTATTGCAAAAACCCTTCAGTTGTTCCTAGGTTTCCTGTTTCTTTTATGCTATTTTATTTATATACTTCCAATTTCTGAAGGATAACTGCTTAAGATCTTGAAACTGGTTGTTTATTATTATTTTGTTCTTGTTCTTGTTTTGTTTGTTTGTTTTGTTTTTATCTTCTGCAGAAAGCTTTAGTACTTTTTTCCTAGTTGTACCTGTTTTCTTTTCCATGTTATTCAGAAATTAAGCAGTTAGATATGGCTTTCTTTCCTAAACCACTAAGTGGTTTAGTTTGATGTGTGAAATTTATGCTTTCTTGTTTGACTGGTAGGAAACTGCTGTAAGCATAGGAGCATCTTTATATTCTGAGGTTTTATATTCTTAAGCCATTTACTTAAAGATACTATCTAAATCAAAATAAAAGTAGGCAATTTTTCTAATAGTTTGAGCCTTGGCAGTTTTCTGGGATAGAGTTTCCACTGGAACATATTTAACCATATGTCTCTATTAGCACTTGTTAGAGTGTTTAAGAAGGCAATTTTTATTCTGACATGACATTCTGAAAGTTCATTTTTCAAATGTGCAGTACAGAATTCAAATATTTGCGTCTGATGTTTTGAGAGGTGCATGAGAATGACAACAATCAATCATATCTAATTAGCTCATGACATACTGAGCTTGCAGTAATTAAACAAGATATTAGTGCTTACTGATTAGGATCACAGATATTGTGAGCCAGCTGTTAATCACTTTTCTTGCAAGGCTAATGTCATTAACAGATATGTATCCCTAAGGCTGTTTTGACTATTGGCTCAGCTGTGATGTAAGCAGCAAAATAGACTGTTAAATTTTGTATATTGAGAGCATCTTTTCAAACTTCTGGTACCTTGAGTATGCCACTTGAAAATTTAGTAAAAACTCTGTTCTGAGTTGTTAGAAAGTGATAATCTCATGCTGCAGTAAAAATCTTCCAATAACTTGTAAAGCTAATACACCTTTTACAACTGTGTGTATTGAAATGTCAGTCTATAATATTGTTATTAATAAATGCAGATGTTAAAAAAATGAAAAATCTTTATGAAAATAGTAATATCCAAGATCCATATTTCAGATGTAATTAATGGTTTTGGGAAAAATTCACACAAATATTTCTTAAATATCTGGTTTTGACCATCTTTATTTCTGATGCTGATTCTTATCAAAGAGTGCATTTAAAATTTACAGTATGTTTTAATTCAGTATCTTTAGTCTTAGTTGACTTACACAAGAATCAATGATGTCCATCAGATAATAGTCCACTGGCTTTGTTGTGAGTGTGAATCATGTTTTTGAAAGGAGGTATCAGAAATTTGTGATTTTCTTCACTGACAATGACTGTGAACATTGTGAAACTATGAAATGGAGTTACAGCTCCAATAAAAATGCACAATCTAATATCAGTTTTGAAAAATGGTATGACAAATGTAAGTACTTTTACTAGCTTCTTACTGAGGCTATAAAGCAGTTGAATTTCTTTCCGTAATTTTCTGTGCATTTGGCTTGTGGATGTGCTTGTTTTGAATAGGATATGAAAGAAACTGTGCATGTTCCAAGTACACCATAAAAGTTAGGTAGCTATTAGCTATTAATCTATTTTAAAAGGTGAGGTTTTGTTGATTTTGTGATACTGAAAATAATTCCATGTTAAAAATTAACATTGGCAGTTTCTTTCTAACTAGAGTGAAATTCAGACTTAACTTGGTTTTATCTTAATTTGAAATATTTCCCTTTAAGCCACTTTAAAGCATTTCCCTTCAGACATGAGCAGTAGTGTAAGGGCTGGACCACTGGGGCAGCCACAAGTTTCATCTGCAGTGGTGCTGGTGTTGGTGCTGTTTCCCAGCTGCAGGGCTTCTCTTCTGGGAAGGGAGGCAGAAGCAGCTGCTGGTGGACTACGTGTGTGCTTGCATGTGGAGGATGTGAAAGGGGGATGGTGGCCCCTGCCATGACTGCAGGTGTGTCCTGGCCTTTGGACTCTGAGATAGGGTGAGCAGGACTGCTGGGCAGAATGGATGTAAGGGCATTGCTGCATCCTTCTGTACGTGGGAACTGGGTGGTCATGATACTGGTGAGAGTGGGCAGTAGTACTTTCGAGCAGAAAGACACCTGATACTGCTCTCATCCAGATATTTTCTAAATCATCTTCCGATTTTTACCTATAGTGGCAGTAAGCATGATGATTTTTTTCCTGATTTTTTTTAATTAACACATTTTTTATGCATTTATGTCTTAAAGCAAAGAATCAGTTTTGTTATTAACATTGTTATTGGTATTGGTACTATTTTAGTGTAAGGAAATAAATGTTTGTTTGCTACTCTGTTGCCATAGCCTCCATCTAGATGGATGGGTGGACAACTGCTTTGATACTCAGACTTGGGGTAGTGGTAATGAGGTATCGTCTGTCTGGATTCCTGTGGCAAGTGGTGTTCTTCAAACGTCTGTCCTGTAACCCATCTGCTTTAACATCTTTGTCAGTGACCTGGAAGAGGGCACAGAGGGCTTGGATTTCAGGTTTGCTGGTGACACCAAACTGGATGGTGCAGTCAGTATACCACTGAGGCAGGCTAACAAACAGACTGCCAGGAAATTCAATAAATTAATGAACTAAACTCATGAAATCCAACACATGCCACATCCTGCACCTGGGAATAAGAGCCCCTGGCAGTGATACAGACTGGGGCCTGCCTGTCTGGGGAGCAGCTCTTATGAAGAATCTCGGGGAGTCCTGATGAGTTGTACCTGAGCCAGCGGTGACCCTGGCAGCAGAGAAGTGAACATTATCCTGAGCTGTGTTAGGAGGAGCACCAGGAGATCAAGGGAAGGGATTATCCCTTTCTACCCTGTGCTTGTTAAACTGTATCTAGAATACTGTATGCAGTTTGGATTCCCCCAGTAAAAAAAGGACATGGATAACATAGAGAAAGTTCATTGTGGAGCCAGCAAGTTGACTGGGGCTGGAAGCACTTTCCCTGTGAGGGTGCTGGGCTTGTTCAGCCTGGAGACAGCTTCATCAGGACCTAAACACAGCCTTTCCATGTCAGTGAAGAGATCAAGAAGACGGAACCAGTCTCTTTGTAATGGTGCCTGGGTGGACAGGAGACAACAAGTGGAACTTGAAATGGGACACAATGAAAAGCCTTTTCTCATGAGGACAGTCAAACAGTGGAGCTGGTTGCCCAGCAGAGGGGAGCAGCCTCCATCCTTAGAGGCTTTCAGCTGGGCTGGTCACAGAATTGCCTGGCTTTGAGGCTGGGCTTCAAACCTTTCCACATCCCTTCCT
This sequence comes from Oriolus oriolus, assembly GCA_013400235.1. NCBI lineage: Eukaryota > Metazoa > Chordata > Aves > Passeriformes > Corvidae > Oriolus > Oriolus oriolus. Next base: position 275,052 of record VXBT01002723.1, read on the forward strand.
ACATGTGATGGTACAATGATATTTTCTCTCCTAATACAGGAGTCTTGAACTACTCTGAGATATGAGAAAAATCCATATCATTTTGTTCTCTGCAACATTTTTCAAGATGCTTCTTCTGACTTGTTCACAAAACCCCTCACCCTCATAGTATTGGGGAACCATAACCTATCCTCCAAATAGTCTGTTTAAGGGCTTCATTATCATTATAGTCAGAATTTCTTAACGGAAAGAGTATTGAGGTTAAGTATTTTTGTCTCTGCATTTGAAACAGTGTCATTAGATGCAAAAGTTGTAGTATGTTAAAGCTGAGAATAAGGACAACTCCATGTGTAATTACAAGAAAAAATACTCTATAAGGGAGCTCTGTATAAGTGATTTCAGCAAGTTATAATTGATTTCTGTCTGCTTTTAGTTTTACTGAATCGTTCTTTGTGTGTTTGTGGTGCTAATGGAGTCACTGGTTCTCTGTGTTCCACAGATGTGTTACCACTCTCACCATCTACTACCTTTACCCATTTGTCCCATGTTGGTCCATTGCAAAGTGTGTATTTGTGTTCTTACTGAAGGCCCCTTAAGCCTGGAATTATCTTTTTATTATGGAAGACATGGACACATTTCTTCTTAGGGTACAGTCATCTTTCAGATTAAGTGCTATGAAAATTACGATTATTTACAAAGTTTGTTGTCAATGTCACTCATCCATTATCAAGGCCCCTAAGTGATAAACTTCTTCAGGCCTTAATAGGTTTTTTTTCACCCATCCTATGGCAGTTGCAAGTTGTTCAGTCCAGGTGTCCTTGTAAAGCCAGTCAGGCTTTTTCCTGTATGAAGATATTCAGTCATATGCAAAAAGTCACATAATTTTGAATATTAGCATGAAACAGATCTAAAGGAGATTTTCTTTTCTGGGATTTTGCACTGTGAGAGGATTAATAGCGGTATCATTTGGCCAAATGTTTGTTCAGTTTTCTCTCAGAATCCCCTAGCAATGGATGTCCATAATTTATCCAAGCAATCTGTTCAAGGACTTCCATTTCCTTGTAACTGGAATATGTTCAAAGGAGGAGATCTCTGAATTATTTTCTTTCTTGATTGCTCTATTTGTCATTGTAATAGATTTTGAAGTACTTAAAACTGTCACTATGTTCTCTTATATGCTGTCTTTGGAGTAAACAAGCTGAATTCGTCTTGAATTACGTACACGTCCTATTTTACAGATCTCTGACCACTTCTAATTTTTTTTTGTTTTTCTCATGACCCTTTTCAGCTCATTACCTCTTTGATGTAGTGTAGCCGTGAAACAACACTGACATAATACTGTATAAAAGGAAACAAAATACTAAGATGTATTAAATGCAACGCTGGTGGTGGATTACTTCATGGGCATGAAATTTTGCTCCCTCACATTCAGTGTTTAGGGAACCTTCTCTACTACCCAGCTAAAGAGCTGTACTTTTGCTTGTACTTTCAGGTACTGTATTGTAAGATTGAGAAAAAGCAAATCAGTGGGAAAGAATGTGAGGAAAGCATATGTTTGCCTTTATTGTAACAACAAAATATTGATGCCTATGTTTTTCTGCCAGTCCTCACTGCTACATATCTGTTTCCATTCTTTAAGAAATGGTGAAGAAAAGCTTTTCTTCTTCCATACAGGTGACTGTTCTTCCTATAGTGTAACACCTTGCACCTATTTTTCCTTTATATTTCATCCCATATTAAATGTTTTTATGTTAGTCAAGGATATTTTAAATTTGAATTCTGTTATTCTTTGAGAAAGTACCTTTCTCTTTTGGTCATGATAGGAAATGTGTAGAAAACATAAAAACAGTTGTGAGAGAGAGAGTAGATTTGAGCCTGCTGTAACTTAGTGCTCGGGGCACTATGTGGACTGCCAGAAGTTCTCTTTCTTCCTAATCTTAAGTGATGTAGGACAAAAATCAGTGACTCCAGTTCTTATGTGTCCTCAGCAAGTGTTCCAACCATAAGTATACTACAGAAATGTAATTTCAACGCAGTTTAAATTAGTTAGTTTCATTTAAAAAAATGAAATTGGATTAGAGAATTTTATCACTAGACCTGTGAGGTATAAATGTTGCTGATAAAATATTAGTTCGGAAATATAATGTGGCATTTCAGTGGGGAAAAAAAAGTTCAAATACAGTGCTTAAAGAATTTTATTTACAACTAAAGAAAGGTCATTTATGAATGAATTTTAGCAGATAAAAATTGAACTGCAGTGCCCTTGAAGCTATGGATATCTTTATTAAGGACGAAGATCAGCAAATGGTGTTTTCTGCTGGAGAACCAATGTAACTCAGTGCAGAGGAATTTTTTTGCAAGCTATTTCAAAATAAAACTTACAGCAGTAAAGACAAGTATTTTATGCCTGTAAGACTGAAGTTTGTTGTAGAGATGCCTACTTTGAAACAGAATTTGGAGCTGCGAGCTTTAGACTGCAGATACAGCACATTGAAAGAGTCATGGTTCTCTGAGTAGGGTCCCAAAACATTATGCTCAACAGGGAGTGCTTTAAAGCAAGTACACTGGCTAGGGACCTTCTTAAGTAGTCAACAATAAAACTGATAAAAGGATTCATCTGCTGTTCTGGCTTCCTCTAGAGAGGAATGTTTTCTGTGGTATTGACAGGTTTTGAGCTGGTTTGAGAAAGTAGGTTTCAGTGTTTTTTCTTTTTTTCAAAAACAGAGTAGTGTCTATGCTTTCTTAAAAGTCACAGTTACTGTGGTGCTTATAGTACTGATCTTTTCTCTTCCTCCCACCACGTACTGAACATGCACATGAACACCCACACACTCCTTTTCCTGAAGCCAGTGTCTAGAAAACTCTCAGAGAGCTGAAAATCAACATTTAATTTCATCTTCTGCATGAGTGAATTTAAATTTGTATTCCCCTACCTCTCAGTGTAACCCTATTGAAACCCTACTGAAGTACAACTCCCTATGAACTTTCTGCATGCTTTTTATTACAGAGCATGTGATCTCTAGCAATACTGTATCATTTGGGGGAGTTTTGACTTTTCAGTCCTCAGTTTTTGATACCAGTTACCTAGAATGGCTACTGTATAGACAGTTTTAAATGAGCAATCGAGATGAACATAGCTAGTTAAAATGTGGGATGCAGATATATGTGCAAAGACTGAGTTCTCATTTAAAGATTCTTGTTTGAAGAAACCTTTTGTGTTGACTGGGATTTGCCTGCTCGAGTTATGTATGCCATCTCTTTAACACAAAGAGAGAACAAGGGAATGTGCTGAACTTTGATTCAAAGCCATTTATAATGGTCTAAAAAAAACTGACTTGAAAGGCTGAGAGAAATCTAGATTAATCTTACTGATTCTGAAAGCAAATAAGGTATCGCTGCACGTCATCTTGGATCACATCAGGAGTTAGATGAAGTGTAATGCAGGTATTGGATTTTAATAGTAATAGATGAGCTTCAGTGGGACTTCAGTTGAAATAGCATGATGGAAAATGCTGAACTGTTTAATAGGTCACTCTGCAAATTTCATTTGTTACTTGATCATCTGTTACAAATTGTGTTTCTTCTAAACATATGTAACAGTATCTAGCCGGAGAATTGTTCTGGGTGTAGCCTGTATAAAGAGTGCTCCAGAGCTCTGTTCTTCCAGTGTTTCTGTAAAGCATGCTGTCGTACACAGCAAAAGTAACAGTGGTCACCAGTCCAGGTGGGACAGTGATGCACAACATCTGAACAACAGCAAAATTCAGGGACAGTGGTTTTTCAAGGCTGTAGTTCTACTGTTTGGAAACGCTTCCTGCTGGCATCATGGCTTTTAGGCAGATGGTACTGGCATAGTTTTCATATGTTGGCATTCACAAAATGTATTGATAAAACATTCACACATGCCAAAAATGTGAAAAGACTCAAAATCTTGGAAAAATAAAGAAATGTTGGACTCTAAACAAGTGAGAATGATTAAGGCTTTATACCATGACTGAATTTTCTTTCCCTTAGACATACCCAGCAAATACTGAATGGATTTGTCTGCCCACAATTAGACACTTATATTTGAGTTGCTATTTATATTTACCTTATAACTCAAAGTAGAGAGCAATGACTCACTTGTTTCCTCTTAGATAGATGTATAAAAGAGATCAGATAGAATCAAGCTTTGGAGGTGTCTGTTGCTTCACCACTGCCTTGACAGATTCTAAACAGCTGTCTTAGATGTGGGTTTCTCTTACAAAAACAGACTGAGAGAATTGGGGTTTTTCAGTCTGGAAAAGAGAAGGCTCCAGGAAGACCTTAGAGCAGCCTGCCAGTATCTAAAGGGGGCCTTCAAGAAACCTGGAGAGGCACTTTTTACAAGGATATGTAGTGATGGGACAGGGCAGAACAGCTTTAAACTGAAAGAGCATAGGTTTAAGTTACATATTAGAAAGAAATTTTTCACTATGAGGGTAGTGAGGCACTGGAATGGGTTGCTCAGAGAAGTTGTGGATGTCCCATTCCTGGAAGTGTTCAAGGCCAGGTTGGACAGGGCTTTGAGCAACCTGGTCTAGTGGAAGGTGTCCCTGCCTGTGGCAGAGGCATTGGAGGTAGATGATCTTTCAGGTCCCTCCCAGCCCAAGTCATCCTTTGATTTCTGCACTGTAAACCTTTTGTGACATCCATTACAAGCTGAAGATACCTACATGTGGATGTCTGCTGACATGAACAATGGTTGTATCTCATTATAAACATGCAAATCTGGTCTTGCCTCCAGCTAGAGAAGGTCCTGGATATCCTAAAAAGCTTGTGTCAGCTTTACGTGCTCAGAGGTCTAAGGATATCTCAGTGTCTTAAATGGCAGAAGTGACCTACATGGGGACAATTGCTTTGAGCCCAGGGGTAGTCAAACTACATGAACAATTCACCTGAGCAACTGCTGTGTATATAATTCAGAGTAAATTCAATTGCTGTCTAGGCTGCATTTTCTATTTCTGCTATAAGGGAAGTTTTCACACTCAGTTGCTGCATAAAGCTACACCAAATTTAAGTGCCTTAAGCTTAAGCTGATCCTGCTTTTAAAGACTGAAAGGTTTTATTGACCATCACCACAGGTCATAATATTATAGAAATGGAAATATTATGAAGCTAATGTTTCATGTTTAATTTTATTTTAAAATCCCTGAAGCTTTCATTCAGTGCACAGGACATCTTTCTTCTTTAGTTCCAGTACTCTGTTCTTTATACAGTCTACTCTTTAAGAAAACATAGATGAACAACTTAATTTTAATCTTCTTTTAAAAACAAATACTGCAGCTAAAACTTAAATCATGCTTGATTTTTCTTCACTTCTATAAAGGGCAGTGTTGTGATGATGCTTTTATATACATTATAAATTAATACACAAATATTATTTGTAAATGTGATCACTCATTTTGGAACAGGTGTTTTTGTCTTCTGTGCAGTGAATGAAAAGATCTGAAATTTCATTTGTCTGCATATTTTAACAAATAGCTGTAAGCTGTCCTAATATTACAGTTCTTGTTTAAGGAAATATCTGACTGAATATTAGTGGAAAATTTAAGTAAATAAACCAGAAATTAAAATAAATTTTCTTTTCTGTTACTCATGGAGAAAACATTGTTTATACCAAATACTTGACTATCCTATAGAGTTTACTAGTTATTAGTCCAGTGGTGATGTAACTTAAGAAATATAAGTACATATTGACCTAAACAAAGTAAATTCTGTAACAACTGTGTTTAATTATGTGTTTTACAATGTGAAAACATAGTTTTCTACTGTAACAGAACTCTGTATCTTAATGGCAACTTTTATGAAGACTACAGTTCTTTTTCTGACAGAGTGGAATGAACATCTTTAAGACAGGAACCATATTTCACTTCCCCACTTCTTGCTGAAAGTGGAAAATGTGTTCACATACATTTATACATACCTATCTGTTTCTAATACAGTTTCATAAGTCTTTGTATAATTAAAATCAAATAGGGTATCATTAATTGGCAGCACTCCTTTGTGGAACAGTACAATGGAGCAATGGAGACATTTTTGTAATTTTTTTTTTTACTCTTTGCATATTAATGTCTACTTCAAAGACCACTTAGCCTGTATTTTCCAGTGCAAAAGAGGCTTTTTATGTCTAATCCATTTGAAGACTGAAAAGCAGACCAGTTTTCCACTTTCTGTAAATAATGCTCATTTGTATGCTTTTTATGTATTGAGATAGAGCTTGTTATTCACCATTATGAAATGTTCATATCCTTAAATTTTTCGTGTATGCCTTGCTTTTTTGCAGACTAAAACTGGTATTGCATTGTTGTATGATGAAGTATCTGAAAATGCCTATGACATCCGACTGAAGCTTACAAAAGAGGTATTAACAATTCAAAAACAAGATGTCGTCTGTGTGAGTGGAAGTGATCACAGTGCAAATGTAAGTGCTTCTATATCTCAGTGCTTCTGACTGTGCACTTTAATGTTTTCTGCAGAGGTCACCTTATTTTTTGGAGTGCAATAGATTTTATTGGGTAATAGAAATACATGTAATTATCAGTTGTTGAGTCTTCTGTGCATACCTACATTCATGAGTGTAAAAACTGCATTTTTGTCCAGTGCTATACATACTTTATTATGACATTTAAAATCTTAACAGAAGCAAAAGTGTCTGTAAATACCAAAATTAAAACATTCTTCCACCAAATATTGGTGGGCCATTAAATTAAGAGAGAAAAGGAAAAAGTATTTCCCAGTGAAAGCATTTGAAGAGTAAACTAATACACCAAAGTTTCCTTCATTTGTGTATCAGACAGGATGTCTGTTCAAGGGCATTGAGCTGACTGAGAGAACACTTGACAGGCACTTATTTCACTGTAATTCTCTTTCAGGCACAGATGGAGCTTAATCAGTGCCAGCATGTATGTGGTGCTTTTTTTACCCAAAATTCAGTTATGCTGCTTTTTCAAAGCCTGTGGTGCCTCTAAGCTATAGAGGAATCTTCTGTGTGCCCATTTGGTAATGTCACTAGATAAACTGGTGGCATTTTGCGTAAGCAGTACAGCAAGGGTGTCTAGGTTATCAACATCCCTAAGTAATGTATTTCATTTCCTCACATAAACAGTGTTCTTCTTTAATTTGGAATGCCTATACTTAATTTTACTAAGTAAAATCCATGTCATGAACTTTGCTGGTGTTTCTTAGAGTGCACAGTTTGTGGCCTCCTCAGAGGGGGCCAAGGGAGAGTGTTTCTCTCTGCTTGCTGTATTGTGTGTGTCATGTAAACTTAAAATCTGGCATTTGGGGACATCAAGTGAGTTTGGGATACTGTACTAAGAATTAGAAGCAAAAAGTATATATAATGGGTATCTGTGTGTGTATATGTGAGTATGTTAGAGAGAGTCTGCCTATATAATAAGTGAATATTTCATTCCTCCTGCGGTAAGTGTTTATATAAATTGTTGAATATCTCACATTAAATAATTTGAAATAGCTTGTAGCAGTTCGAAACATTATGTACTTTTCCATGGAATTCTGTGGAACGTGACTTGCTCATTAAAATGTTCAAAAAGGTTGATCAGTGACAGGCATGTCCACTTCTGGTTGGTTTGCTGAGATAAGTATAAGCCTCGTTCGTCAGTTTTGCATATACTTTCTGCTTCACTTGGAAGCACAAAAAAACACAGGGTTTTTTTTTACCCGGCATTGCTGGTAATGCTGATAAGTTGTATGCAAACTAGTTGCAAGAGTCATAGTAAAATATAATGAGACTTCAGTATATAGTGTCTGTGCATATAATTATACATGATTGCTATGGACTCAATGGTGTTTAAATGCCTTGTTTATGAATCTCATAGAAAAAGAATCAAACTTCTGTCCTACATAGTCCTAGGTTACTTCTTGATTGAATCAACACAAGCTAGTTGCATCTGAGAAAATACCATATCAAATCTGTGAATGTATTGATCAACACCCAAAATACAGCAAAAAAACCCCCCACCCAACACCCCCAAATGCCAACCTAAAGCAGTACAAAAACCCGCCCCAAATAACCTAAGTCTGCCTCTTCCTTTTAGTATCAAGATTTGGGTTGATTTTGATGCCTTTTATTCCTACATTTTATGGGTACTCTAAAAAGTATTTCCTGATAGAAGACAGGGCAGGGAGACAAGCTTTGATAATACTTAAGGAACTGAATTTTGAAATAAATTCTGGAAAGTAATAGACCTTGCAGAGGAGGCTTAGCTGGGATATGCAGCCACTGCATACAGAATGAGTCCGAGTTCCTTGGTTGTATTTCATCACGAGTAATGATCACAGTAATGGGTAGACCACAGAAAGAAGTGATTCCCAGGACTATGGCAAAGAGAGACAGTTTTTCTTGGTTGTAGATGTAGTGTTAATGTGTAAAAGGAAGTGAATTTCAAGTATAATTCAGGTGGTAATTTAGGTTGGAGTTGCAAAGTATTACATGGCTCTAGGTATGACACCCATTCAGAAGGGATTTCTCCCACCTCATGAAAAATAAGAGTGGGCAGTTCTGCCAAGCTGCCCTTCACTGGAAAACATTGTTAACGTTATCCCTATTTTCCCTAAGTTTTCTCACAGAAGACTCTGAAAAGTAAATTTTAAGGGTTTGATCTGTTGTTTTTCTGTGTCCCTTACAAGATCTCCCCACGGTCCTGTTCTGAAAGTGTTATCTGCAATCCTCACAGGATTCTGTTGTCAAACTCTAATGAGAAAAATGGATTAGACTGTCTTCATGGCCATACTGGCTTTTTCTGTATTATACTTTGAACCAAATAAAAACTCCTGGACAACTAGCTTTAATATGAAGGCAAATTGAGTGTAACATGAAGATAAACACTGTCTTTTTTTACCGTATATAAATTTCTAGTATATAAGAGCTCAAAAGCAGAATTTGAAATCAGGCTGAAATAGCTGGTAGCTCTCTAGCACTGATTTTTGTAAGTTTTGCAATTACAGTTACATGATATAAATTCCAGAGATAAATGCTTTATATTTCATGTGGCTCAAGAAAATAATTTTCATCCCTGTTCTGCATGGTTCAAAATATTGATAGAAAATTGTAACCTGAAAGTCAGTGCTATAGCAGTCATAAATGATCACATTGTCTTACTGATTTATTCGCCTTTCTCTGTACTTTTTCATTCTCAGGTACTCATAGTTAATCTTTATTTTACACATGGCCATTCATCAAACTAGTTCATCTGCAACAAAAATAGAAATAACTTTTGCCTTCTTTTTCTACTCAACTCAAATGCATGGGAGGAGAAAAAAACTGGGTTTAGAGTGACTTTTCCTCCTAGGTAGGTTATGTGAATGCAAAATGATTGAAAAAGAAAGTTCTGTTTCTACTTGTGGTAATACTTCTTTTGACAGCCACTTACATGGGACAGCATTTGTGGGATGCATTTGCTTCCAGCCTCCCTTTTACTGATGGGCTCATTAATCCTGAGGAACACTGAGGACGGGATTTACAGCTGTGCATATTTAGCTCTGCTGGTCTGGTGTAGTTCTGAATGCTACACTGAGGACTGGCAAAGATCAGTGATCAGTAGAGCTACTGGGGTGAATTGGGCTTTCAGCAATAGAGATTACTCCCAAGGATAAAAGACTCTTACTATAAAATACTTTTTGCTGCCATCATCTAGGTCTATTCCTGTTTCATATTTTGTCATCTGCCATTCATTTAAGTGCTGCTTTTAAGCATTGAGAAAGCTTCACCTTCGATGAGAAATTTTATACCTGGCTTTCTGTAATTAAATGACAGTTCAGCCCATTTCACTACTTCTTGCAATATTGGACTTGGATGTAGAGTAATGAGAGAAAAACATGGTTTTTGAAATTCAAGGTGTATATAGAAAAAATAATGTAAAATCAGCTGCTTTTTTTAGTATTTATTTTTTTCACAGTGGACAAGCTACTTTTAAGTGTCTGTAAAAGTCCTTCTGGATTTGGAGCCACTTAGGGAGGTAATGTTTTACAGTGCTTTTTATATAATATTACATTTTTAACAATAATTTTCTATATAACTATTTATTAATATTTATATAATTTTTATTTATGTGCTAAACATGCAATCTTTCCATCAAGGTGCATTTCAGATTTTCAGATTTGGCAAATTCTAGTGTTCTAAGCAAGTCTTCATGACTTGGTGTTACGTTTAGGGTGTTTAGATTTTTAGTGTAAGGGAGAATTGTATGGGTGCATCAGAATCACAGTGGTGGAGTTGCCATCTATGTGAGGCAACACTTGGAATGGATCAGGCTCTGTCTTGGGGTGGATGATGAGCAGTGAGAGCTTATGAGTTAGGACAAAAGGGCAGAGAAGCAAAGGTGACACTGTTGTGGGTGTTTGCTACAGGCTCCTGGTCGGGAGGAAGGGGTGGACGTGTCCTTGTACAGGCAGCTCGGAGCAGCCTCACAGTCACAGACCCTGGTTCTTGTGGGGGACTTCAAACACCCTGACATTGCTGGGGAAGCAACAAGCAAAGCACAAACAGCCCAGGAGGATCCTGGAAAGCATTGATGGCAACTGCCTGCCACAGAGGGTGGAGGCTCCCACAAGGAATGGTGTGCTCCTTGATCTGTCACTAAAAAACCGGGAAGGCTTTGTTGGAGGTTGAGGGCGGCTTTGGCTGAAGCGACCATGAGATTGTGCAGTTCAGTATAGAACAAGAAGCAGGGCAGCAAGTAAAATTGTAACCTTCAGCCTCTTCAGGGCTAAAGATTTACCTCTAGCCTCTTCAGGGGATCTTCTTGGAAGAATCCCATGGGAACAGGCCTTTCAGGGAAGAGGGATCCAAGAGACTTGGTTAATATTGAAGGATCACTTCCTCCAGACTCAAGAACAAACCATCCCAGTAAGCAAGAAATTGAGCAAAGGGGGAAAGAGACCTGCATGGATAAAAAGGAACTCCTGTCATTACTCAAATGTAAGCAGGAGATGCAAAGGAGATGGAAGCAGAGTCTGACCACTTGGAATTAATATAGAGAGGTTGTAAGAGTAAGTAGAAATGAAATGAAGGCCAAGGTCCACCTGGAATTAAATCTGGCCAAGGATGTCAAGGACAAAAAGAAGGGGTCTTTTTCAAATACATCAGTAACAAAAGGAAAACAAAGGATAATGTGGGCCTGTTACTAAATGGAGAGGAGACTCTCATAACAGAGGATACAGAGAAGGCAGAATTGCCAAATGCTACCTTGCACTGGTCTTCACCGGTAAGACCAGTCATCTGGAATCTCTGACCCAGGAGACCAGGAAAAAGGACTGTTGGAAGGCAGACTTTCCCTTGGTCAAGTAGGATTGAATTAGAGAACACATGGGCAAACCTGACATGCACAAGTCCAGGGGCCCTGACAGGATGCATCCACGAGTGCTGAGAGGGCTGCCGGGCAGCACAGCAAGGCTGCTCATGATCATCCCTGAAGGGCTGAGGCAGTCAGGACTGGTGCCTGAGGACTGGAAGAAACCAGTGTCACCCCAGTCCTCAAAAAGGGAAAGAAAGGAGGGTCCAGGGAACTACCAGCCAGTCAGCCTCACCTCAATCCCTGGAAAGGTGATGGAATGCCTCATTATAGAGGCCCACTCTATCCACATGGATGACAAGAAGGTGATCAGGAATAGTCTGCATGGATTCACTAAAAATAAATCATGATTGACCAACGTGATTGCCCTCTATGATGAAACAGCTACTTGGATGGATAACAGCTGAACCTCAACTTCAGTAAGGCTTGTGACACTGTTTCTCACAGTATCCTTGTAGGCAGGTAACCGAGCACTGGAACAGATTGCCCAGAGAGGGTGTGGAGTGTCCCTCAATGGAGATATTCAAGAACCATCTGGACACAATCTTGTGCTGTGTGTTCTGGGATGACCCTGCTTGAGCAGGGAGGTTGGACCAGATGACCCACTGTGGTCCCTTCCAACCTGACTCATTCTGTGATTCTCAGAATTGGTGCACACTCATAGAATCCAAGCACAAAAGTATTGACAGAAATGGTGAACTGAAAATAAATAGACCGTTTTCCCTATCTGCCAAGTATTTTTAAGAGAAGATATTTTTTCCCAGATTTAAATTTTAACAACACTCACAGAAATAAATTAATTGTATGACAGACAGGGAGAGATCAATTTTAGTTAAAGGAGAAACAGGAAAGCATTGATTTTTAAATTTTACACTTCATTAAGGTATTATTTTACTTTAACTCTTTCTCACGTTACCTGCTAAAATTAATTCCTTACGTACAGTACCTCATCCTTAATAAAGTATAAATCATTCTTTGTTTTTCATTCATGTATATTTCTTCATCCTTCTCCTGTTTTCAGTCCACAGTTTTATGCCTCTCCTCTTTTCACAAGCATTTTCTTTCTTTTACTTTTTATTTTATTTTTGTAAGAAAAAGAATAGAAATGCATCTGTTTTTTTAGCAAAATTGGTCCTTCTCATAGAGCTGAATTGTCTCTGAATTGGTCAAGGGTCAGGCAAAGAGGTTTTTAATGCAGGCTGATAGCATCTTGATTGGAAGAGGACTCCTCAGAGGCTTATGTGAGTCTAATAGAATTAGTATAACAAAAACCCTTGAATGCTGGATACTCAATTGTCCAGCTTCACAAGCTGTGTCTTAGAATGAAGAAAAGTAGGTGAATAAGGAAGAAAAATAGCAAGATTAGTTGTTTTGTTGATTAAAAAAATAGAAACAGTGTCTGAAAATACTGGTTAAATCCCTGATGAGATTGCTATGGCTTTTTCTTTATAACTCAGACGCTAATAAGGACACAGAAGAATGTAATGTTAGAAAACCTCTAGAGAACAGATCTCCAAAAAAAGTCTAAAAGTTTTTTTCTTTTTTAACCCAAGGAAATTTCTGTCTCAAGAACTGCTAATATTGCAGCTTGCCCCGTGCCTGTTCTACCGTTGCTGGTGTGGTAATTTAGTCCCAAATTGCTTTTTTAAAAAAGCTAATAATGGACAATTTCTATCTTTTTTTTTTTTCTATCTATTTTGAAGCATCAAGTGAATGATTAAGAGTCTTCCTTTTGAAACTAAGATCACTTGTATGGAGAAAATACATTATTTAACTGTTCATTATTTGTTTTCCATGCTCTGGAAGGCTGACCTAGATATTTAGAAGATAGCTATCAAGTAATTCCTTAGGACCTTTATTATGACAGATCATATGCTTGTGTTGCTGTCACTCTGAGAACAGTTAGAAGTTTTCATCACAAAATAAATATGAGTGTTTCTCAGCATGATAAAAAAACTTTATTATTAAAGATAAAAAGAATAAGTAGCTTGAATAAAAAGGCTGATAAATATAACAGAACAGAAGAATGGAAAAGGCATTATGAATATCCCTGAAAAACAACCTCTTCCTGAAATGTGGAAAGAGTCCAACTAAGGTTGAGCACTCAAGATAAAAGAAAGGCAACACACAATTTATAAACCACACATGTACATGAATGTATGTGTCCTTTAATTGAAATTTCAATAAATCTATTACACTTGAAGCTATGACAGAGTATCAGGACTGGTAAATTGTAACTTAGACATTGTGAGAGGTCTTGTAGCAGTTTAAAACTTTCAACAGGTGGGAGCAAACTGTCTGACTGTGATGGCAGCATGAGGCTTTCCAGTTTAAATATTTGGGATAATGATGGGTTCAGCCTCTGTTGTTCATCTTCACTATAGCCAGCCTATGAAATGCTGTGCAAAGTTTAATTCCAAAGATGGAATTACTCAAAGAAAAGCTGTATTCTGGCAGGATTTAGCTATAATTTGTTGTTACGGGATGCCTTTTAAATTGAAATAAATCAGCTAATTTTTAATGGGAAAAGTACTATCATATGGTGGTGCAGGGTCCCATATATGTTATTAGTAACTCTGGAAATCCATATTTGTAGATGATCTGCATTGATGTAATTTGTATCTGAGAAGAGTCTGGGGTCTTTTCATACCACTTGCCAAAAAAAGCTCCTGTCCCAAAATGAGTATGTTACAACTCAGTGGAGGAGCACCTGAGGATTTTTCTGAAGTCATACTGAGACTGACTGTTTCATTCAGACACATTGATATGATTACCCCCCTCAGAGGAATGAAACACCATGGGGTTTGTCAGTCATCTTAACTAGAATAGATCATGTAATAATTTATGTCAAAAGAGACCTCTTGCGGTTATGTAATTTAACCCAGTGCTGAAAGTGGGGATAGCTTCCAAGTTGCTGAGGGCTTTGTCCATTCATGTTTAGAATATCTCCAAGGATGGAGATGCTACCAGCTCTTTGAGCAGCTCTTAATACCTAACCATGTGAAGTTCTTTCCTATTGTTATGCTGCCATGGAATTTCCTTTGCTGCAAGTTGTGACTGTTGCCTCTAATGCTTTTTCTTTGTACACCTGTGAGAACAATTGTTTGGGGCTTTTTGTCTTTTTGTTTTTGGTTTTTTTTGTTGTATAATCCTCCCTTAGCTTGGCCAGCTTTGTAAATAAAATGAGTTACCTCATTTTAGTCTAAAATCTCCACAAAAATTCACAAAAAATCCACTTTCTCCCCAAAAAAACTCCAAAATAACCCACAAAAAACCACACAAACAAACAAAAACCCACCAACTTTTATCTACATTAATAAGGTAATATAAAATTTATAATTAGATATTGTAAACTGATAAAATGTTATTATATTTAATATGCAGATGTCCCAGGTCTTTGTTAGCACATTAAAAGATCTGCTTTGCCTTTATACAAAGCTGAACAGCAACTGACATGCCTCAGTCAATTTTTACCACTTTCTTCCTGTCCTTTTGGGAAAAGGTGAGATCCTGTGCAGTGCAAGAAGTTAAGCTTTAAAACTCTCCCATTCAAAATAATCTTTTGATTTTTGTCTACCTGTTCCTTATTGCGTCTTGCCTTCACTTCATGGAAGTGGAGAATGAGGCATCAAGTGTTACCATGGAGGACTAATTTATTACTTTCCTTCTCTTTCTTGCAGTTTTCTTGACTTACATTTACAGTGTCTCAGTAATTTTTTCCACTTTATTGCACTGTCTTTTTAAACAATGCAACTATTTCTAAGAATGATTCTATTAAAGTCTATTAAAAATGATCCAGACTTGGAACTAAAGTTTATACAGACACCTAAGAACAAAAAGCTTTTCCTGAAAACCAGACACTATAACCAACAGTATAGCAAATCCTACTTGTTATAAAGTTCTTTAATTCAGACCCCACCCCCAGTGTAGTTTTATAGAAAAGCCGTTTTGTTATTTTTCAATGCATTTTTCGATTGTTTACCTGGTTAATCATAAGATGCTTGTAGTTGCCTGAGAGGACAGTATTATGGACTCGTGGAAATGCAGATGTGGCATTTTCAGTCAGACTGTGGCTAACTGTGTGACATTTACATTTTCCTCATGCAGTACTCATTTTTTAAGATTTACATCAAATCAGGCCATACATAAGTAGTAACAGCAGTGAGTAAGGAAGCAGCAATCAAAACTCAGTGCTTTCTGGCTTCTAGTCAAGTGTTTTTTGATCCTGATTGACATACACTGGAAGAAGGAATCTCTGTTCCAGTCCTAGGTGTTGGCATTGAGGTTCATCAGATGTGCTGTATGATATATTATATATCTTTACATATCAGCAAGAGGCTGTGTGGTTCTAGCCTTGTCATGCAGATGCCTATGTTTTCAGACCTAGTGGTTAACCATAATCCAGCACCATCTCTTGTTAGCATGCTGCTTTCCTCAATATGGTGTTTCTTTTGAATTCCATCCGCTTTCTTCAATATGGTGTTTCTTTTGAATTCCATCTGGAAGTAACTTTGGCAAGAGCAGCACCTACTGTACTTCTAAATCCTTATTTCTCCAAGTAAAGTCAGCCAGCAGGTGCGCTGCAACCTGCAGTCACTGGGTAGGTGGAATTTTTCAGACAATGAGTGAGAAGTGAGGGTTGTATGAGTGGCAGTGGAAATCTCTGTTTGGCAAAACGCTAAACACATGTTGAACAATTTGCTGAGGAAGCTCAAGGTCTGGAGAGGTGGAGGGTGTGAGCTGAGAAAATCCTCATCATGGGAACTCCCCATCTTGAGGAGAAAATTTCCCAAAGAATTTCAACATATCCTTGTTCACCACATCCTCTTTCGTTCTTTTGGGATATGTAATAACCAGCAGGATGTCTGCATTTTATGATACATTTTACTGGGTCTCATATTGTTACAAGATCTGTTTCTTCAGTCATTTCCTGTGTCCTTGTGGTACCTTCAAGAGTTGCTAAGGAAAGGAACATAGGGCTGATTTGTTAAGTTCTAAGAAGCAAGCTAACTCTATCCCAAGTGAAACCAAGACAAGTATCTTCTAACCCCTTCAGGTATCAGGCTATTTCTTCCCTTGTGGCCATGCACGACAGGTTTCAGGCTTCTCTTTTAAGTCTTACTATTGCACTTTCTTGTTTTGCTTTTTCCTTTTCCCTCTATGTTTCCCAGTGGCCTGGGTGGCAAGCTCTGCTTTTATTTTCTTTTGCAAACCTGCCAGGTATTATCTGTAGTTAATTAGACATCTTACTTTCAACAAGTAAGGAGAACATCTGAGACTACTCCTTCCAATAAATACCAGATGCAACTGTAGAAGTAGGAATAAAAGTATTTTTTAAAAAATGGTCTTGTAAACAATGCAGCAATGAATGATTTCTTTGTTTACATTTTCCTATCTTCCTGTTTATCCACTTTTTATTTGTAAGGACTAGTGTGCTATCGATTAAGGTAGTAGTCTATTGTGGTTTGAGTGTGGGGACCAGATAGGCTCGGGTACCAAGGCACGTTTGGTCATGGCTATTCATTGAACACATAGAATTTATACACGTTCCTTTTCTGGGTTAAGTAGAGATGACCAGTCCCCTTGAGTCAAGACCAGTGATTTTTGTCTTAATTAGTAATTCTGACGATGTGTCACGATACTGAGCCTGCTGGTGCCCCTACATTCGACAGGATTTGTTGGTGTGGCCATTGTTGTGAACATTGCTGGTACCGGTTGACCCATTTTCGCCAATATCTGTCTGAAATAGTATAAGGCACATAGCACCCCTCAATAACTACAGAGCTTAGCCCAACTTCTCTTAGCCCATGGGCACAGACTGAGGTTAACAAGTGGACTTGGTACCAGGAATTTAACCTTGTAATGCTGTTGGTCAGTGAAGTCAAAAGATGGAGAGGAAGTAACTGACACCATCACACTGGGGGCAGTGGTCAGCTTAGTTATCCCCAAGGCCATCCTTGGGAACACGAGGAGGTGTGACCTTGGCAGCTCTGCCCAGCTTGGAACTATGGTCCTACCCTAAGAGAGTTGCTCCTGCCAAATTGAATGCTTTCAGCATCCAGGTCCTGCAGCAGGAAAGATGCCCGCACAGGAGAGAAGTCAGCACGGGGATTCTCCACTCAACCTCCTTGCTATGTGGCATGGGGACAGGGCAGTCCAGGAGGACACCGGTAGAGTCATCATAGTAGTCTTACTGATAAATAGAAGGGAAAAGAACAAAATTAAAGCATTGGTGATCTTTCTTTTCCGATCTGTTCTAGCCATTGTGAATGGGCTTGTTTCTTAGAACAGTTTCTACAAAACCTGAAGAACATGGTCTGTGAAGTGCTCCAGCCTTTTCTGCTATGTATGTTTGATGCTTGGAAATAATATATGTATTCATTAATATTTTCATGCAGACTGGAACAGAAAGGGAAAATATTGTTCATACAGTCTTTTTTCAAAAACATCTCTTTATATCAATGCGTTTGGAGTGTTTCAAGCAGAATCTCTTTCTGAAATCCCCATAGTACATTATTCATATAGATAGATAAATAGATAAAATATTTTTTTGTAATGAGAGATCCTTTCCCACAAGTGCCAGTCCTGGATGCTGGAAATCTGGTAATAATAACATATTGGGTAGGCATTGGAAGGTGAATATAAAATCTTCCTAAAACACAGCAACAGAAAAAAGCACTGTGATTGCCTTCTCATATTGCCCATTAAGCTCCGGTCATGTCACTTCATATGAACAAATACCAAGACATAAAAGACCTTTCCAGAGATAAACTTTTCTACTGAGTCATTGTTTTTTAACAGAATCTAGTGAGTCCTCTGTATAGAGCTTTCTGATACCTAAAAGATGGGTATTTGACCGTATAGTTCTACCCATTATGTTTGAAAGTGTCATTCAGTTTGCAGCTAATAAAAGTACAGAATTTTTTCAGCTATATTATTTGTTTTAGCTGTTATAAGAAGCACTGCACCTGTTACCAGGTAGTCGCTTCTCTATACAGCTCTTGACACAGTGTTCTTTTGAATGGTCTCTGCATTTTATGTGGTTAAAACTTCATGTTGTATCTGCTTTTCAATATATTCCCTGTCTGGCATCATTCTTGGAGTTCTTGAAATTTTCTGCCTCACCAGTTGTCAGCTTGCAACAATAAAAGGTCTCAAAAAGATAGGAATATTTCATATTGGTATCCTGCCAGTTATGGTTTTATTAGTTACATTCTGTCTATTCAAATGCATCCTGAAGTTTTATGTGGGGTACTGCTTTATCCTCTAATCTCCTAGAAATAGGGAACAAAACAGGCCATGTGTGCCATGGGGGGTACATAATTGCTTCTGCTTGGTAGCACACCTGTAATGAGTGATTATTATAGAGTTCACAATGAGTACTTTGGAACCCATGAGAATAAAGAATTTTAAGAAACTGTAGATACTATTGAACAAAACAAAACAAAATGCTAGTTAAAAAGCAAAAAAGGTTAATTTTTTAAAAATGAATTTCAGCTTTGCTGTTCAGATTGATAATCTCTAAGACTGTCTAAAGAATTTTCCGTGCCTGTAATGAAATAAAATTACACAGTCAACTATAGCACTGTATTTTTATTTTTTTTAAGACTGATACAGATGTCTGTCTCACTTCACTCTAAAACCATAAATAAATATGTCTAAAAAGAAAAACTATATCTAGCCTGCAGGCAACCAAAAGGTGAAGTAATTGTTTGTTTGTTTGACTGAGACATACACATTGGGTTTTCAGCTGCGTAAGTGCATGACATTAATGTCACAAGGAGATAGGTTTGTTTTTTTCCCAACAAATATTGCAGCTCAATTTTGGCAAGATGTTTTGGAGTAGAATTTTCTTTCTTAGTTGCTTGCAAAGCTACTGTGGGTTTCTGTCCAAATTTCATAGTCATGAAATTTTGTCCTTGCATAAGAAATTCAGGATTGATTCAGACCTTTAGTCTACTGAGCTGTCTGTCCTTTTTCTGACAGCAGCTGTTAATGTTTCCTTAGAAAAGCCAAACAGGGCCAAAAAGTGATGCTTTTCTTAATACTTTTCCTTTTCCAAACTGTACAGTGCCTCCATAATCAAAATACTCAGCTTTTAGCATTTTATTTTGCAATTTGAACATCTTGAAAAGAGGAAAGTTTTTGCATTTTTTAAATATAGGGCTTACTAAGCTGTTATGTGGGAAACATTTAAGTACGAGTTTAATATCTTCCTTTAATAGGAATATTTGAATCTCTGTAATAAGCAATGCTATGAACTATTAAAATAGAAATATCAAGATTATTACAATATTATGCAGATAGATTGCTTCATAGGGCTACCTATCAACCATATAAAAATGCATGTTTGTTCTACTTGAAAGTATAAGATGCCAATGAGTAGTACTCGTATTTTTTATAAAATGGCTAAAGCTATCCATGTAGCACGTTTCTATTTGTTGTCTGATCATGCTAAAGCAAACTGTCGAAACATTTATTCCATCAACTCCTCGTGATGAGGGAATATATTAGGATAATATATTTTCAAGGTGTAAGTATAGGTGGAGGAAAACATGAATTAAATGAGCAGACAGCAGTTAGTGTCCTGGAAGACATCTCTTGGGAATGAATCACTGAATTTTAGGGATATATTCTAATTCAGATCAGATCTGAACTTTGTCAGTGAGTGTGATAATTTTGATCAAAAGTTTTGATGCAGATCCAAATGAAGAAAAAAAAAAAACATAAAACAATTTGAATTAGCACAGATTTCAAAGAAACTGAATTATATCAGTTGAAATTGAATCATATAAACCTTTTGATATGTCAGGTACCATGTTCATAATGCAGTAGTTTTCCATTTATAGCATAGACTAGTGTAGCACAGTGTTTATGGGAACATAAGCAATTTTAAAAATGTATGTAACCATTCCTATTTTTTTTACCATATCGATTTTTTTATCCACTGAAAATGAAACTGAAATTCAGGGTTTATTGGGTTTCACTTTCCCCTGCATCAATATGAACATATGTCTAGCATGATGAGTGTTACAAAAAGAAGAGCTATATATATTAAAATAGCTTGTTAATAAAAGGTTATGATCTTGACTACTGAAATAAAAATTTATATTTATCTGAATCAGAGAAATTTTAAAATGCCCAAACAGAAATTATACGTGTAGGAGTAATCTTATATACTATTTCTAATGTACAGAAAAAGAAAAAATAATTATATGTTCAGGAATTACTGTAAAGATGGCATTCTATCCCCTACTGTTCAGCATGTTCCACAAAAAGTTCCCATCAACTGTATAATGATTGTCGACAGATGAAGTGCTATTATGTTGTCAGGCACCATGAGTTACACATTACTGAAATGTCAAATTCAGAATACTGTTAAATATATGATAGGTTTCTCTAGAAAAATATTGATAAATGTTTATCTTCCTTATGCACTTAAATCTGAAATGAAAAAATTAAACCTTTGAAGCAGGCTATTGCTAAAAGTCTTTCAGCATATGCTACAAAAAAACCCCACATACAGATCTGAAGATGTAGACTAGAAAACATTGTTATTTTTGATTGAAAAAAGTAGAACAAATATCATGCATACAAGATATCATGCATGAAAATGCACATCTCTGAGCTCTTAATATAGTTTTCCCTTGTCAAAGGAAAAGTATGTACAAATTCTGTTCAGAAGGAATATCACTTCAGAGACAGAAAAGCATACACTAAAGTTTGAATACACAACTCCTAAGTTCTGCTCTCTGTGATAAGGAATTAATTGAGTGCCTATAAATTGATGCTGAATGATCAGAACTGATCTTGATTGCTTCTAGACTACTTTTGAGAATTATTTTTCTTAAAGTAAGTGAGAGCCTAGGAACAACTTCTATGCTCATTCAGATATTGTAATTTCACCTAAATTTATTTTTTCTACAATTTTTTAAAGCACAGAACTGTTACACTTCGTAGACAACCAGTTGGTGGCTTGGGCTTAAGCATAAAGGTATGAGTAACTTCTCTTTTCTTATTTTAAATTTCAATATGACCACTTCAGTCTTGAGATCTCATGGTTAATATGTCTCTCTTACAGGGTGGTGCTGAGCACAAAGTGCCTGTCGTCATATCAAAAATATTTAAAGACCAAGCAGGTAACTTATGCTATTTACTTATATAGTACTGTAGTTACTAATAGTTTCAGGAATCGTTTTTTTACTTCAGTAACACAGTTATGTTATAAACAAAATATTTAAAGTTACTTGCAAAAACATAAGTATGACACAAGGAAACCTATTGATGTGCTTAACTTCAATAATGCAGAGGATAGAAACCAAATTTTTTTTTCCCCACACAGTAATTCACTGCTATGTGATATGACTAACTGTGCCTAGGTGCCTGCAGAGAGTGATTTGTAATGTTTATTATGGTGAAGACAACACATCTAAATCAGTATAGTCTATCCTGGTTAAGTGTTACATTGACATTTATCTAGCAAAAGGAGCCGTTGGGAGACCTTTTCAGAGCTGAGACTGAACTTGACAAGTTGGAGAACTGGTCTGGAAAACAAAGGGGCTCTTCAGTGAAGAAAAGGAACCATTGCATATGGGTGGGCAGTGCCTTGCAACATGAACTAAGGGTCTTAGATGATCAAAAGCAAAGTCATATTCTCTTCTCTGGTGGATGTGGACATGGGGATTAGTTTGTTCTTTTATTTTCTGAGGAATTATTTTACAAATTTTAATATATGTTGTCTTTGAAAGCTTCTATGTGTATCCTCTTTTTCCTAGTATAAATCTACCCATTTCATGTAACCTTTCCTTCAAAAAAAGACAGAGACTGTGATCCTCAGTGCATGTCCTGCTCCTTAAAGGTCTCAAAGCCACTGACATGATCCTTTGAACTCATCAGGCTCTTTTCCTGGTTTGCTGCAGTGGAGATTAAGCACATGTCCTTGACAACATATTTAGACTCATGCTTGACTAGGTCGCAGACTGTGCGACCTCTGCGTTTTCTTCAGGGAGTGCTTTTTTTACTGGAAATGAATACTTCTTTTCATCTGATACCTAGTGAATATTGAATGGATTGTCTATGCCTGCATCCTATTGGAAACACTGTTTCAAGTTTCCTGCGTACAGTACTTACATTTCTTTTTATAATACTGTTTCTGCAGTGAGGAAGAGAAAGTGTTTTTATGTCAATTGTGTTACTGTATATGGAACAGTAATATACTCCTGAAATACACAGTATGATAAACAATACCAAGAAAATATACATTAAAATAATAATAATAATAATAATAATATAAGCATTCAGGTCTAAGGGAAGTAATTCAGGAAATTAATCAACAAATAAAGCTATCTCCTGCCCTCTTAGGGCATAGTACTTTTAATCAAGGTTAGTAGTGAGTTTGTATATAGAATACTTACATTCAGAGTTTTGTACGTTGTGGGTAGTTTTTCTTGATCTGTATTTATTTGTAGAGTAACGAGTGCAACAACACTCGTTATGGGGTCAGCTTTTTTACCTCAAATTTGAAAATCTCTCCTTTGAACATACTTGTTTTAAGATCTTGTAATCTTTTGTCCAAGGAAACTCCAAAATCAGTAGTGGTTATAACCGGAGGCAGTGCTGTATCACAGCAAGCCCATATGAAATGTTCCTGGCTGGATCAGTGAATGGAATGAAGACACTGACACCCCTGGCGAGGTATGAAGGAAGTAGTCTGTGTATTATCAGCTGCCCCCGGTGTGAAGAGACTCTCAGCCTTGCTTTCAGGATGTGTTCAGGCTGGTTCCAGTGTGCTCCTGAGGTCCCTTCCAGCCTGAGGGAGTCTGCAATTCATATAGTGCTGCAGGTGCTAAAGATCGGAGATCTGAGATAGAAATGCTTTTTGTGACGCGTGGCTTACAGCACTCCCATTCTGGTTACTGAACTTCTGTGCAACAGCAAATAGCGTGGAGCTTTTTGTTTGCTTGTTTCTTCCGGGAAATGAGTATTTCTAAAAAGCATCAAAAGATTTTCAGAAAAATTTTGGAAGTACTAAACAATCTTACACTGCAAATCTTTTTTTTTAGATACACGATCTCGCAAATCTCAAACTGGTGCTGTGATTCAGTATAGGAGGATGATAATAACAAAGGCTATTCACAGTGTAACTTTTCTAGTACCATATATAACTGGAAATTAATATTAAGTAAGAGAATATGTCAATTTATCTCACAGGTGACATGGAGACAATATTTATGGTTTAAGATTCTAGTGTTTTAATGCAAGAGAAAATCTACTAATATTATTTAAGGGAAAATAAGAAGTTTTTTTTACAAATATGTGCATTCTTTCTCCATTTATATAATATAAATATATATTAATGCACAGACATGCATAGCAAAATACAGATGTATTTACATATAAAAGAATACCTGGAAAAGTATTTATGTTGAATAAAATGAGAGGAAATGTTAAGCATGAGGGAGAGGTCAGACTCATACAGATTTATCTCAAGCTAAGCTTTGGACTGAACATCTGTATATTCATAATGTGGATAAATCAGCAATTGACTTTTATTTCATGAGGTACTAATAACAGTGAAACTGATTGGCTGGCTTTAAGAGTGCCTTTTAGTTAAGCAGTGAGATTCGTTGCTGCTTCAAGCAGATATACTGAATTTAAAAAAAGAACAAAAAAAGTTGTATTGTGCTGAAACATTTGAAAATAAGTAATTTACCTGATAAAAAAAGCAGTTTCTTATCACGGATTTTACTGTACTTGAGTAAAATACCTGAACTTATGTGAATAAAATTCTCCTTAATGACTTAAGAACTGATTTCCTAAAATGACTGATAATTTGTGATACTTTTCATAAAATTTAATGCCTTTTATATGAAAAATCTGAAATATCACTGTAAAATCATGTTTGTAACCTTACTTTGTTTGGATATAGTATTATTTTTTAGTTCCAAAGGTAGAAGCACAATAGAATGAAGCAGTTGCTTCTTTTTCAGATCTCCATAACCTCTGTGCTATCTAAATAAAGTAATTAGTTGTCTATCTTTGTACTATTTAATTTTTAAAAACATCAGATAAGTGATTTTATTGGTACTGACCTAAATATCAGCTGACAGCATTTGCACTTCAGTTTTTGAATTAGGATGAACATTTCAATAGGTTTTCATTTCATTATTCCACAGAAGCACTTCTGTAGCAACAGTGCTTATAAATATTACTCTTATAATTTTGACCTCTCAGCTGTGAGCACTGTTTATAAATTTCAAATTAAGTTATTCTAGATCACTCTTCAGTATGACTTTCCTGAACAAGTTCACTGAAATGTACACAAAAACTCAATTCAAGACCGTAACTTTACATTTCTGAAACAAAAGATTAAGTGGTCACTCAGTGCTGGAGACTAATGTCCAATGTATTACAAATCACAGTAGAGAATATCCTGAGCTTTTCCTGAGCACGTCCTCCACAACAGTATTAGTTTTGCTAATTCCAATGACTCATCACCAAGTTTGGCCTTTTAATTTTTTTCTATGGATTCTATCTTCCATTCTAACAAAGGTCACATTTTTTTCCTACCTGCAAAGCTTTTGCTAAAGTTAATTGCAGAGGGAAAAAAGTTTTGTGCCAGACAGAATGAGAAAAAGTAAATGCAAACACTTACAAACTCAAGAGTGAAGTGATATAATTAGCCACAGGGTAATTTTTATCCCGTAGGAAATTATTTCACTTCCAAAGCCAGGACTTTTTTCCTACCCATATATCAGATCATCCAGTTGACTCAGGGTATTAGCAACATTGCTGATAATCTCCCTGATTATGAAAAGAATTATTGATGTTGAAGCTCCTCAGTAATATTCTATAAGCCTGATTCAGGCTAGTTTGATTATTTTTTTTTCTTAATGTAATTTAATACAATATTGTTTTTCTTGTGTTTTCCTTTTGGAACTGGCTTAAGATGTAGTACATTGTACTCTCTCATTGTACAATGGTTGGTGATTTGCTATTAGTTTCTAGGTGTGTAATATTTTTAAATATGTGCTGTGATTTGTATAACAGTTTATTTAGGGCAAAGAGTGCTGTGGACTTACAGTCAAATAAATGTAGAGTCCTATCCTTAGAGATATGTAATAGAATGTCCTGAATTTGGAAAGGAATCATATCAGTCAGGTTTACTTGTACAGTGAATCCATCAGATAGATTAAAAATACTTCAGATGATCTTCAGATGCTATATGTGGATAAAGCATACAAGCTTTCATGTGTTTACATCTTTCTCTTTGTTATTCCCATTTTTGATTACTAAAGATCCTTTATGAGTTTGTGGAATCTAGATTGTGGAGATTGTAAAAATGAATAGATTTTGAAATCTAACCTCATCCGATGTACAAGTGATTTACCATATATGGTATTGGAAATTCTGATTGTTTAAGTGTCAAACAATAAAGTACTGATTTGTGTTGCAGAATTATCCAGTTAGCAATCACATGTTTTCATCTTGATGCAACTTTTCATTTTGTGAGACCTTCTGCAATAATCTGACTACTGCTGTGAGTTCTGCTCATATCTCATAAAATATGTGGAGTCAGACAAGCAGCAATGATGAAACAGAACAGTGGGTTCAGCTCATAAGGCGTGATGAAAATAGGTAAATAAAATTAAATAAAACCCGATGGAATAGGGTTAGTTTGCATTGTGCCAGTTTCAAAAAACATTTCCCCTTAAGAGGCAAAATTCATTAAAATCTTAATTTGAATGCATTTTCCCACCTACTGTCATAAAAGTTCACTTGTAACTCACATTCTGCTGTGTTGAAAAATCTTCTGTTTTATGTTGAGTCCATTTCTGACTGATGCTGGATACCCTGTCAGGATTGGAATGAACTCCAAATATTCAGCGATTGAAACAATCTTGGCTTAAAATCATGTGCTCTACAAACACAGGCTGTGTCCAGATACCACATCCTGGCTGCCTGCATTCAGGACCATCTGGAGGACATGGCATCAATTTGATGAGGGCTTTTAACAGTTTCACCTACATGCCAAACAAAGATGGTTTGATGTGAAATTGTATGTGATACCTGCTCTGTAGATGTATTTCTGGGGTTTTTTGTTGACTCCAGTCATCCCCAAGGGTGGTACAACAAGGGTAACCCAGCCTAGTCTAAGCAAGCTGGTGGGCATGATGTGAGATTGCACCAAGCTGCACAGCACGGTTTTATCCACAGCTGATGGTCTTCATCCCTACAGCTGTATTCACCTTAGTTTCATCAGCCTTGGAGATTCATTTCACTGAGCCAGCAAGCTCAATATTAAGGATGAGTTAAGCACAAACAGAGGTATTCAGGTTTATGAGGAAGCCAAAATGGATCGAAAGTTTGTGTTATGTGTTGTGCTAATGAAGGTGAAGACTGAATACAAGGCCATATTTGAACATAAAATCTCATTAAAACATAAGGCCTCATTAGAATATAAGACAGTTGAAGCTGGGTGGTGTTTAATTTTTAGACATTATTTCCTAATATCACTTAAAATTTTTTTCAATTTTGTTTTAGCATTTGATCTTATTTTCTATCAATCTTGTATTATCTTTGACAGTGTTATTTTTCTTTATTAGAAAGCTAATGATATATGAAGTTAGCATCTACTCATTGTTCTTTCTTGTGGACCTATGCCTCCATCTCTAAACTTATTTTCAGAAGGCATGGAAAAATATTCTTAACGTTTTGAATTTCTTTTTAATTGTTGCCTTCTCAAGACTAAACAGGCTGCAAAAGGCAGTACCTCTTAACATCTTAATGAACTATTGAAGATCAGTCAACAAGTAAAGGGAAGGTATTTTGATCTGATTCAGCAAATTTTTTCTATTCAACCTAATACGAACGTATTTAAGGTCCAATGTCTGAATAGCACTTACTGTATATTTAGTGAGAATAGCAGTCATCGGATACATAGCGAGAAACATAGGTGGATAAATTCCTCAGCTGAGATTCTAGAACAATTTATATCGCTGGGATTAATTTTGAAGGTTAAATGCTTGTAGTGGGTTGATGCTGGCTGGATGCCAGGCACCTGCTAGAGCCATGCTATCACACCCCTCTGCAGCTGGACAGGGGAGAGAAAATATAATGAAGGATTCATGAGTTGAGATAAGGACTGGGAGAGATCACTCACCAAATACCATCACAGGCAAAATGGACTAGAATTAGAGATTTGGATTAAATTTATTGCTAACAAAATCAGTGCAGAACAATGAGAAGTAAAATAAAAACATCTTCCCCCCACGCTTCCCTCCTTCCCAGCTCTGACTCCTCCCCCAGCAGTGCAGGGAGACAGGAAATGGGGTTATGGTCAGTTCATTGCATGTTGTTTCTCCTACTGCTGAGGGAGAGGAGTCCTTCCCCTGCTCCATTGTGGGGGCCCTCCCACAGGAGATTGTTCTCCATTAATTTCTTCAGCGTGAGTCCATCCCATGGGCGACAGTCCTCCCCAAACTGCTGCAGTGTGGGTCCCTCTGCCACGAGGTCCAATCCTTCAAGGACAGGCTGCTCCAGTATGGGCTCCTCTTGCCATGGATCTCCCATGGGTTCACAGCCTCCTCTAGGCATCCACCTGGTCTAGCATAGGGCCACAGTCTGCAGGTGGACCTGGATTTCTGCTCCACTATGGACCTCCATGGGCTGCAGGGGCACAGCTGCTTCACTGTGTTCTCACCACAGGCTGCAGAGGAATCTCTGCTCCAGTGCCTGGAGCACCTCCTCCCCTCCTTCTGCACCGACCTTGGTGTCTGCAGACTTGTTCTCACCCCGCTCTACTCTGGCCACAATTACAACTGTGCAATATCTTTATTTTTAATTCTTAAAAGTGTTATCACAGAGGTGTTACCACCATTCCTGATTGGCCCAGCCTTGACAGCAGCACATCTGTATTTGGAGCAGCCAGGAATTGCCTGTGCCAGACATGGAGGAAGCTTCTGGCAGCTTCTTACAAAGCCACCCCTGGTACCAAAGCTTGGCCATGCAGACACAATACAATGCTGTAGCAAGAGGCTGATCTAAATATAAAGAATTCTTTGGGTAGAAAGATGCAGGGAGTTAATTTTTAAGTGTTTTTTT
Source organism: Oriolus oriolus (assembly GCA_013400235.1). NCBI lineage: Eukaryota > Metazoa > Chordata > Aves > Passeriformes > Corvidae > Oriolus > Oriolus oriolus. Next base: position 303,467 of record VXBT01002723.1, read on the forward strand.
AACTGACCAGGCATAAACTTAAATCTAGTAAATATATTTTTTTAAATGGTAATGTTTTAATTGTTACAATGAAGTGCATTTTTTGTGCATTAAAATTATTCATAAATACTTCCTGGACAGAAGATAATTTGGAATGAAATGTTTGGAACTTTCACTTAGAAATTTTGTTGCAGATTTTGTGGGGTTTTTTTTTAGTAATATTTAAGAGCTCGATGAATCCAGAAGTCATTTTTACAGGGTAAACCAAAGCATTCTCATTTTAGGACACTTTGAAATTTGTTTTTATTCTTTGGTTTGGCTAAAAAACGTAAACTGTGAATTAACTTTCCAGCTCTGGATTTAGGCAGTTGCTTTTGTACTTTCCCAAAATGAAGTTTTATATATTCATACTTGTATATGTATGTGTGTCTAAAAATGTGTGTATTAAGTTCTTAATAATGAATAATGCTTTCCTGTTACATGTACAAAGAAATGGTATTCAAAGAGCATACTAATGATCAAATTCTTCCTCATGTTTGTGAAGAAGATTAGCTTTCAATAAAAGATAATTAGTTTTGTTTAATAACTTTAACATAAATGCAAAATGTATCTGAAAATTGTATTTCAGTTCTATAGAAAATTCTCATTGGAAGGTGCATTTTGAAGTTTATGAACAAAAAAAAGGCAGGTATAAAACGTAAAAAATGTTATTTACAGTCTCAGTGGACCATTCATTCTGCGACCATAAACTAAATAGAGAAAGATGGGAAAAATACACTGTATCTTTTTACTTGTTTTCTGTTCCAAGTAGCAGTTGAGTGAATAAACTGTGACCTTAGGATGCCACTGATAGGTACAGTTTCTGTTCTTTCTTCCACTCACGTACACTGATTGACAATGTAGTTCCCTTATGAACTGCAGAAATCTAATGAAATAGCACTTAATGTTACTATTTGAATTTGTATCTCTGCAGTCCATGTCGAAGAAAAATGTTAATGGCAATTATTCTGTGCAGAGAAATTAGAGAACTATAGTATGTTTTCAGATAATGTGTTTAGGAGAGAACTAGCTGCCTGATGTCCCTCTGTGGATACATGGTATTTTGGACTTTGGATTTGGAGCAAGCTTTCAGTACAGTGCTTCGGTGCAGAAACTGGAGAAGCAAGCAGCTAGACATATCATGTCGTTCAGCTGTATCAAAGATTCCCATTGCATTGAAAGATACTAATTAAATTCAGAGTAAAACTCACACAGATTATTTTGGGGCTTGTTGCCTTGTTTTTACAATTCTTCCATGTTTTTAATTTTGTAGATTAAACCCTCATACTCTGTTCTATAAATATAAGCCATGTTATGTCTAACTACAAAATGTTTTCATTCCTTCTCCTAAGGCGGAGACATTTTGATGGATTTATTCTTGGACCTATGTATTTGAAGGGTGGTAATTTCACTATCCAATCAGTGAGGTTTTCTTAAAGTCTATATAATAAACGAAACCCTCCAGACTGGAGGCTTTCCGGTTTCCGGGTGGTCTTCTTCTCTCTCTCAGAGCGAGTGTCTGTGTGTGTTCCTTTCGTGTCCACGTGTGACAGGGGCTGAAGCAGTCAAGAATCATACAGAATATTTGATGGAAGGAGTAAATGAAAAGAACTTCTACTTGGAGATAATGTCACATGGAATAATAGTTTGAGAAATTGAATCGCATCCTTTGGCAATTTCAGAAAATTATATTTTTCATCTCTTCACTATTCTTATCTTTCCCTTACTGATTTCTGAACTAAAGACTTTTTAGGCTATTTTAGGGACTACATCTTTTCTTTACAAGCTCAAGGTATGCTTGTATTTCTGCTGCTTTGGGTATCCCCTCTTAGTCTCCAAGTTTGTTTTTCAGGTATCACCACTTCCTCTACAGCATTTAAAACTTTGGCATAATATAATAGAAATTAGCGGAAACTTAGTTGCGCATTTAGGAAAAAAGACTAAAGATGCCAGATTATAATTTATTTCCGTATATAATGTTACCTCGTAATAATTTGTTTTATTCACCTCAGAAAATCTTTTACATGTGATATTAAGCATCTGTCTACTAGTGCAAACCTTATACCTTAGAATTTTGCAACTGTATGATAAGATTCATCATCCTTTACATTGTACTACATGGCTTTGTCAATTTATTCACAAATTATTGCTTAATTAATTTTAAAATGCACACAACTATTTTTACCTGGAAAATATTGTAAAAATTCATAGAATCATAGAATTTTTAAGGTTGGAAAAGACCTCTAAGATCTTCAAGCCCAAATGTTCAGCTCTCGAAATGTTATCAAATTTAGATTGATTATACACATAGAGCTTCTAAAACTGCTTACCGTATTTCTAGAATTACTACATTTTAGCAATTTTAAATGTCTTTTCAGTGACTCGTGAGTCTCAGCTATGCTTGACTAGTAAAACTTATTTTATAAACAAAATATAACTTATTCATAGTTATAACCTATTCATAGTTATAACTATTGCTTTTCTTAATTATTGCTACTTCTGAATTCTGTCCATGTAAAATGTGTGAGTATTTTTTACTTTTGTTTTCAAACTCAAGGACCATGGTTAGGCAAATATCCCAAGTAATAAATGGCAGTAGCAATATAACATTTTCAAATTTTCTGAAAATCCATCTTAGAAAACTTTGCCTTGCTTTTATTATAGTCATATCTTAGTGGTCATGACTTTTCTTAAAAAGGTAACATTTTAAAGTAATTACTTTAAAGTAAATTATTTTAAAGTAATTACTTAAAATTAAAGTAATTAATGTTCCAATTTTGTTTCCTTACTTTGATAATTGATGGTTTTCTATAAAGGCAAAATCAAATTATCAAGAACTGAATGTAAAATTGCAAGTATTTTTCTCTAGAATTTATCATGATACCTCTTCCTATTGGTATCTCTGCTGCAGCATCAGCAAGTTTGGAAACATGTACTTGTTTGGAAACACCTAGAAGAATCACATTGCCATTTGGTTTGGCTTAAGAATCTTGCATCAAGACACAGAAATACCTAGAATTCTGAATTTTTCTCCTTTTGCTTCCTAAACTAGGTGTGAAATCAATTTTATCACAGTGTATGCTGGTACTTTTTACACATTGTGTTATAGACTGGAAATGTAACTCATTATACAAACCTGTTTGCAATCAGAAAACCATTGAAAAGCCTTTAAATAATTTTTGCTTTAGTTACTGCTAAGAGTTGAGTGAGTAGAATTAGAACCAAACCAAAATACTTTTTTTGTGCTGCCTTCCAAAGCACATTTAATTAAAGAGAGTGTCATGGCAAGGACTACTCCAGATTCTAGTCTTCTCAGTTTTGGTACATAAGCAGCCATTGTCCCCACCTCAGATATAAATTGGCAAATTTTGGCTATAACGTAGGCTGTAACATAGGTTAGGCAATAGTACCAAAGTGTTATTTTGAAATTAGCCTCAGAAAACAGTTATAATATCATCTGCCTTTTAAAAATTTTGTCATGGAATGAACAGAGTTTGGTTTCAAGGTTAAAGTTCCTTAATGCCCTTTAGTATACTCTTTGGATTACTAATTGCCCTTATACATCATACTCATTTTACTTTTTGGCATTCATAAAATATGACACAATTTTTATTTGTTTTTAATAAAGCTAAGTTTATCCTATTAATAGTTTGCAGCAAAAAGTACTAGAAACTTGCTGTTACAGTAATTTTGTTTTCAGATTGTATTCAATTCTAGCCATTGACAGAAAAATGCTTTTATAAGTAGAAGCTTCCAGGGAGCAGTAAGTTCTGAAAACCTGGTTTTTTGCTGAGGTCATCTGAAAGGAGAAGGTGAAAGAGCAAAGTGAGTATCAAACACCTATCCTCATACCACATTCCGCTCTGTAATATTTTCCTGTTGAAAAACCTTCCCTGCTATGTCCAGTCTTTGTCCACCCTGTGTCCAGTACCTTTCTCCCTCACTCTGTGTCTCAGATTGCATTGATTCTTACAACATGCTGAGCTTCAGTGCTTCAGGCTTGTCTGTGCTTAAATCTAGAAGTGACTTCTTCATGGGCAGATACAGGAGATTTAGATCATGATGTTCTCTTAGTGCTTGCTCCACAGGCACTGAGGAAAACTGGAGAGGAGTCTCAGTTTGCTATCTGTCACTTGATTCAGTGTGGGAAACGTGGCACATGAGAATAATGGAATTGGTGTTTGATTAAACATGTTATATTACTGAGTGATTAGCAGTTTATCCTTACATGATAAGTGGGACACAAATAAAGACGAGAAAGAAAACTAAGCTAAGGAAACTTTATGGTGAAAAATAGGAATTTGGAAAGTTGGGGTTTTTTTTCTTTTAAGCAAAGAAATGAGATTTAAACAAGTCCTGTTAAAGAGTATGTTCAGTGTTGAAAACTTCCCTAACAAAGTAGTTTTCAATAATTGAGTTAATATAGTTGTGTTTTAAATCAGAGCGTTAAGGTCTTGCTTGCAGCGGGTGTATCTTTACAGTCATGAGTGTAGTTATGTCCAGTTCATGGAGGAGGAGGGAAAAATATATATGGATACGTTAGAGTAGTCTTTTGCATCCTTAATACTAATTTTTCCAATCTTTTTCTTTCATCTAGTTTCGTAACTATTCCTTTAGATTTTCTTTATGCAGTTAAATACTTACGCATGTATTTAATGTTAAGCTTGTGAGTTGAAAGGTCCATGAAGTCAGTGCAGCTCACTGTGTGCTTTAAGCAGCACTTGTCATTAGACATAGTACCTTGTATGTTTCTCGTGTGATTCAGGAACTCAACAAAAATTGAGTGAAAATATGTATTGTGACCAGTCTTGAAATACACAAAGACATCAGATTATCTACAGACTCAAATCTGCATAGAGATGTGCATCAATTAACTAGTTGTAAGTAAGAATTTCCTAAGGCTCTGTTCAGTAAAATTACCATTTCACTACCTAGCAAATTTTGGAAAATTTGATACTGCCCTTCTTCAGCCCTAGTGGATAGGAAAAGCAAGCAGAGCAAAGCTGGAATTACTGATTCTTTTCCCTTCTCACTGAGTGCAAAAGAATTTTTGATAGTTCATGGCTCTGTCCGAGGTTTATTTTTTTAAAGATTAGAATAATGGATCATTTACATTTGGGAAAGTTTTCCAAACCTAATATTCTCAAAACTAAGATTTCAATTTTTTTAATGGTTATTTTCTTACCATTACTTCAACATAAGACCATTTAGGTTTCCCTCCTGCTTTCCTCCATTCAGTATTCCTTTTGAATTTAACCAGTGTACAGCATTCAATCAGCATTAAACCTGTTTAGAGATAATTAAGATGAAGAGTAAAGGTGAGGTAGCACTATTTATTGTAACACATGCCTCATTTTCTTTTACAGCCTGATATGTCTCTGCTTATCAGGACTTTGGGCTTATTTTCTTTTTAGTCTTTTTTCTGGACATGTTCAATTCACTTCTACTAAAATATTATTTCAAATAAAACTTAAAGAGGCAAACTGGATTCTGAAAAAGTTGCATTTATTGTTTTGGTGAATAAGGTTATATGCTCCCTGGTAGCCCAAAGTTCTTTTTCAAGTATTTCGTTTTTAGTATTGCTTCATTTTTCACATGGTGACTGATAACTTTAGAGCAGCCTTTCATAAGCACCTTTATATATGAGGATGTTACCAGTGGGAGAAAGAGTTTCACATAGCCTGGAAGATTTTACTTAATATTTTTGTCATGTAGAGAGAATGTGATTTCATGAAAACATCAATAGGTGGCTTGTCTTCAGGTTTAGAATATGCCTTAGAGAAATAGGACTGACTTCTTGTCTCCAAAGAGTTTTTCCAGTCCCTTTATTTCTAATATACTTGTAAACTATATTGTAAATTCTGCATTGTAGTGACACACCCCTTACAATCTGATTTATAGAAAATGTATTTTTTAGTAATTAGAATTGGTTTTAAATTATAGACCATTGGCTAAACCCAAAGTATTTCATCACAGACATGCAAGCATACCCATGATGGCAGCAGCAGATGTCAAGATTATTGGTTTAGTGTGCAGCATAATGCACTTCTAGAGAAAATTCTCTGATTGTCCCAAATAATGTGCTTGTTTCAGCTTGTAGAGTGTTTGGTATTGACCACGTAATGCTCCTTCTCTCATTTAGTTATGTGGACAGCCTTGATTGTTTTTCGAGACCCTGCAAGCAGGATATAATTGCTTTGTACTCTTAAACGATAAAATTCATTGGCTAACACACATGAGGTGGCTGGGGATATTGCAGTATTCATCACCCCTGTGGAATGAGCAATGGATCTTTGCTGACCTGGCAGTCAGCAGTCTTGTGGGAAAGGTTCAGTCCTCCACTGCTCCCTGGAAGGGAATTTTCTTCTGTGCTGCCAAGTTACAATCCTCCATTTATCCAGTTTTCTTCCTTGAGGTTTTATACGTTTTCATATCACTGCTTTTCCTTTAAGCCTTGAGCTGTTAAATAGTGCTATTTCGAGAATTTTACCTGTGTCTAGAATTTAGTCTTTCCTTTTTTGCATGAATATTAGTCTATGTATTTTATTATAACTTTTGTTACAACTGAGCGGTTTTCTCAGAAGACTTAGCATTGCCCAACTGTGCTGTTGTGTCATTATGCAGTGGACTGCAGATAGATGAAGATCCAGGAGAATGGTAATACCTTCCTACCTGCCCATAAATCTTCATCATGCACTCTTCCATCAGGATCTTTGCTTTCAGGCAAACATTTTCTGGTTCAGTGTGCTTTGCTTTCTTGCCCTATGTTTTTCTGTTTTCACCTCTTACAGAAATTCTTTCTGACTTCATCCCTCACATTGGCACATCTGTTTCTTTACTGTGCTTGTTCCTGTATTGCTGTTTCCAACTGATCTTCCCAAAAGCAGCAGCTGCTTCGACCACCCAGCAGAGCCAACAACACAGGGCCTCAGGAAAGCATCACTGCTGCTGCGCACGTGTGCTGTCCTCATCACATCTGTGGCCTGCAGATCAGCTGACTGGTACTTGTTGAAGCATAAACAAACACATCTGCCTTGCTCCAGGGAGTTGGAGCGTGAATCCTACTGCGACCCCCCCACAGACTGAGTAATATCCAAGGATTGGCTTACTAGGGTTTTCCTCCTGAAGGAAGCTGAGGACCCACTCTCACTGTGTACACCTAGTTTGGTTGCTGTCCAGGTTCTATGTTGATTTCAGTTTCAGGGACTATTGCAGTACTTGTAAGCAAGGTCTGCTTCTGTGTATTGAGGCCTCTTGCAGCTGGTGCTGGCAGCAGGAGTGCATCACGGTGTGGCACTGGTGTGCCCTAGGATAGGCTGCTTAGGGGTCCTCAAAACAGAAAGGTTTTTGTAATAATTTTCCTTGGGCAGCTTCTCTTCACTTGAGAGTGTTTAGACTGAAGGACGAGTCTGATCTCATTTAAAATCCCTGAAACTTACAGTATGGATATAAGGAGCGTCAGCATCAACTGCTTTGATTCATGATCTCTTTGTGTTCTGCCTCATCACACATGCCTTTTGTGTCCTGGTTTCAGCTGGGATAGAATAAATTTTCTTCTTTGTAGCTGATACAATGCTATGTTTTGGATTGGGTATGGGAATGATGTTGATAACACACTGATATTTTAGTTGTAGCTAAATAGTGCTTTCCCTAGTCACAGACTTTTCTCTGTCCTGTGCTCTGCCAGCAAACAGGTGTACAAGAAACTGGGAGCAAGCATGGCCAGGAGAGGTAACCTGAACTGGCCAAAAAAATATTACATGCCAAAGAAATATTCCATACCATAGAACATCATGGTTGGAATATAAACTGTGGGAAACTGACTGGGAGCTGCCAGTTGCTGCTCAGGGACAGGCTGGGCATCAGTCATCAGGGGATGAGGAATTGTATTGTGCGTTGTTTCTCTTGTGTTTTATCACACACTGTCTCCATTACTATTATTATATTATATTATATTTCAATTATTAAACTGTTCTTATCTCAACCCTAAGAGTTTCAGGTATTTTTTTCAAGTCTCCTCCCCATCCGTGGGAGCTGGCATGAGGTAGAAGAATGAGGTTGGGAAGGAGGGTTGAGCAAGTGGCTGCATGGTAAATATTGCCAGCTGAGGTTAAACCATGGCAACTTGCTAATACACACATGCTTAAAATTCCTCCACTCACTTCTGAGTCAATCAGACACAGTGGACAAGGCATGCATCCTTTGAATTAATCCTTTTCTACTTTGCCAGAACTGGAATTTCAAATTCACCCTCTTCCTTCTATTTCCAATTCAAGTAGGCTTCCACTTTTTTTAAAACAGCCCAATGGCCCTAACATAAGTACCAAATTAGAAATTGTTCACGTTTTTCACTATTGGTGTATGTATTATTAACATCTCAAGTAGAAGTTCAGTATTGAGATGCCCAAGCTAATGTTCAGCACCTCTAGCAATGTATGTACCCTGCATAGGCTGCTTCAGATCTCTTTGTGATGGTTTGAACTGCTTTAATTCAGTTAAATTTCTGTACGTAGATGTCCTTGCTAAACCAGCTATTACAAATTTTATGCATGTTTTTAAATACAAAGTAGGATGAAAAGTGGGGTAAAGACCTTCAATGCAACTTGTAGCATGATTTTTAAAATAAATAGTGAAATATTTCCTAAGTATTGGCTAATGAACTGTTACCTTTTATCTGCCAAAAGAGTGATGAAAAAATTATTTTTAAAAAAGCGCTATTTTGTAACAAAAGTTCAACAGCTAAACTGCAGAAATCAAGAATTCTCTATGCAGTTTTTTCTTTCTTTTTACTTTTATTTCCATCTCACATATTAGTGTCTTTGCTAACATTGATTGCATTCTTCTAAGCCTCAAACTGTGACCTTAAAGATCATGTATAAGACTAATAGACCTTCTTTAATAATATCAGTCTGCAGGATAAGAGCCTTACTTTTAATTAATACGTTTAATGAGGTAAACATCCTCAAATTCCAACAAAAAAAGTTAAAAATTTAAAAGTTAGAGAATACACCTCAAAAATGTCATTGTTTGTATCAATAGAGAATTGTTTGAAGTCTCCTAACATTATTCCCATTAACTCTGTAAGGCAAGAAACATGCAAATTGCAGATTTGAATAATGTTATTCTTAGAGACAAAACTAACTCAAACTTCGTGTTAAAGAATTGTATTAAATTCTAGTCACAACCTCTTTAATTACAGCAATCCCTGTAAATTTGTTCAGGGGGAAAGGAGTTGCTAAATAGTTTCAGAAACTCCCGTTTCCCTTTTGTGGAAGAACAATGAAAAGTGTGAATCACATTTTCCACATAATTTAATGAAATCATTCATTAGAGAGAATTGACATTTGTAATCCATACTAAACAAGTTCTTTATGCATGGAAAGTAGCTCTCTTAATTTGTTTAAAATTGCTAGGAATCTATTATCTTTGTTGGATGAATACTGATTGCTGTGCCTTGTATTTTCACAACCAAATCCATTTCAAATGAAGATTACAAACAGTGTGTTAAACCAATTGCTGGAAGAACATATAGCATTTTTTTTTCAGTACTACTATCAATTAAAATCTACTCCTTCTGTAATCCCACAGCTGAACAGACAGGAATGTTATTTATAGGAGATGCAATAATACAGGTCAGTAAACATTTGCTTTTTTCCTCAGACTTTTGTTTCACACTTGCTTTTATTTCAGTAACTAACTTCACATTACAAATCATTTTCTCCCTATTGTATCTGTTTTTAGGTTAATGGTATAAATGTAGAAAGTGCTACCCATGAAGAAGTGGTAAGTCTTTCCACTTTGATTTTTTATTGGTGTACAGAATATCTTATGACCAAACTGTTCTGTCTCTAGCCTAGTTTCAAATGAATTTACTCTTTTTTACTATAAAGACAGTGCTATTGTCAGGTTTGTCATATATTTGATTATTAAAACTTTTCCAGTTATTTAATTCCATTTCAAAATACAATTTACCACAATGTTTTGTCTAATCTGAAACAATTTATTGAATAGTGGTCAGGTTTTACTGATTTGTTTCATTAATCAGATTGACTGTATGAGGACGAAGCCGGTTCACATTCACTCGAATTGCAGTGCTTTTCCGGTGTGCAGTGCAAGGCCATGTAGATTAAAAATTGTTACCCCCTGTTGCCTGTTTATTGGCAGTTATCAGTTGATTCACTGACAGCTGTATCTCAGAATAGCATCTGTAGCAACCATAAATGACATGGGCTTTGACGGTCTTACCAGCAAAGCAGAAATTACGTGGGCAAAGGAACTAAACTTGCTTTTATTACTTGAAGGTGATCTCTCTAGGTCAAGATAAATTGCAACTGCATGATCTTGCAGTCCTTTTCTTGGTGTTGGGTAATGCCATCAAGCTGAATCTCTTACAATCTCAGTAAAGCATAGTCAGATCTACTGTGTATTGGTGAACTGCCCTCTTGCTGCTTGTATTGTTTTGCACACTAAAAACCGTAAACTTCCTGAAAGTTACTCCTTGCAAAATGGTAAATTACTTCCCTTAAGGACTGTTTGTAAAAATCAAAAAGTGCTCCAGAACTGTTAATGTAACACAACAGAGGTGAGGAATGAGGGAGAAATGCATCTTTGCCCTGTACGTGGGAATTTGGTAGAAGCAGTAAGCAAAATTTCCTGGAACAACTGTAAGTCATATGGCTGAGGTAAACTCCAGAAGGAGTGGAGATCACAATGCACCTGCAGATGGGTCTGTAAAGAGACTTTGCTACTACCACAGCCTGTTACTATGATCAGAATGGGGTTAGAAAAATGTGTCAGGTAGTAGAGGAAGGAGCTGGTTCTATGAAATGAGGTGGGCTGTTGCCAAAGCTCCTAAGATGATGGAAGATTTATTATTTCTTATTTTATCAAAATTATGTCTTTGCATTTTTATGAAATAATGGTAGAGATAAAGTCCTCTTTATTTGAATATGGCGGGTTTGCAGTTTGAAAGAAATGCTTTAAAAAAGAAGGTTTGGGCACTAGAAACACCACTGAAGAAGGTATATAACATATTAAGCTTGTTAAAACATATTAAGCAAGTAATATACTAATATAGTGATTATGGGTAGTTGTCCAGAAAGCAGGATGTTAGGGATGGTGAACTCATCTAACTTTCAGAAAATCATACCTACATCTTCTCTCTCTGTAAAGGATGCCCTGTTTTCTAAATGCCACTCAGGTTAGACGAGAGGTGCTCCAGCACTTCTGTTCAAAAGACTCTCATCAATGCTTGGGTTTTCTTAATTCACTCTGGGTTCAAGTTTACACAACCTTGTTGACACAATGCAAAGTACTTAATGGGAGTCTGTCAAAGGTTATTGAGTAATTCTTTTGGCTTGCTCTATATGCATCTGGTACCATGGTCTGTTACACATTCAGTCATCTCCTTCAAAGTGGGACTTGTGAAACATCATCTGGCAATGCTGTTTGAAGGCATTTCTTGTTGACTGCATTCTGGGTGCAGGAGGCCTCTTTTGCAAACAGCTAACTCAAGGTTATGAATTTTACTGTGTGATCCAAGGGACTATGTACTAGGTCTAGGCTGAGACTACATTAATTTTCTTTGTGGCAGCCAGTATGGTGTTGAGTTTTGGTTTGTGACTAAAACAACATTAGTAACATACCGGTGTGTCTGTTATTGCTGAGCAGTGCTTGTAGGCCATCAAGATTTTCTCTTTTCCTCACTCTTTCCCCTCTCAATGAGTAGGCTGAGAATGGGCCAGCAGTTGGAAGGGGATACAGCCAGGAAAGCTGACCTGAACTGACCAAAGGGGTATTCCATACCATATAATGTCGTGCTCAGCAGTAAAAATTGTGGGGAGTGTTTTCTGGAGGCAGCAGCCATTGCTCAGAGACTGTGATGATGGGCATCAGGAGGTCATGACTGATTTCCTTTGCATCACTTGTTTTGTTTTTTACCTCTGTCTTTACTTAAGCTTTACTTAAACTTTAAGCTACTAAATTGTCTTTATCGTGAAACTGTCATTCTCATTAAGGTTTTCTTGCTTTGTTCTTCCTATTCTCTCCCATCCTGCCAGTGGGGGCAATGAGAGTCCACCCACAACATACTGCTAAAAAGGATGCTGCTAGCAAAGGTAGAGATTCTGAATTACTCCACGAGTCCAGCCATAGTGATAAGCCATTAAGGGGCAGAAGCAAATATGTTTCTTGCTTTTTTTCGTGTTGAACTGATGGGGTTTTTCTGTTTGTTTGTCTTGTTGTGGTTTGATTATTTTATTTTTTAAATTGTAACTCTAACAAATGTTTTCCAGAATTTTCTTTCAGTTTTTTATTTGTTTGTTTCACAATGGCATTCCCTGCTGCTAAGACTTTTTCCCCTCTTTGTTCTTACTTTCTGCCATTTTAGAATGTCTGCTGGTTTACTCTTGCAGGATGTGAGAAGGTGCACTCAGTCGGCACAAACTCAGAAAACATTTGTTTTACAAAACTGAAGCTTAAGTGTAATTGTATGTCAGTATGGCTCACAGGAGTTAAAGACTTAAAACCCACTGGGGTTAGTACATGGGAGAGAAGGCTACAAAATCTGAGAACTTTAGGAAAGGAGACCAGTTTGTTCTATCTGCTACCTTCCATCTCCCTCCTGAGATGTTTATGTAGTTAGCTGGTCCTGATTGTACCAAATAGGTAGTTTTGTTTCATGACCCTTGAACTTCAGCAGTGTTAAAAGGTGATTACTTTTCTGCAAGACAAACAATTAGCTACTCTGACAGCAACAATTTAACAACAAACTGGCTTTCCTGTTTTTCACTTCTGATACTAGAATTTGCTTTCCTCCACAACTATTCAAGCTGCTACTATCACAAATTAGTTCTGGCTAAGGGTATGGATAGAATAAATAATTCAGAATCTGTGCCAAGAAAAATTATGCTTTTGCTGTAGGTAATACAATAGTGTGGAAAATTGAAAGTAATTTCTTTTCCTTGAGAATTAAATTTATTTTTAGAAATATTCTACTGGTGTGGAGAGACTGTAAATGTGGAAAATGTTAATTCAGAGATTAATATAGTTTCTGTATTGTGTATCAGAGAGGAAATTTAGTTTTCTTTCCGTGATGGCCAATCAGGTTGTCACTGTGCATAGCACAAAAGGAGCAGTCAGATCTGAGTGGAGAGAAAGAGGGAAACAAAGATGAAGAGTATTTTGTTTGAAGTTCACAAAGAAAGTGTACTACTTGGTGTTCTTTTGGCTGTGACTTCAAATTTCAAGGTATTCACAATAAAGTGTGAAAGGAAATGAAACATAAGATGGCAGTTTTCTGATTCAACAGAATTTTTCAGGTTCATAGAATCACAGAATCATAAAATAGCTGGGTTGGAAGGGACTTTGAAGATCACCTACTTCCAACACCCCTGTCATGGGCAGGGACACCTTCCAGTAGACCAGGTTGCTCAAAGCCCCATCCAACCTGGCCTTGAGCACTTCGGGGATGGGGCATCCACAGTTTCTCTGGCAACCTGCTCCAGTGCCTCACCACTTCACAGTAAAGAATTTCATCCTAATATCTAGTCCAAACCTCCCCACCTTGAGTTTAAAACTGTTCTCCTTTGTCCTATCACTACATTCTCTTGTAAAAAGTCCCTCTTCAACTCTCTTGTAGCCCCCTTTAGGGTCTGGAAGGTGCCCTGAGGGCTTCCTTGAGTCTTCTCTTTTCCAGGCTGAACAACCCCAGCTCCCTCAGCCTGTCATCATAGGAGAGGTGTTCCAGCCCTCCGAGAATCTTCTTGGCCCAACTGATGATCACAGGGCTGAGAACATTTCTTGGCATTTTGTGGTGTGGTTCTGGGTACTTTTCTCTCCCTGCACTTAGTGGAAGAGGAAAATAAGATTCAGAAAGATTTTTGTGAGTCCCCAAGGTGAGCAGTGCCCTATGCTGAAATGCAGTAGAAGTACCTGTTTGTTTCCACCGTAAGCAAATTGTAGGTGATGTGATGAAAAACTATCACTGGTGCCTTTCAAGGTGCAATTGGACAGGTTTCTACACAATCTCATGTAGACTGTTTTTTATGAATCTATGATTAGTTCAAATTTAAGTTTGTATGAAATTAATCCTATTTCAAGGATTAATAAACTGATTATTTCCGTTAACTAGAAAATGCAGGAGAGGGAGTTTAGCTATACAAAATGGAAAACTAGGTGTTGCATGTAATTTTTTTCTTGCTATATCTTATTCATGTATTTTATAGTAAATTAATGTGTTTCACACATTTTTAGTATTCCACACAAATGTTAATCTCCTTGGAATTTTGCTCACTGATCCAGGAAAGTACTTGGAAACATTTTATTTATGAATATTCTCACAGAAGTACATTGCTAAATAAATAATATCTATTAAAAAAGAGAATCCATTCAGTGGGAATCATTTTAGATTTTCAGAATTTAAATAGTTTTTAGCCAATAGTTATTAGTTGTTTGAAATCTTTAATACTTCAGATGTTTACTGTAATGCTATTTAATATGGCATTGGCATGTCTGGCAGGCAGTGATGTACTTGTTCTTCACTAGGCTGATTAATTGAGATACAAGGATTGAACCTGAAAATTGTTTATCTTCATTGAGATACTGAGATTTTATTTTCATTTGTCTTCTAATCGATCATCCATTCTGCATTAGCTATTTTGGAATTGAAGTTCTCTGCGTGGTCTTCTGGAATTCAGTTCCAGATGGTGGAAAGAGATCAAATAGAAAAAATGCTGGAAGATACATAGCTAGAATAGACACATAATGCTTAGATACTCAACAAATATATCAAAACTAATAAAATAATTAAAAACATAGAGCTAGAGTGATGGATTAATAAAATAAAATCATAAAAATAATTATAAAGTATCTTGTCAAATAGGTAGATGCTTGAGAAGTAGCAAAACTAAGTTCTTTTTATTTACAAATTTTACTGTGTAGTAATATAGTCATGTTAATGAGTAGATTTTATTGATTCATGCTGTTATTAAAATCATTAATCTTCAAACAAATTAAGATATATATTTCCAATGTGAAAATTGCAGTGTTATGTTCTGTTGGTTAAAACACACGTTACTATTTGAATATGCAATTCAGTAATACTTGGGGCAGCAATCTTTTGACATTTAGAGAAATTAAAAATAAAGTTTTTATTTGATATACACAAAAGGTTTAAAAACTTAAGATTACTGCTAGAAATAATCAACAGTACAGACCAAAGTTCAAGGAAATTTTTGCTTAGCTAGATTGCCCAGGTAGGTGCTACACTAACATGTATAGATACCTTTACAGACCTGCACATATTTCTGACCCAAGACTGACTCTTCAAGTTACTCCTTGAATTTCTGCAGTTTTTCCTGTGGGAAGTTTTTCAACTTGAACATGCTTTTTCACCCAACAGAAAAGATGTTAAGAAGTCAAAATCAACAGTATAATTCAAGTATGACAAGTATAAAATGAGATCTTGACCACTTAAATGAAGGAAAAATTAATATTTTTCTACATAGACAAACTGTGCATGTTTCATTTCTCGGAGATCTCTCTTAATGGTGCCAAGATGAAACTTCACAGTACTTTTAGCAATGCTTTGCATGGTTTACTTGAATAGGCAGTCCTTTGTACTGCAAATTTTTTGTTTTCTCTTCATAGAAGAAATATTCTCCTAAAATTGGAAGGGTAAGTCTACCAGAAGAACCAACAACTGAGTTTTTCTCACATCATGTGAAGATTGGGTGATTCCTCTGCATGTCATGAAACCATTTGATTTCTTTCTTCAGCTGAATGGCTCTCCCATTTTCTCTGTAATTTCCAGAGTTTGCTTTTAGATTGTTTACATTGCTTTTGTTTGTTTAGATTTTTTAGATTATAGTAAACTATTTCTGTTGAGAGTTTAAAACTGATATTATAAATAATTTTCATCTAAATGAAGTTGAGCTTCTTTATTCCCTATCCTTTGCTTCCACACTCACAAACTCTAGCAAAAGCAATCTGTTCCTACCATTCATTTTTTTTAGACACACTGAAAGAAAAGGTGTATGCTACTAAAAAGTATTTTAAAAATGAACAGTTGCCAAAAACGAAATAAAATTTTAGACACTTTCTGAAATGGTCTACATAGACTACTGCAAAGTTTAGCTGCAGTTACATCTTACTGTATGAGTGTAAGTTAAAAAGAAGTATGTGGTATTGCACAGAAACTTTCTAGTAGTATTTTCAATCACCTCAAAATCACACTGTTTCCAGGAGTTGCCATGTATTCAAGCAGTGCAGTTGCAGTAGAGTCGAAATAAGAAATCAGTCCCTAAAAGTTATGTTGAACATGTTGAGATTCATGTGTGAATTTTTGTTAGAGTGTATGTTTTGTCACAAGAAACCTAAAGAAATATGAAATAAAATAATCAAACAAAGTAGACATTGTGCTTCCAGAGAGATGAAAAGCAAATCCCAGGAAAATGTCAGAGAGGAAAGAAAAGGAAGAAAAGCAGGAAAGCTTAGTTCCAGTGACTGTTGAAAAAGGGCTTTTCCTGGTACTTTTCCCTGATGTTGAGTAAGTGATTATTAAACTAAAACAAATTTTTAAAATGTAAAAAACCCCAAACTACTGGAGTTCACTAATCTAGAGTTAAAGTTGTTTTCCTTTTCATATATATGGTTTTAGAAGGCTTCGTTAATCAAAACTTGTAAAGGAAATAAAATCAAGGTACATACTTTTACAACCTTCACATTACTACTTCCCTTCTCAAAATCCTCTCCATTCATGATGGCTGAAGAGAGAGGAAGGGTGAAAATGGTGGAGATCTCTCTAGGGCAACTTTGCAGGACTGTATCGCGACATAATTTAAATAGATCCATCCTTGTGGCTATCCAATGAATATTCCTGTATTTTTTCCAAAGTCTTTTTATGTGAATGGCTTTTAATCTTTTGAAGAGAAAAGGTGTTTGTAAAGAACAAAGCCAAAACCTTTAGCATCTTGTACTTTTCTCACTCTAGCTAATTTCTAGCACTGACCTACATTGTCATTAGATGTTCAAAAAGATATTTAGAGGGTTTCACATATCAATTTTTCTATGACCAGTTTCTGTGTAAGAAAATTTCACTAGTTTTTGATTACATGTATTGTTTTCCCAATATGGTGCTGTTATCATTTTCTTTAAATGGACAATTTGGGGCATGGAGTAAGGGTATCTTGAGTGGCATTAGGTTTTGATGTGCTCCAGACTAAGAGAGTGTCTCCAGTTACACAAAGACATGTGAACAGAAAGAACATGGGTAGAATCCATCACCCATAAATATTATTGACAGGGAGCTTGCTGAAATGATCTCAGACTGACCCCTTGCTTTCTTTATTATTAGGAGATTTACATTTGGGATCAGCCAAAGCAAACATACAGATTTGGAACTGTTTGTAGGTTACATTCAAGCACAATGCCGTTTTGACACACAGCTGTTCAAGAAATAGCATAATTTCTATAAATAAGTTTTCATTGAGAAGCTCTTTATGCATGAAAAATTAATGAAGTTTATGTTTAGTTAATGCATTTTAATATATTTATAGGACTACAGACCAAAGAAAAGATATCAAGCTTTTGAAGATTTTACTTTCTTAACTTTATCTTGGCATTAGTTCTCAGAGTGTTCCTTTGTCATTGCCTCAGTCAGTTCTAGAAGAATGCTTTAGTCATCTATTATGTGGACAGCAAATACCTGTTAATGCTGAATGGATATCTGCAGGACAGCTGCATGCATCAGACCTGATGCAGGAACTGAGAGAAGTGAGCAAACTCTTACTGAGCAGCATTTATTAACGAGTTTAGTGTAGTCACTTTCAATAAGACTTACTGTGTACTTCAGAAAACCTGCCTCTGCTATGTATGTGGGCAGAAATAAACATCAATAGCAAGAATGCTAATATGTGACGTTTGCTGCACATAGTTTTCTTTCAGTTACCCTATAGAATTTTCCGCAGCTATTTTCATGGAAAGTTAGTCACGGAAGAACAGGAGTTATCATGACAGTGAGACAAATAATTGAAAAATGTTTTTCACCTTGCTTGGATGAAAACTATCTAAATTTAATTTCATTTCTCCAGGTGCTAATTTGCCATAGATATTCTGTATCCCAGCATTGCATAAAAATAAAGCTACATAAAATCATCAAATTATAGTAAAACTTTAAAATTTTGTGGAATGTACTATTCATCCTTTGTGGAATGTACGATATTTATTGTGCTATTCATCATGTGCAATGCATCCTCATTGTTTCCAGATGCTCTAAGAAGTGTGATTATTTCCTCACTGAATGCATCTGGCAGCATTCCTCACTAAGAAACAAGTTATGGAATACTTTTGCTCTCCAGTGTCTTTCACATGCAAATGATAAAACCCACATGCTTTAAAACACGATTTTGCCATTTCAATTTGCGTTCATTTGCACCTTTGCTGTGCTTTTGTAGGAGGTAGCAAAATTTCAGAGAAAGATTTTTAAAAAATGGAGTAACGTAAGTACCTGTGTAAAATGTACACTTCAAAATATTACACAACTTTTGTAATGCAGTTGTGGAAATCAACTTTATTTCAAGCTCTAAATACGTTAAGAAAGCATCCACAAGAAGTAGTTCATCTTGCAGTACTACGATTTTACCTCCATCATTTCAGAGGCACTTAATTCGTGCGTTACAGAAGCAGCAAGTATGCTAGCATTATGAGCATTTACAATGTGCATGATCTTTGAGCACAAAAGCAGAATTACTGTAATTAAAACTGATGGAAGAATTCAGGTACCTCACACAAAGGAACTCTAGGAAGAATTGAAGTCTTTGTTAAGCTATGGACACAAAATGTAGCACTTAGGTAAAGCACAACAGTGTGGCTGGACAGCTACAATTTTAAGAAGTAATTACTAAGGGTAAAAGGAGTTAAGATATTTTAAAATTAAAAAAAAAAACAACAAAACAAACCAACATATCTCTTTTAACCCTTTTAAATTTCTATTTATTTCATTAATAAATGTTGAAAGACCTACAAAGGATTTGTAAGAAATTATACCAGCCACTTAAGTCGTAAATAGAGATGCACTTTCTTGCATCTCCTCCTCCTCCAACCTGTACAAAACTGAGTACTATGGAGGTAGGTTAAATATGTAAACAAAAAACAGACTTGGGATAAGAAAAAAAGGGCGTCAGCTATCGTGGGTAAGTCGCGGGTGGGGGGGGGGGGATGTGTTTGAAAGGGCTGGTAGGAAAAGAAAAAGCTACTTTATAGCTTCAGGATCAATATTGTATTATATCCCTTGTTATCCTTGATAATCAGTATGAAGACCTATCCACTCCTGCTTCTTTTGATCCTTATGTCCTGTGCCCAAACTAGTCTATCTCTTCATTTTTAGTCACTCTGCTTGGTTTCCACTCTGGCTAAGCTAACGTCTCTGAAGCAGTATCATCTCCACCTCATTTCTCTCTTTTACACCTTCCGTTTCCTATCTCTGTAATGTTTTGTGCTTTTTGTTAATTTACTGCCTTATAGTATGTGACCCTCAGTATTTCATCAGGGTATAAAGAACTTTGAAGTGCTATACATTCTAGCCCTGTGTTATCAACCCAACATAGCTGCAAGCTAATAAAGACTTAGTGTACACCCTGGTGATTCCGAACAGATTAATTAAATAAATGTTTGTGAAAGATTAGACTTAGGCTGTTTACATAAGTGAAACTGAGTTATTTTGTATTTTTAAAGTTTTTTTTGAAATGGAAAGGGAAATATAACTTATATAGAGGCCTTGCAACCACATAAAATTAACCCATTAATAAAATTGGTGTATTTCTGATCACAAGAGATGTTAACTCCTTTGAGATCACCGTATAAGTTGTACATAGTATTATTTCTCTTCAAAAAGTTATTGACTTAATGGGAGTGTGATCTAAATAAGTTAACAGGTCTTATAGGTATCACTAATATTTCAGACTCACTTGTTTAGCTGCTGAATTGAGGATGAATAATAACACCTGCTCTTGTTCCTTCTTGTAGAGAGCAGACAAAACACTTATAGAGCAGGAGTGTATTCATACACTTCAAATGGCAAATAAGCACACTGCATCAAAACTATTAAAGCACTGGATTAGGAAATCAAAAAGGTTTTGGTGTTGTTGCTTTTTGTCTGATATGATATTAGGCAGAAAAAAGTCTAGTAGAAAAAGTATAGCCCTGTAATTAAACAGTTATGGCTCTAGCTGTGATCAGTACTCTGAGGGAAGAGAAACTAAGTCAGAAGATTTTAACCTGACAGTGGGATTGGAATGATATTCCCCTTATCAAATAGCACTTTTTTTTCCAGTACAGGAAATTTTTAATGTTGAATAAAGGAATATACTTTATGGTGATCTGTGCTGAATAAATATTTGCCTATACAGTAGCAAAATTAGAAGGAATCATGGACTATGGTCCTGAGACAGTATGCAGAAGTTTCGGGTATGGGACTTCGCCTAGAACACATTTCTCTCTGATATATGCTGAATATTGCAGATGATCTGCTGGTTTGTAATGATAGTAGCACTTTCATGTCTGGGGAATTGGGGAAACAAAATCGTTAAGGACTAACATAGAGGGGTACTACTACTGTGAGATAGAGCTGAACTTTATCTATAGGTATTCGTGTTATGCTTTTATGTTCATCTGCATGCTGTAAGGAGTTTAGTAAAAGAGGAATGTTTTTGTGTTCTAGGTGCCCCAGTTCTTTAAGTCTGAAAGGATGAACATATGAGTGATCATAAATAAATTCTGTGGCTGATCCAAACTGCAGGGCAAACCACTGAACTCAATCCATAGGTCTTCTAGCTTGTACTTCAGCAGTGAATGTGTAGGCAACAAAAGCAGTTCTTGGTGCTTCCTACCTTTAATCCTGTATTAACTCCAAACTAGGCTAGAAGACGTAGAACAAAGGGATCATTGTGGAAAAGTTTGTTGTGAGAAAAGGAGGAAACTTCCAAGTTGTAACAATTTCTAAATCAAAGAATGCAGCATATGACCTGCTGGGTTTGACAACTTCAAAACCTTCTGGTTTTGTTTTTACACTCAGTAGCACAAGATAGCCTTCACTGAATATTGCCCATCCTTCAGCTGAAGTTACCTTCATCATATTTTTATACTGTTCCCATTAGATGATGGCAGGGGTTTTTGACTGATACCTCTCTCCTCAGAAACTTCACGTCAGATAAAATCTATTTCTGAGAACTCTGCAGGTATTTTACAGATGCAAGCAAACAACGAAGAAAATTTTAATGGTAATGGCTACAAGAAAAACTGCATTGAGTTGGTATAAACTCAACCACTTTACTATCATCTAGAAAGATTTTTAAATATAGTTGAAGATTATGAACCTGCAGGGTTAGGCTGCACGAGTTTCTTTGCTTGAAAAGGACTGCATTTGGGACAGAAATGTTTGCAATTCTATGGATACTGATTCCACTTTACCATATGCATTTCTGATTACATGTAGTCAGATATGTGCATCTGTCTGTTATGAGTTTTTGATACCTGAGACAATTCTTCCTTTTTATAAGTAATGCGTAACAGTAGATAAGCAATAAAACATCCTGTTTGTCCTTTAATTCTGAGTTCTGTGGCTTTGAACTCTTTTCATTTATAGCACATTGATCTCAGTTGAGACTGACCTGCATTTCCAGACAGAAGTCCCCATAATGCTCTGATATTCTTGGGATTTTTTGAAAATGGCAAAGTTACTTTCTCAGGAATGGGTCTTCAAGCTTCAGGTAATAGTTATCCTTAAGTGAATTTATTTAAACTTTCATTGCTTCAGGGAACAGCCAAGTTCAAAATTTCTTTTCCAATCCACAGTATGTAACAGCATCTTTCATATTCCAGATAGGTTTGCAAGCATTGTTTACACAATGCTAATTACATACTAGGGTGTGTAATTAAACAGAAAAAATAATGTACACAATAATGAAGAAAAACATTAAATAATTCCTTTTTTTGTCCATAATGCCTGGTATTTATATAATACAGAAGCAGCATTATTTGTTTAAATTGATACTGAAGCTATCTGTAAAAATATCTTTTACTGTATTCATATGCAGAAATCAGAGAAAAGTGAGAATTGAGTAAACTAAGAGAAGTTGCCATTTAGTGTAAATCTGTGAAAATTTCCATAAGCTGCATTGACTGTCATTTTTCCTAGCATATTTGTATAAATTGTTCAGACACAAATGCTTGCTTTGGATTAGCCAGCTAAGCATTTAGAAAGAGATTATTGCTCATTGAATAGTGCAAAGCTAAGGAAGAGAAGAATTAAAAGTATTTATTTGAAATCACTCCATATTTGACCATTTGAAAAGAGACAAGTATCAAGAAATCATTGTTTCTTGAAGTAACTTAATTCTGCTTCATGGTCTTCCAGTATGATTTGCAATCCAATTTTAATTTTTCAAACTTTTTTTAAAGCCATTTTGTTTCTGCTGTCATTTTGAAGTCCACTTGTACTGCAAGGCGTCTGTTTATCACACATCTTCCTTGCCTACTCATAGACATACAGGCACAATACCAGATTTTTCAGCCTTGTTCATATGCATTGAGCTGAAACTGCCAAGTTTCCTAAAGTGTCACCAAGTACACTTTTGCCTAGGAGGCATTTTAAGTTTTAAATACTATTGTTATTTCTGAAGATTTAGGAATTTTTAAAAACTTTTAGTTCTCTAGATTTCATTGTTATTGCTGTTTTACTATTATGTGTTATGGTCTAATTCTTCATATATTTTACTACATCTCGGTTGTTTGCCTGCTCTATTGCAGGCTTGTACAATAACTTGCCACCCAGGTACTTTTCAAGCCCAAGACTTGCACTTCGTGTGAATTTCAAGGGTTTTATTTGTGAAATGCTTGTACTTCAAGCTCAGGCATTCATTAGGTGATTCACATCCTTTTACTTCAGAATTTTTGCTTCAGACTTTTAGTCTGAGTTAGGTACTTAATCTTAAATATTCTTCAATAGATGCAAGATAAGATTCCTTTCATCTAATTTCCCATGTTTAAAGTGTAAGGTTATCATCCAGACTCCCCGTATTTAGAGATACATATCTGTGGATGAGGATTTCTTTGTATCCTAAGA
Organism: Oriolus oriolus; assembly: GCA_013400235.1. Taxonomy (NCBI): domain Eukaryota; kingdom Metazoa; phylum Chordata; class Aves; order Passeriformes; family Corvidae; genus Oriolus; species Oriolus oriolus. The sequence continues at coordinate 326,604 of VXBT01002723.1, forward strand.
TCTTTACTGATTTCTAGAAAAGATATTAGCAAATACTTTAGAGTTGGGTCTTTTAAGTGGCCAAAGTGAGATGATGTGACTCCTGCACTTGGAAGAGATATTGGCTAAAAGGCCATATGGGTGAATTCATTCATCAAAATCATTCTCCTTTTCAATTTTAATTGTTATTACAGTTCTTAATAAGACAGAACCTGTTTCAAACAGCCAAAACCTTGTCTTAATCTCTGAGCAGTGTGAATATTAATGTTCAGGTATGTTTGAAGATTTAGAGCAAATCACAGTAAACACAAGGCACCAGAATTTAGAAAGAATGCACAGCAGCTATGAATTGTGCCATTGGCTTGTCTGCTTAAAGGTATATAGCATTTCCCTGAATTGGGTGTTGACAGTAAAAATGAGACAACAAAGGTCATTAGGTTTTCCTAAAATAAGAGTCATATTTTTCTCTGCAGACTCTCTACTGTAGTTAGCTAAGTGAGATATAGAATCTCCTATTTATATTTGTAACAATGTCTCTGTTCTTTTCTTGAGAAATGCATATGAGAAAGATAAGCATAATAAACCCTGGATTGATAAATGCACTTAGAGATGCACAAAACCTGCAAACTGGAGCCAGCATGAGAAGCAAGCATTTCAGCTGAAGCCCTTTTTCCCTTTATACACATGAACACATGACTAAGTGCATACACACACACACACAGATACACACAGAGTAAGCTGCAGTAAATACGTTTAATCAACCTGTAGAAAAACCACCAAAACCCACTTGTTTCTACAATCCTTGTTTTGTATTATTACTACAGTAAGGCAACAGTGTAACAGTGAACATTACTCCAAAGATACTGTGCAGTATTCACACATGGGCAAGGACCCCGCAACATCGTGGTAAAGATGCAAAGACTTTATTGCGTATCCAAAATTCCCTTAAATACCAATAGAAAGACAGGAAATCACCTCATATAAACAGGAAAGATGTTCACCTCAGTGTTCCCCAATCACCTGGAGTATTTCCCAGACATTGCCTATTATGGTAAAAGGTAAACAATACCTTACAAGGTCAGAAACTGCAATTATCGCATCTCATAGGGCTGACACTGTCCAGAAACCCACAATGCTCTCTCAGCCCATCCCCAGTGACCTGGCTGTAATCCCAGGGTCACCTCCGGGTCTGAGAACGAGGCTCTTTCTTCAGCCGACAAGACCTAATCTCTCTTCCAGCACACAGTGTAGCCCAACAATACTGGATTTGTCTTTTTCGGACTTAGTGGTCTTTTGCAAAAGCTTCAGCATCACAGAGCAGTGCATTATTTAGTGACCTTCTGACTGTTAAGACCTTCTTGTGATCACTGAAACTGATTTCGTTTTGTTGGTATGTGTGTGGTTCAACACTCTGACCTCTTCAGGCACTACCCAAAGAATACTAAGCAGCTTCAGGAGAGTATGATACAGTGTGAATATCTTTGAAGGTGCTACTGCTCGGAAATTCTAAGCCAAATCATTACTATTAGAGTTCTTTCCTTTTCAAAATATAATTTGAAATAAAAAATGAAATCTCATACTCTGCAACAGTTTCTAGCGTACTGTTTTTTTTTATTCCAACAGTTTTTGGATTTAATTTATCTTCATAAAATTTGACGAATGCCGTCCAAAAGTACATTAGGCAATACGTGTGTCATGCTGTCTCCTCTCATCTCTTGACAAATATAAATGTTTGTGTGCAAACATTCTTAGCTTAATTAAGAGGAAACATAGTTTTCTTCTGTGCTTTAAGTCTTTCTTCAAAATGTTTATTAAGAAATTAAAATTCTTCCTTGTTATTCCAAAGTAAAAATTAAAGTACTTCACTTTTTTGGCTTATTTTAAAAGGCAATAAGAAAGTGAGTTCTCAGTATGAATTTTATTTGGTTTATATTTCTTCCCATTACATATATCTGGACAGTATCATGATTACATTTTGAATTTGTTGGGTTTGAAATTTTCCGTTTAATTTTTCAAAACAATGTTGTTTATATACTGATTATAAACTAAAGTTGGCATTTCTAATAGATTTACCATGCAATGAAAAGTAAATGGATTGCAAGTACAGCAGCATTTCGTAGCAGGATCTTGTGGTTTTTGTCTCGTGTGACTTCTCCCCGCCCTGATACTTTCTGATATTTTTAATTTGGAGGGGAATATATTGGGTGTCCTATCTTTGTAACAGTAGAGTGAGACTAGCAGAGCTACCAGTCATGTTCAGTGTTTTTTGAGTAATAAATAATGTCTAAAATACTGCAGGAAATCAGGGGCAGAGGATTTCAGGAGACACAGTTTTCTTGCACCTTAGAATTTAAGACACATTGGTTTGCTTTGCAGCCCTAACATACTTTTGTATGACCTTAAAGAAGCATGCAAAGTTTGCTGCGCTGTCATTCTTGGTTACTTCTGCTGTGATCATCTTCAAATGGTTTAGTCAGAAATCAGTGATCATAATATTTTTCTCTATCGTGTTTTTTCCCACAATGAGACCTCAGGTTCTCTTACAGTCAATTGTCCACAAAAGCACAACACTCGGATTTCTGGGGTTGAGTAGGTAGCACTAGCTATTTTATTTTTCATAGTAAATCATTTAAAAGCAGATTGAGCTGGGGGGATATGGGGGGTGGAAGAAAATAAAAAAGGGTTCTTAGTTTCCATCAGACATAAGCTTGATGTTTTCATGTGAGTGAATACATTAGTCTCTGGTGTAAGTGTTATTTTAGGTACACAAGTGGAAAACTTAAAATGTTTGAGGTAATCCTGCATCTCATGGTGTTGGCCAATGTGGCATTGTGCTGAAGCAGCGGTCTGAAACAGCACAACCACCAGCTTCCTCCAAGTATATTAAACCATTAAATTTATCTGTATCAGCTAGTTTGCTGTAGTTAGTTACTTTTCTGCTTGATACATGAATGCACTGGTTGTGTTCAGATTAGAGGCCACAAGCTGTAGCATCCATTTCTGATAAACTGGATCAGAGATGCAGACCCTGTGTGTACAGGCCACATGCAACCCAAATGCAATACCTGTTTCCTGAGAGTCATGGATATAAAACTGGGGAATACCTGTGCCCTATAGTAGGAACTGAGTTTCATCAGAGATATTATTTGTAGTTCTGCATTTTAAAAAATATAGTAGTAGTGTGCTATGCCCCAAAGTGAATTCTGATGGTTTAAAACATGTCTGTACACATGTGTGTGTGTGTGTGTGTGTGTGTGTGTGTGTGTGTGTGTGTGTGTGTGTGTGTGTGTGTCCTCTTNTGTGTGTGTGTGTGTGTGTGTGTGTGTGTGTGTGTGTGTGTGTTCCCTTTTGGTTAACAAATGCTTACAGACAATAAAGACACAAAACCTGAGACTATATTTGAAACACAAAAGTGTGCTACATTTGTTACCTGAATCAATCAAACCAAATACTTAAGATCAAGATGTGTATGATGTATTAATATATTTCCATATCTTTCTGTTTGTATGCAGACAAAATTAATGTATTATATCTACATAAACACATATTTCCCTACTACTGTATGTCAGTTTTATAAAATCAGCTAGTAGAAGTTGTGTTTAGCTGGTATGTAATATCAGGTTGCCCAGCAAATTATTTATTCAGGTCGTTCCACTGGTCTTGCCTAATCTTTTCCATTGTTGGTGTGGCTTGATCCTCAAGCTATTCTACATTCTAAGTCAGAAATATTTACACTGAGTTTATTATAGACCAGTTGATTTCATTGTAAGTAATGTGCTTTCCAGGACTGATGGTTCTTTGGTTTAAAGTAGCTGTTATTTGTCACACTGACAGGTACACCTACTGCGAAATGCTGGCGATGAAGTTACCATCACAGTTCAATACCTCAGGGAAGCTCCATCATTTTTAAAGCTCCCATTAGGTAAGAGGAAATTAGTGAATAGGAGTAATTTGTTTTCCTCTTTGCAGTATTCTCATAATAAGCTGACAGTGACAGAAATAGAAATTCAATCCTTGAGTGTTTTACAGGAAGAAATAGAAAATTGTCTGTCTACCTTACTGTTTAACAGACAAGAATCTAATGCATACTGCCTTGCTGTGCATGTATAATTTATTCAAAATAAAACTGAAAAAATCTTTAAAATGCAGTACAGTCATGGGTGATATCTGAAAGTTTTTCAATAGAAGCTTTGTCTGAATACAATAAAATAGTGTTCGCAAACATTTGAATCATACATTTACACGGAAAGGTACTTTGAGAATACTTACCAAACAAATGGATAGCATTAATTATGTGTATTTCATAAATTACTTTAATATTTTGATTGGTTTTGTCAGCAGAATTATGTTGAAACAACTGAATAGTTTAACAGTAGCAATACTAAAATGTGTATGAACAATACAGATGAGGAAAGTTTGGGGTTCTTTTGGTTAGCAGATAAAATATTCAAGTTGCACAGTTGTGATCAGTGTTGCAAGTAGAAAAGTGTCCATAATAAATCATTTTATTTAATCAGATTAAATAATTTTGCTCCAGTTTATTTCAAGGGCTTATTTTCTTTCCAAAATATGAAAAAAACTTTTGAAATGTGTCTTGTTCTTTGGATTGAATTGGATTTTATTTATTTAAGTTGAGCTCAACTTTGTACTTGTTTTTTCCTGATTTCAACAGAATCATAGGTGTCATAGCCTAGATCTTACCATTAGAAGACTGTCAGTCATTTAATCTAGATTTTTACACCTGTCAAAAGCCAATTTAACAGGCCTCTACTAAGATGAACTATACATTTCATGCTTAAACCTTTCTTTCCATTCTTACTGGTTATCATCTACATTTGAAAATATATGGTCAGTGTTTCTTAAAATGAATATTCAGGTTCAGTCTTCCTACTTTTCCTACTAGATCATCAGACAGCTATAGACCAATGTCTATAATGCTTTGGATAACTGTGTTCAAGTTTAACCATGATTTTGGCAAGCTAGCAGCATCTTACCAGTAGTGTCTGTGTTGTTGGACATATTCATTTGTGACTGTGACAGTCCTACTAGAACTTGTAGGCTGACATCACCTACTTGTGTTGCTTGTCATTGGTTAACCTTAGCTAAGAGCCAAACTCCTACTCAGACTCTCTCTCCCTCCCTGTCATCAAACTGAACATGGCAGGAAAATAGAAAAAAAAGCTCTTAAGTCAAAAGAGACCACCAATTAATTACCATCATGGCCAAAGCAGAGGCAACGTGGGTAAACTTAGATAAATGTATTGCCTGTTAAAATAGATTCAGGCAATGAGAAAAAAAAACAAATAAATTGTCTATCACTTTCTTCACTGACCTTGAGGTTCATTTGATTTTTATGTCACTCTTTTCCTTACTATTGTCTCTACTCTTCTGTATTTTACCCTTTCTTAATAATATCCCAGAGCTGCTGCCAGCTCAGCTGCAGGGCTCAGTGGAAATGTGGGAGCTGGCTGGAACTGTCTGGCACAGGGCAGTCCCAACAATCTCCCACTTCTGGAGACATCCCACACCCCCAAAACCTTGCCATTAAGACCTAGTACACAGTCTACACAAGCTGGCTGTCACCTTCACAAGTAGTTCATGTAGGTCCAGGAATATTGGTGCCCTTTTTGTACATCACGGGGAACTTGTCTTTCTCACCAGGAGACACTGCAGCATTCCTGCGTGAGAGGCTATCATGGCACTGCTTCCATAAAGTGTTCTTTCTGGAAAGAGAAAGCAGTGATCATCAGGGAGGCCATCTTCCATCTCATTGTGACCAGCTAGCACTATTTGGTGTCTGCCCCTGACTATTGTGGTTCAAAGAAAATGTTTTTTGGGACAGGGAAGACAGTGCCATTTTAGACAAGCTACCAGACTATCAAGGAGCACAGCAGAGCATCAGTGCTTCTGAAATGAGACATCTTGTGTACAAACTGCTTATTTTGGGCAGCTTATTAGACTTGCTGCTTTTATGCAGAACATGAGGAAATTTTTGGCAAGCATTGTACTACCCTGACAAGTCCCATGCATGATCCCAGCCTTATAGCACATGCTCAAAAAAAAAGAGCTTGCTAGGTATTGTCATGGTAGAGACAGACACACAACACAGTTATTGCAATCCAAAATCATAACAAGCAAAAGGATTTTTTTATTCTCTACTACTCTCATACCTCTTCACAGTTACTGTGGCTTATTATGATTGGCTGCTTAGCAAACAATGCCAGGGCTGTTTAAAGACAACAACCATTCATACAGCAATACTATTAGCTATACAAGCAAATATATAGTTGGTTACACATTATATGCAAGTTCCTTCTTGTACATTCTTAATGTCCCACAACAAGAGCTTCTTCTCTTTGTGTCCAGAATATCTTCTTTCATTATCTTCTTGGCTATCACTGTGGCTTTCTCTGTGACTGCAGTTTCTCATGGGTAGATTTTGACTGCTTTTAAGTCAGCCTCTGTGAGGCTTTCAGACCAGCTGTCAGCCTCATCAATTCCCACAGGTATGATCAGACATGTAAGGAACTTAGGAAATGACCCTTCCCCTGAACTAAACCTGGACCTCTGCAAGAGCTTACATGCTCCTCTCCAGAATGTTCTGTGTAGCCATCCAGTAGAGGCTGAAACCAAGGTCAGTGAGTCAAGTGATCATTCATAAGCGACTTGCTATAAATACTCATTCTTGTGGTGAGAAGATAAGCAAATAAGCTGGATAAAATTAGGGAAAATAGTTCTTGTTTAAGACAATAAATAAACTGGAGTTACCCAGAACAGTAATGGAGTTACAGAGAATAGCGCCTCATTTCAAGAAGAGCTTTTCACAAGTCCATGTACAGAAGGGAATTTCAGTCAGGAAGCATCAGTGACACATATAAAAAGCTAAGTAGCAATTCCATTCTGCAATAAAGAAATTTCCAAGTCACACCGCAGGCAAGATTTAAGTGCATACGTGCGTGATTCTGAAGTACCTTGGCCTCTCCTGGCATCCCAGAAGACTCAGGCACCTGGTCCCCTACCTTCCAGCATTTGGTCAGACCAGCTGCTGCGCTGGCAGTTTTGGTGCTGCAATCATACTGTCTCTTCCCATTAACCCATATCATCACTATGAGCACACCATCAGGAGCAGCATCCATCCCCTGCTTCCTTCTCACATGTCTCCTTTCCCTGCCCCATCTCATGTCATGGCAAGAGCACAAGATGTCATAACATGGAAATATCTACCTACAGTTCTTATGACATTTTTCTGTCTTTTTCACTCCTTCATTATTGCTAAAAAAATTTCAGAATTTGGCGGGGGTTTAGTCCGTACTAAAGTGGAGGGATACTCATTAAGTGTCACTTAAGGATGAGACAAGGACTGCTTGTTTCTGTGTTTGGAGGAGGCCCTAATCAAGGGTGATATGCCAGTATTGATCCTTGTCTCTTTCACAGCTGTCTGGGACACTTAGCGCTTACTAGACTATTACAAGACTGTCCATAATAGTAAATGAAATTATTCCAACAAATATTCTCTGCCACAGTTATTTCTTTGATCAGCAGTTTTGTAAAATACTGAAGAATTCTTGGCAGAATTTTGCATAGGACAAATAGTTATTTCTCGAAAAATTATCAGGCCTGGATCAGAATTCTTATTGGCCAATAAGTTCATTGACTGTCTGCTTCATTGGGTTGCTTGGCTCCATGGCAAGGATGATTCCTCATCCCATGGCTGTGGCTTTCTCTAAGGTCTCCATCAGCTAGAGAAAGGATAGATTTCTCTTTCTTGAAACCAAAAGGAGGTATTTTGGATTTTTGAGCTAGGTCAGAAAGTTAAGATTGACTATGAGGCTATTTGTTAGCCCATTACAGAATAATTGTGGTATCAGCTCGTGGATATTGCCATTAAGGATTCTCTGGATCTAAGTTCATTAACCATTCCAGAGTTAAGCCAGGCTTGTAGGACCTATTTAAATAAGATTCACTGCTGCTTGGAAAACTCCTCAGGACATTTTCTGGTAAAACAAACTCTTCTCAAAATTCTTCTATTTGATAGTTATACCAAATGATCCGAATATTCTGAATTTGCAAAGCTTACATTGTAATTAAAAATCATCAAGAGTGTTTCTTTTGATTTTGATTTTGTGATTGTTCTAGAATGAGCTTTTTGTCTATTGGAGGTTGCCTATGCTGTAATCAGCAAGTTCAATAAACGAGTTTTTATTTATGTACGAGAGGTCTCCAGTACCATTCAGCAATGTCAATCATAAGACAAATTGTTGTAATAATAAAGTCTTGCTGACTGTTTGCTGTACATTGTTCTGCTGTTGTGTGTTTTGAGGGCTGTTTGTTATTTAGAGATTTAGTGTAATTCACTGACTGAAATAATCTCCTGTTGATGGAACTGTTGAGTTGTCCAGAACTTTAACAGAGACTTTTCTAGGACTAGAAAGTATAAGGCTTTTAAAGTTAAAAATAAAATCTAGGCTTTATTAAAATAAGTAGTAAAATACCTAATGTTTTAAATTGAAAAATCTTATTGATTCTTTCAAAAGTATTATAGAAGGATTTATAAACAACTCCTACCTGTACCACTGCAAAAGAGTTCTTGCTTTAGGTTTAATGTCAGCTAACTTGGTGATTTCCTGAGTTACTGCTGGGTCTCCAAAATCCACTGTGGTTCCTTACAAAGTTTATTTCCTCGTCTCGGAGTCCAGCCTGGTTTTTTTGTGCTACCCCCAGGGGCATCTCAGTCTCCTCTGTGAACTGCAGACTCATATCCTTTCTATCTCTATGTCTCTCTGACTCCTTCTCACTTCACAGGGTATGTTGCGTGCTTTTCTTTTCTCTGAGCATGCTCAGCTATTGCTCAGGTAAAGATGAGGCAGAGATCTTTTCCTCTCCCACAGGATCCTTCCTAACCCAACCTTCCCAAAAGAACAAGAATTCCAAAGCTGAGAATAAGTAAATTAAACAGATGATGCCTGTCATAGGGTAGGTTTGCATTTCTTTTAGGCCAGTTGTCTATGATTTGGGTGGGATCACACATCTAGGCAGTAACAGTTGCTGTAAACTGCACAACATATCAAATGCCTCTTTTCATGGTATCAGTACCCAGCTGGAAGCTGTAGCTCAGCTGGTCAGAGCATGGTGCTAACAACACCAAGGTTGTGGGTTTGATCCCTGTATGGGCCATTGACTTGACAGTTGGACTCAAAGATCCTTGTGGGTCCCTTCTAATTTGGAATATTCTATGATTTCTGTGATTATAGCCATGGAGTGGGGAGTTAACCAGTAGCAAATGTTTTATTTAACATAAACATTTTGATAGTCTTCCTTGAAGTAATGTTCCAGAGTTTGGACTGCTACCTTACACTTCATTTGGAGTCTCATCTACTTAGGCAAGGGCTGCAGTAGCAGATAGTATATGAACATTTTGTGTTTTCTTCTCAGAACGGGTAGGAACAGCCCTGATTGCTCTAGGGCTGCCATGTGGGAAGGCAAACAGAGTTCCTTGGAGAGATGAGAGCCCTGCACTTTCCATGAGAGTAGTTGAGCATTTTTAGTGGGAACTTCTAAAATGCTGAATGAGGTCATGGTGGAGTAGTCCATGAGTAAGTGAGGCAGGAACAGCAGAGAACAGACTTGTGAACTTGTTTCCAGTCAAGTGGTGGAGGTGGCATGGCCTGAGACAGGCTGTGGAGCTAGGAACACACAGAAAATGAAAGACAGCTGCTGAAAAGTAAATCTGCTAGGACACTGTGGGAGGAGGGAAATTTCTTTCTTAACCTTTTACTCCTAGCTTTTCCATGAGATGCATGTAAGTTTTCTCTACTTAAAAATAATGAATTATTCTAATGTAGTATTTTGTGTTATGGTAAAACCTGTATTTAAAGATTTGTAAACACCTGAATTCATGTCTTTTGGTATGCTCAAATTGCTGAATAGGATAATTCCACTTTCAGAATCTGATTTCAGATTCAGATTTCAGAATCTGTTATAGTTGTCTACTGCTGGAGACAGTCAGATTTCCCAGCAGGCAGACTCTTCAGTGGAGAATTTAATGCCAAGTTTTTATTTATTTTTTATTTTTTTAGTTAAAAAAAATAGACATTTTCTTCTGTTCCATCAAGTCACTGTAGTTATCTATGACTATGAACATAATTTTTTGTGACTACTGTACATGTATAGGAGCTACAAAATGTTGTAATTACTAGAGTAGGTGCTTGGTTTAGACCCATAGGAGCAAAGCATAATGACTACTTCTGCTGACATGAACTAGTACTGTACAGAAAGGACTCCAAACAAAAACATGCTGAAACTCCAGAATTCAGGCTATCATTCTGAGACCTCAGCATTGAACTGGCAGGTCTGTAATGGAGAAAATGCACTTTTCTTTAATTAAGTTCCACTTTGCTAAATCTTCCAGATGATGATGTATGGAAAAGATACATAAAAAAATATATGACTAAGAATGGCTTTTTGACTACTGTGGTGTTAGACTTGACAGACTTATTAATGTGAGATGATTTACAGGCAATTTCAGGTGAATGCTTCAGATGGAAAAGTGAGTTTTCAGTGACAATGAATATAATGCTGTGCAATTGATTTTATGTGCATTATTGATAAGACCAAGTGCTGTCTGACAGTAATTGTATATTATTGGTGCTATTTGTTAACATTTTACATTTAAGCAAAAATTACACAATGATGTGACTCTATGCTGTTTCCATTATTATATGTTACAAAAGTATTAAGCTTCCCTGGAATCACTTTTAACTACTAAAGTAGGATCATGGTGCATAACTGCTAAAAGCAGAGATATTTTGAAGAATATATCTGTCTAGTCTTAGCATATTGACATGGTATCAACAGTTCAGGGTGATTGTTAGCTTTCAATTTCTGAATTTGAGAAGGAGCATCTTACTTCAAAATTATTGGCATTTTAAGGAAAAGATATATCCATTAATAAAGTATACGTATGTGTCCAGTTAGCACTTGCCTGAGAGTTTCCTATTATCTTTGTTTATAAATACAGTCTATAGTTATACTCTAAGGTGAGACTTTGAATACTTGATAGAAAATTTGTTCTTTAAATTATTAAATGCATCTTGTGTAACTGAACTTGTTACTTGGTTTTGAAAATCTCATTCTCAGTGAAAAAGGCTTAATTCTACAAGCAATTAATCATACAAATAGTTCCCATGAGCACAGCCCCTCTCAGATAACATCTAGATACTTTTTTACTTTGTAGACATTAAGTATAGCACGTGGATATTTTATTTCTAAAATACAAGTACTATTTCTGTCTTGATTTGGTGAATTATATTAAAAATTCTTCCTGTGTTTTACAGCTGGAATAGATATTGTCTGATATATACATATATTTTTAACATTAGCAGTTATTTTTCTTGATCTGATTTCCAGGTTCCCCTGGACCATCCAGTGATCACAGCAGTGGAACATCATCACCTCTCTTTGACAGTGGCTTACATTTAAATGGAAACTCAACTAACACGGTACGCAAATGAATAATAAAAACATGGTATAAGCTCTGTAAGTTCTTTTCCTATTCTGAATTTCAAAATCAGATTGAGCTAGAGTAAGACTACCCTAGTTTTGTTCTTGTTGTTTGCTTTGATTGATTTTTAAGTGCTTATACTGTAAAATTCTGTACTTACAAAATCCTCAACACGTGGCTCTGAACTGCTAGGTTTTTAGTCTGAGACAGCTGAGAAGCTTGGAAGAGTGAACACAGTAAGATTTAATCAGTTTAGACATGAATTCATGTAATACTTTTGTCATACTTTGTTGAATTGTAGTATTGTACTGTTGAATTTATCCAGCTAAAGATGCTGAAATGCAGGTGGATTTAAAAAAATTATGTAAAGTTGAATTCTTGAAGCAAACTTTTTAATAGGAAAGATAGAGAGTAAAAGAGAAAGAAATAAAAGAGGAAAAAATGTCTCTTTCTTTAACCCAGAGGATATTCAGTGTTTTTTTCTGCAGTGAACAACTGTGATTAAGTTAATTGCAGAATTGTGGGGAAAGAAAAGAAGTTCCTTTCTCTGGGAAAAATGGTAGTCACCAAAGCCAAAGAAGATAGGATGTCTTAGTAGGCAATAGTTCTGTCCTTTCAGTAATGAAGACTGAAGATGTAAATACTGGCTGTACAAGGACGTGGACCTTCATGCTCAAAACCTGTTTGACACCTAACAAATCTCAGGTCTAGTCTTTCAGTTGGATATTAAATTATACAGAAGGAATACTCAGTGAATGGACAGAAGGCTTCTCTGGTTTTCCTTTCCTTCTCAGACAGTGATATCAGTGTTGGATGCTCACTGTACTTCTCTCAAACTTTGCACTTCTTTGAGCACTATCTCTCTATACTACTCCTTAAAGCTTGTTTCCATCTGCTAAAAATATATTCATATATGGTAATATAAATGCATTATGTACAATAAATAAATAAATAGAAATATGCTTTTCTGTGCTGATACCTGTACCTTAGTGTTTGGTGTCCAAACTGCTCATAGATACAAAAGGTTTCATGTTTATTTGTTTGCAGTTATCCAGATGATTATTACCTTTAATTGCCGTGTTCTGTTGTCTTACTGAACAATCCAAATCTGTCCTCAGGGTCCAGCATTCTGCAATGCCTGTCTACCAGGTGCTCTGCAGGCAAAGAAAGTCCTTTCTTCAATGAGCTTACATTATGGGAAGAGGGCTACGGCCAGTGATTGCATTAGCACATTTTAGTATATTAATGCCTACTAAATGCTAGAATGAGTGTGTCATGATAATTTTTAATAATCATTGTGACTACTGTGGGAATTTCACACTTTGAACTTTTCATATTATAAAAATATAAATAAGTGACTGGAGTTTTGTGGACTTGTAACAGAGTAATTTAGAGTTAGCTGCCAAGATAGTGCACAAAAGACTGGGTATAAGCTTGAAATATAAGCAGAAAAACACAGAGTAAAAAACAGTGTAACAGTAAGGTACTAATTTGCTTTTATAGGGCACATAATTTTTCTGAAGCCTGACTTAAAGTCACATGAAGGGCTATGTATGCAACAGACACTATGACCTAGAAGTGGAATAAAGCAGAACAATCTACATCATAGATTGTAAAAGTCATGATCTCCATTCACAGAAAACAAAATGAAAAATTGCTAGAATCTTATTTTGAAATTCAAAAGCAAGCCTCTAAGTATTCTGAGCAGGAATGACTGGATTTGGAGATGATCCACTGTATGGTCAAACTTTTCTCGAACTAAGCTGTGAGTGTAACTGAGCTGTGATCACATCTTGAAAAGTGCTTATGAATGTGTTTCAACTACCATCTAGTGAGTGCTTCAATTTTATTCAATTAAATATTTTCATTTTTATGGTAAAGTAAGAGCCGAACTGACATTTCCTGTGATGGTATTGCCTAGTAAGGCTAGTGATATTTTAATCCCTTTTTTCTGTTGCCCTGGTAGGGGAGATCTGACTCCCTTTGAAATTGCATCTTGCAAGTTTGTGTTGCAGTTTTATGTACCTTCCTAACCACACCCAGATCTATGCCATGATAGACAATGCACCTCTATTTATAAGTGGAAATTCTGCTCCAAAAAGCACAACATGTAAGGGAAAATACAGGAATGAGAGGTAAGGAATTACTGTTATGCCGGTTTTACCAAGCTGTCATTTTGCATGTCTTCTGAAAACAGTAATACCAAGGCACTACAGCTGGCTTGTATCATAGAGGCAGTAGTTTAGCCATCTTAGCAGCAAGCTCTTTCTGCCTAATATGATTATACCATTTTCAGTTCTGGTGCTGTCTTGCCTCTATTAGACCTATCTCTATCATCTCTGCTGTGAAGCATCTGTTATATGTGATGTGATTCCATCTTCAGGATTTATATACATCCTTTATAATATCAGAGCAGTTTGCAGTACAGCACTTTAACAGGGTTCTCTGAAACCCAGAGAAATGAGCTGAAGTGCTCTCTTCACACCTAATTATTTTGTGCTTGGGCACTGTGACAAATGCTACAGGGATTGACAGTGGCAGGTACATTCATTGTACCTTATAAATGGTTTATTGAACACAATGTAAATTTCCAGAGGGGAACACAGTAAAGGAAGTGGTCTCAAGGCTAGTGAGTACAGGTTGTTTACCTGGAGAGTTCTGACTATAAAACAATGAAGAAAGTGCTGTAGAGATATCCTGCTAAATGTCCAATTATTCTAGACATCCAGGCCAGCTCCCTGGAGAAATTGGTGGTGGAAGAAAATACTGTAAATAAAACAAATTGCTGTTTAAGACACCATGATATAATATGACAGTCACAATGCGAAGGCAGAATATACTAGGTTTTCATTTGTTTGAGAATCCAGCTTCCCGGAATTCTCTAAAAGTGATGTTCGAACAAGTGAAATGAGACCAGAGTAAATTGTTATTTTCTGTGTGTTCATGTAATTTAGGACCTGTTAGTTTAATTTTGATAGTGTATGTTAAGTTTAGTTGGTTGGATGAAGCTAAACAGGCATTTAAATTTTCCTAAATTGCTTTAAAATATTTTTTCCTTGAAGCCTTTGTTTCATCTGCTAAATTAAACAGTTTTGCTTTAAAAAAGATATTGCCTACTTAATCATCAAGTTTTTAAAAAAGAAGAAAATACAAATGCTCAGCTCTTGATGGAACCAGTACAGTGCTACATCTTTAATGTCTGTGGTAGTCCTTGTTCCGGAGTGAGAGAATGATACAGCTCAATCCCAAGCACTGAAAGGCAAAAAGGGAAGAGGATTCAAGACAGGGAGGTGGACACTCTTGTCCTGAGAGTAAAATCCATTCTGATGGATACTTTAGGAGAATGTATGACCAGAACATTGAATTGAGATTGAATGGATGCCTTGCATATGAAAGCTTCAATACTTGTTTTTTTTTAATATTCCTGTAGTGTCTTCCATTCCAGTATAAACACACTATTGACCATTCTTAAGGTTTATTTTGTTCCTTGATTTTTGTCATCCTGTAGATCACTTTAAGAAGAGAAACTTCAGGATTTCAGTTCAATACTTTTTCTGTTAGAACGATTTCACATGTGATACCGATTACCTCTGCCAACTCTTGATCTGAAAATCCATGATTTTCTGAGAGTATGAAAGCAAAGTAACTTTGAATTGACTTCCAGTTCACAGTGTATCATTTGGTAATGTAAATTCGTAAAATTAATAATGTAATAAATACAAAAATTATCTCACTTAGAGGTAGACAGCGGTTGCTCTCATGAAAGTAATCATCACCATGTCTTCCATTTTTTGCTGAAGAGAAAGGTAAAATAGATGGACACAGCCAGCTGCACTTAGTTTGAGCTGCTGCTGTGCTGAGGACCTTTATGAAATGAGATAAACACACTGCAAATAAATTTTCCTCAATTATTAAAATATGAAGTGACTACCTCTTTTCCACCTCAGTGAAAAAGAGTCCAGATTTTCTGTTTCTGATTATACCTCTCAGAAATCATAGCAAGAGAAGCTGGAAAAAAACTTTTAAATAACACCTTCCTATTTCACTACGATAGAATTATAAGGAAAATCTTTTGGATTGAAATGTTTGCTTAAATTTAGCTGTACAGAAGTGCTGTGTTTTTCTAATTCTGATTAGAGTTGATTGGGACTTTCACTATGACATTAATGAAGCAAATAAAAGGTATATTTAAAAGTCTTATCTTTTATTTTAATTAATCCCCACTTTCAATGCTACTCTTTTCAGCAGAGTTATTTCTTCTAGTATTTAGCATTTGATTGATCATGTTGATCACTTTTTCTACACAGATATTTTCCAGTGAAGTTTAAGTCACATACAGGTTGAGTTTTGATCTGTTTTTTCCTTTTAATTAGAGTCTTAACAAAAGCTGGTGAAGGAAATATGGCATTGGAAGTACAAAGCAAGTCTTACTTGTTGCTAAATAGATGAATACTGAACAATATTTGCTGCTTTATGACATCCAGTACTAGTTTAAAAAATGCTCACTTAAACCATTGAAAATTAATCTGAAATTCACACACCTTCAAAGAAGATGACTTCCATTTTTTAAGTGGGGCTCAACTAAATCCAAGTCTGTTTTCACTGGAAAAGAAGTGAAAGACCAATAAAGGTCAGAAAAAGCTTATGGCTATTTATCTTTGAGAAAAAAAAGTGCAGCAGGATCATAATGGAACTAGTATGCCAATAGAAAACAGTAACTAGCATTTGTGAAGTGTCTGGTTTCAGTTCTTAATTATATGTATTTTTCCCATACAGAGTCCTTGCATGTGAATAAATTGTTCTTTACAAATTCTTAAGAATTTGAGGCTTCGGAGATAAAGCCAAATTTATTATTTTCTATTAATTATTTCTCATAGAAATTGGTCAGTTTTCTTTTTTTTTTTTTTTCTTTTTAATTACATTTAAGGTATTTTGAGTTCCTTTGCTTACTTGGTGAATTACAGGGAGTGCTTCATCTGACTAGTCACTAGGAATCAGCTTCTTTATAGGTTGCACTGAGTGTTGAGTACCTTTTGTTTGCACAGATAAAAGAGTTTTAAGGAGTGGTGTAATTTATTAATGAATGATCCTCTTCTGTTTGGCCTATGATTCAGGAGTACAGTATGAGAGCTGCAGAGTAATTAAATTTACATTTAATTCTCAGATAAAATAATCTCTTTTTTTCTCATGTTACCTGTTCCTCTGTGTCTGTTTACAAATGCGCACAAATGGACCACTTCAGGTCAGAGCTAGGTTGTAAGGAGAAGTTAGAAATTTGGAACTCTCTTGTATGAGCACACAAAATTATGGCCATTTCTCACCTATTGCCAATCTGGTGAAGAGAAAGAGCTGCCAAAGAGCTGCCATCTCTCCTGTGTTTCAGCAGGGAGTGTCAGAAGTCCTTGATTAGAAGGAAATATGTGTGGTAACATTTATGAGAGTAAAGACTAGATGAGGAAGCTGAAGTGTTAGAGGAAATGAAGGCATGCTCTTTTTTTTTTTTTTTTTAACTAGAAAGATCCATCTACTGTTTTGTCAAGTTAGTGTTTTATTACTGTTCTAAATGCCAGGCCCTGGTAATGATCAGTGTGAAAGCAGAGAACCACGTTGTGGTGATGCTTCTAAATTTTATGTTAGCATGAATGAACTCTGGCAGTTCAGGTACATGTGTAAGTGGCTGACAGATAAAAATGATAGTCAAATTGAGGTAACAAGTTCTCCTGCTAACTTGCATCCAGTGTCTTTCCACAAGCTTTAGCAACAAATTGACACTTACTGAGTTCATAGAGAGAGAAGCAAGAGTCAAGGCTCAAATTTATCCTGAGGAGTGTGCAGACTGTGTGAAGTTCAGAAAGTTTCCCTAACCTCGAGCTAATTTTTCTAAGCAAGGGCAGCATGCCCCACTTGGGGATATAAAGGGCTGCCAAAAGCTGTCTCTAACAGTTTAAGTTTGGGTACACTTGCATTTATAGTGTAAAACTATAACGATCTCAACATTGTGTCTTTTCCTTATATACATTTAATGTTGGATTTTGGTTTCTGACTGCTATTGTAGTTTTTGAGGAGTCATAATTGCTTTCTGCTTTTTGTGCTGAGATTTAATATAAACTACTCTGGCCCCTGTCCGCTACCCGCAAAGGAAGAATATGTCTGGAAAGATGTTCCAGGCAAGGTTGTTGAGGTTACTTGGAAACCAATTATGTACTAGCTCAAGGGAAACAAATTAAAGAAAAAGGTGCAAGATTCTGTCAAATAGTCCATATGTATTCGCTAAAAATATCTTACTCAGGCTTTTACGCCATTGGTTCATTAAAAAAATAATAATGTATTAGCACCTGGAAGCACAGCTGTAATGAAATATTCATTAATATTTCAATTGTAAATCACCTCTAGAGAAATTTACAAAATTGAAAGGGTTTTAATTTGTTTCTCACTGGTAGAATAGTAATCCAGTTGATTTAAATGCATAGCTATTGCAGTGAATAAGGTAGTGTAAGTCCCTCACATGTACTGTTAAACAGGCTGTCTATGTAAACATCATATATTGGTGCTCAGTGTCTGCAAATTCCTACATTAATTAAAAAGAATTAAATCTCTTACAGAGCAATCATTACATATCACAAGCATGTATCTGATGCGGCATTAGAATTAAAAATGTTTCTTTTTTGTGATAGGCAAGGATAGGTTGTTTCACGTGCTGTTTCACCTTCCTTCCATTTAATTAAACTGCTGTCAATTAAAGTATTGTAGAATAGAGCTGTGTAATTAAAAGCTGCTGCTTTCACTGAATTTTGAAGACATCATATTACAAGTCCAAATTGTTACTTCACCTGAAGGAGCTTGCTTCCTCTATAGAAGCCTTTATCTATTAAATGATTCGGTGATGCATACTTTACCACGTAATTACTATCTTCTTAAAACTGTCACAGAATTGTGCACCTGCATCTAAGAATTCTATTAAAAATAAATATATACAGACCCTCTCCTGAATTCATGCTGCATCAAAGGAATGCACATGTATTTTGATATCATAATTAAATCCCTCTGGATTCTGAGACAAGTTGAAGGCTCCGACTTCTATTTACAGTAGATATCACCATAATTTGTTTTGTTGGCTGGGCATCACAAGAGTTTCATTCATGTCTCTTCTCCTGGCTAAACATTTGATATTTGTGTTGTTCAAGGATTAAAGTAAGCTAATGTGAGACTCTTTTACTGCTAAATGGAGCAGTCATGTTTTCGTCACCAAGCAACATAAAGCCCCTGCTTCCTGTCTGTCCCAGCAATAAGTATTAGCAAGCGTTCAACCATACACAGGTCAGATCAGTTCACTGATATACTGAAAACTACCTGTATATGTAGATATGCATACTTTTCAATCACAGACCGGACTAAAAACTATAGAGAGAGCATTCACTCTGAGCTGAATATTGCTGGGTGTTGTTGCAAGAAATTATGTAACTCTAATTTTTTTTTTCAGAATAAGTGTAAGACAAATCTGTCTATTTGCAAAGCATATTATATTGAACGCTTTTTTCTTGAGTATGTTGAAAAATTTTGACTAATGGAGCTTTGATGAAACACACTCCAGTTGGCATCAAAAAGATGCAAGAAAGCTAGTATTTTCTAATCTAAAAGACTTTAATGAAATCCACTGAAACTTAACGGCCAGTCTTCCAATGTTTTCAGTTATAGCTTAAGGCAATGCAGCTATGCCAAGTTATTTTAGCATTTCAGAGTTTAAGGCATGTCTGAAAGACACTCTTAGTCATATGATTTAATTTTAGGTAGTCCTTTGAGGAGAAGGGATTTGGACTCAGTGATCCTTATGGATCCCTTTCAACTTGAGATACGCTATGGTTTTATGGTTCTATTATTTAAACGGCAGAGTTGTTTAAATTTAGACTGTCAAACCATGACAAAAAGGAAAAGAAATCAATATATAAAATCAAATATATTAATGTTGTTACCATTTTCATGTACGTATTTTTCAGAGATATTTTATAATCTTTTCAGAAATTCTCAGCAATGCTCACTAAAATGGAAACAGCAAAAATTACCATGAGAAATAAGTAACAGCATCATCATTATCATCTCTTTTTGAACCAGTGTCAACAAAGACAGTAATCAAGATTAGTCATACCTCTTACATATGCTTGGTAGAAATACATATTTATGGAAAAGGATCAAGGCTTTAATGATGCACTTTGAAATATTAAATCCTCTAAAGCAGAAAATGGATAATTTCCAAATTACCAGTAAAAGGTTATATTTTTTCCGAATGGATATCACACTTGATTCTTATTTCATAAAATGGTACAATCATAGACTCATTTAGGTTAGAAATGACCTCTAAGATCATCACATCCAACCTGAGCTTAACCTAGAACGGCCAAGTCCAGCACCTAACCACTTCTCTAAGTGCCCTGGTTACGTATCTTTTAAATATCTCCAAGGATAATGACTCAACCATTTCCCTGGGAAGCCTGTTCCAATGCTTGACAACCCTTTCTGTGAAGAAATTTTCTCTAATATCCCACATAAACCGCTCCTGGTGCAACTGAGGCCATTTCCTCTTGTTCTATCGCTTGTTATTTGAGAGAAGAGACCATCCCCTACCTGGCTACAGCCTCCTTTCAGATAGTTGTAGAGAGCAATAAGCAGCCCCCAGAGCTGCCTTTTCTCCAGCCACTGGCCTTCTTGACTACCTGGGCACAACCTGGCTCATGTTCAGCCACTGTCCACCAGCACACCCCGATCCTTTTCCACCTTTCCAGTGACTCTATCCCTGGCTTGTAGCACTGCAGGGGGTCATCATGACCCACCTGGAAGACCCGGCACTTGGCCTTGTTGAGCGTCATACAATGGAAAGAGTCTGTCCAGATCCCTCTGCAGATCCTTCTACCCTCCAGTAGATCAACACTGCCACCCTGCTTGGTGTCATCTGCAAACTGACTGAAGGTGCACTTGATCCCCTCCTCCAGACCACTGATAACTATGTCAGAGGACTAGCCCAAATACTGAGCCCTAGAGATCACAACATGTGACCATCTGCCAGCTCCTTTCACCAGCACTCTCTGGGCCCAGCCATCAAGCCAGATTTTACCCACTGATGTGTGCACCTGTCTGAGCCATGGGCTGCCAGCTTTTCCAAGAGAATTCTGTGTGAGGCAGTAACAAAGGCTTTGCTGAAGTCCAGGTAAATAACATGCACAGACTTTCCCTCATCCAGTAGGTCTTGTCATAGAAGATCAGGGTGGTCAAGCAAGACCTGCCTTTCCTAAACCCATGCTGGCTGTGATCAGCTGGTTGTCCTGCATATCCATCATGATGGCACTCATGATGGTTGCTGGTCAAAGACCTATCCAGTCTGGCCTTGGATACTTCCCAGGATGGGGCATCATTTGCCTTTCTGCAAAGCAGACAGCGTTTGTAATATGAGATGAAAAAATATATTTTAAAACAAGCTTAATCATGCTAGAGTAATGGGACCCTGAGTATTTCTGATTCCAAGTCAATTAACCCAGCTTCAGCCTTCCTGAAGCCCAAGTTTAATGAAAAAGCTATACCAACCTAAAATAACACTGTGGCTGCTTTCAAGGTATGGCCCTAGCAGAAACTGGAAATTAAATTACTAGGGAGGGTTCAGAAAGACTTTCTTCTGATGACATGATATTTTTCTTGCAGAGATTTAAAATCAATGACGGTTTAAAAAAAAAGTAAGGTAAAATAACTGAGTTTCCCAAACTCTGCAAATTATATGTCACAAAAAGATGAAAAATTGGCAGTCCCAGCCTGCTGGGATCTTTTCCCTTCTTTCCTATGGTCTTAGTGGAAACTTAATTATAGACATATGTCTGATTACCTGTTGCCATTAGTGGGTGACTTTCTGGACTTATTCTGCTTCTTGGAAGACTTTTTGGTTGCACCACAATATAATTATTTAAGAAAGCAACAAAGCACTTGCCTACAGTGTCATTCATAGGTCAGCAATTCATAATGGGATACAGAGTCAGACCCTCCTCCAGGTCAGCAATATACAGCTGTCCCACGTAGGTAGTGATTATGTGTCATTACAACTTGATTCTTGTTCACTGTTCTGTCAAAAACGAGAGTTTTGTGTTCAATCCAGTTCTTAATGGACAGGTGTTAAAAGCGAATTGGCATTAATTGGCAGCACTGTTGGTGATCTCTGCAGAAAACCAAAGGTGTAAAATGAACAAGAGCATAAAAGCTACAGTTGCAGATATGATCTCTGCTTTAGTGCTTTGGAGGAATGGTATGGAGAGTTTTCAAGATGAGCAGCACCAGCTGTTTAGTAGAGAAATGGCTTGAAGGTCAGCCAGCTCAGTATACTGGGTCAGACCAAAGAACCATCTAGCCAAAAAGCTCGTTCCCAGCAGATGCCCTCAAGAGAATGCAAAAACAGAGGAAATATGTATAATTATTTATAGGGAATAATTCCTGCAGCTCTGGTGACTTCTCACATAGGTGCTTCCTGAACCAGTTTGTTATGTAGACTAACACATTCATTCTCTGTTTTTATCCTACTGTCTTTTACTTCTAATCAATACCTCTGCTTCTTATGTGAAACTGGCAAGTGAAACACTGTTTCTTAACCCCTTTCTCTGTTATTTATTTGTTAACATACCTCAGTCATACAATTCCCTCAGCAGTTTCTTTTCCAGACTAATGAATCTTTGTTAACCTAATTGTTCAAATACAATTCTGCTCTTTTCAACATCTAAATTTCAAGATCTAAATTTTGAGTGGTAATCACCTGTTCATATCCCATTACAGTATGGGGAAAGTTAATATTGTCTTTCTTCATGTGCATTGCTATACATTTATTTACTATATTTTTAGCAGTTCTTTTATCTCTCAGTCATTCAGTAGAATGAGCTTCTTCTGCAGCTCTTTCTCCTGGTTTTCTTTTCATCATTTTTTACTGCTTGTTATTCGTAGGAAACTTGGTCAGTCTGATGTTCACCATCTTGTCCAAATCATTAGTCAATATCCTGAACAACCTATGTAACTGTGGGAGTCCACTGATAGTACCCTTCTACTATGTTTTCCTTGCTACAGTTTGGATAATTATTAATTTGATGGTTTCATCATATTCCACAGCAAATCAGTTAATAACCTTTTGTGAGGGATAAATGGTTTTTTGAAACCCAAGTATGCCTTAGCAATTGCTTCTCTCCTATTAACTAACAGTTTTGGACAATTCTAAAAGATATGTGAGGCATGTCCTCTGTTTCCAAAAGGTGTACTTGGACTTGTTTCCTCCTCAGTTTCTTATTTTTATCCACGTGTTTTGAAGAGGATACATCAAGGAATCTCAGGTTGAATTGTTAATAGATTATAGGTTAAACAGAACAAAATGAGCTGCTGGTCCTGTGATAGTGTTTTGTTTCTATGCAATGGTGTTGTGGTCATATGTATGCCCTGTTTTGGCCTTAAGAAGATGAAGGGGGGTAATTCCAACTTTGTGCTCTACCATAAACTGGTTAGTAGAATATGGCTTCATAAGAAACATATATTTGAAACTTAGACTAGTTTGACCCTTTCATATCCTCTTGGCCATTAATGTTCAGATCATGCAGGAGGGTTTCTGCTGGTGTAAGTAATTTGGAACTGTAGGAAAAAAATTAATTACTCCTAGTGTATTTTTTAAATATCAAATCTTTGAAATTGTGTGGGGAAGGCCCATTTGCTTTAGGAGTTTACAGCAGTTTTAACAGTTTAGCATTTTGACATGAATATTTCTATGCTGCAGTTTCATAGCTTTGGGGTTAATAGATTTTTAACCAAGTGGTGTTGGCCATTTTTTCCCCTTCAATTCATTAACCTAATGAATAGCTGTGATGTACATTTTCAAAAATTCTAACTTTTACCTACACGGAGATACTTTTTCTTTACACTGATACCCTACTGAAGTATTTTCTTGAAGTGTAAGGGATTCAAATGGAAACATTAAATTGCCTAAGTGACCTACTCATTATTTTTTTGCCTGCCAAATGCTCTTAAATTACCTAGAATATTACAGAATATTGTTCAACAACCTGATAAAAGAAGTACAACTAATAGTTCACTAGTAAAAGAGATTTTTGCATTTAAATTGTCTAGATGTTTTCTGCATCTTGAGAGTTTAGAGGGTGGGAGCAATATATGATGTTGTTGTATGAATTTTTATGTTCCTTTATTTTCTCATTCTTGGGTTTAGTGATTTTAGTTATTTTCAGTGACCATAGTCAAGTATTTATGTTTGAGTGCAATAAGCTACCTTCTGTTTTATTCCTAGACATTTCAGTTTTCAGACAGACAATGTTAGATTATGTTGATCCTTTTCAACTTCAGATTGCATGGGGTTCTGACAATTATTTTAGTTTGTGCAGAATTCTGTACTATGTGTCAGATTCTTCACTGTGATACTAATAAATTTATTCTAGATTTTAAAGACAACTTAGCTTTTTGTGTCTAATTTTATAAAACAAATTTAGTCTGTGGACTTGATTATGAAATATTCATACTGCAAAAACACCAGGAGATCTAAGTCAAATAAAAGCTGGATGGTTCTAGGGATTGCAAATGCTCTAAATGAAATTCCTGTCCCCAAAAGATTGCTGTCTGAAAGATTCTGTAGTGTTACCAGCTCCAGAAGTTTCATTACAAATTTTTCATTTACTAGGAAAGTGTAGTTCAGTCATTAAGTCTCAGTCATCCTGTTAGAATGTGAAACTCACTATTTTTGATTTATTTAAAGAAATAAGTAGAAAGCCCTTGCTGACTGTAAGAAGGAGCTTTAGGATTATTTTTTTTAGAAAAAATAATCCTAAATCCTTATGAGAAAGAAAAAGAAATAGAAAATTCCCAGAATACTTTTTGTTTTGAGTAATTTTTATGGCTTTTGAACACCTGGGCATAACAGTCCGGAAGTTGGGTGATTCTGTGGTTTCTTTACTTTCATAAATACTACTCAGTGCATATTTGCAGCTCATATAAAAATAACCAACTTTCAACTCCATTATCTACTGAAAAATTCTCTGCACGATGTGGGACAAAACAATTTTATTCAGAGACAGCACAAACACCTAACTTTGACCTAAATATGTATGTCTCTGAATCTTTCTCGGCTACCTTTGTGTAATTTTTATTGCTATCTTTATAAAAGAATGAAATGCTCAACTCTTGTGGAAAAGCAGAGCTATAAATGCCAATAAAATATTTCAATATATGATTTTAATGCATTTTCTGAGAAACTCCTAGGTTGTTCTATTCCATTTCTAATAAGCATTTTTAAGCTCATAATGATTTCCAGCATTTTCTAGTCCATTTATAATCCAATTGACTTTTGCCTATAAACACTATTTTGAAATAATTTGCAAACAAGCCCAGTTACCATCATTTTTGGGCATACTTCTGTACTTTCAGTCATTGGTGCAGTGATGTAACCTCTGGATATTATTACACAAGCTAAAAAACTACATATTCTGCAAGTGTATATCAACTAAGAAGTATGTGTCTCTGCAGTTTCATGAATATTTTAGTGGTAGTGGTCCTGTGCCAACTTTTAAAATTTCATAAGTATCTTCTTTTAATCATGTTTCATTTCTGGTGGTGTTGTGCACTATTTAGTTGCAGTACATGAGATGCTACACAAAAGGGTAGGCTGAGTAGTCTGTATATAAGCTCTAGGTTAGGTTTGAGCAGACCCTGTTACCAATAGCTATATATCCAGTCTAATTCTCCTAACTTAACTTGCATTTGCATACATTTGATTAAAGTTTATTTTCTTTTGTTATGTGAAATGAGTAGATTGTAAAATATTTATATTTTCACTAGACATCCTTTACTGCTTGCATAGTTTCAGCAATCTTGCCTTCTTAGTAGAGGCATTTGAAGAAAGACTTAAAAGACAAAATTTCAAAATTCATCCATCTATAGTATGATAACACAGGAATCAGAATTTTAAATATACTGTCAAATGATATAATAGATAAAAGTCACAACGCACAAATAAATCTTCTAGACTAGTATTTAATTAGGATATTATTTACATCCTTTTCTCTGATGGTTGAAGCATGTAGAAGAGTTGTACAGAACAAATCAATTTAAACTACAAATGTATATTACGTTGTATTTAGAAAAAATTCATGGAATTTATGACTGAAAACTGTTTCCTTTCTAATATCAGTTTTAATATTAAGAAAAATTTAGATATGTTTAATGTTAGAGTAATACTGAAATTGCATATAAAGTAATACTGAAAATTTGAAGATGGGTAGCATATGGGTTTTCATTTCTCTAACAAATCTTGAGTTTCTTCAATACTTTTATTGTGATGATTATTCACTTCTGAGAGTAATAGAGCCAGAGATGCATATTCATGGGTTTTTCACTATATTGTCTTATAAACTCTCCTACTGTTTCTCATTTATTCTACACAGGCTCCATCATCACCTTCTTCACCCATAGCTAATGAACCAAAATA
This sequence comes from Oriolus oriolus, assembly GCA_013400235.1. Taxonomy (NCBI): domain Eukaryota; kingdom Metazoa; phylum Chordata; class Aves; order Passeriformes; family Corvidae; genus Oriolus; species Oriolus oriolus. The sequence continues at coordinate 352,577 of VXBT01002723.1, forward strand.
TGAGAAGCGCTGGCTAGACACTTTATCAGTTCCTCTGTCGATGGCTCGAATCTCGAGGTACAAAACCGGAACAGACAAATTAAGGTTTGTAATCTAAAGGGGGAGGCTTAGTTTGCTGTACATAGTGTTTTGCCGTGGATTGTTGGCTTTATAAGAATTGGGTGGAGATACGAAATTCTTCTTATTAAAACTATGCAGTTCATCTTCTCCTAAGATTAACGGCATGCGTGATGGTTACCAAAGATAAGGTAAAGCTCTTACAAATATGTTTCTATAATCTGTTGTATCTTGGTAATTCAGTTAGCATTAGCAGCTAGTACAAAGGTTAATCCTGGCATTATTTGAATTAATTTTGAAGCTACTGCATTTCCTTCTGTATCGCTAATAGGATACTTCTATATTCCCCAATTCTAATATTGTCAATTAACTCTCCTTTTTCATTATAAACGATAACACAATGCACAATCATCATGCCTGTGCTATCATGTCATATAGATATATTTGTATCACTGTCATACAGAAACTCATGTTGATGAGATTTTTGGCAAAGTACATGATACAAAATATTGTATTTTTGATCATAGGATTTTTTTGCATCTCAGAGACATAACTAATGGTTCATGAAGTAACTGTGGAATAGGATGTCAGAGGCTATTTTACTGGGCTTCAGGAAAGATGAAAGCGAAAAGTGATGTTTAACAAAGCTTCAATAAGTAATGCGCTTGAGAAAAGTTTAACACATCCCAGCATACATAAGCTTTTTCTGCAAACCATTCTGTGGTACAACTGCCTCAAATGTGCCGTAGTTGTAGGCCAAGCAGTCCACGGTTCTCCATATGTATCAGAACCAGTGTTCATTCACTGGCCTTATTTTCCATGGTCTTTATGGGTTGCTCTATATTTATTTGCCTTTGATACATATTAATGAGATAATTGGAATCTCTTTTGAAGCATCAAGATACAGGTCACCTGCTACCAGGAGGTACCAGAAATTCATGCAAATATCTTTCTTGATCTATACCAGATTTTTTACCTGTTTCCTAAAAATGACCTGAAAAGCATTATTTTTCTAATAGGACAGATATGCTGCTTTAACTTACAGCAATTCATCTTCTAAGGCAGTTGGCAGCTCCTCTCCCAGACTTTGTGTTAAAGCATCACAGGTGAATAATAATAAATTGTCCAGAAATTTTTAGCTTCTTCCACAGACTTTGTTTGAACTCTTAATTTTCTTTTACTTCGTGTCTCATCACTTCCTCCAGCACTTTCTTTCTGCCTACTTCAACTGACAAGTTTATGCTGTCCAGCCTTGCCCAGTCTATCACAGACCTCCAATCATTCAAAGCTTAGAAGTTCTGTGAATTAAGAAAACAAATCTCAGTGTTCACATTTAGGCATCAACTTTATCATCACTGTTCTAGAGTCTAAAGGATAAATGGAAGAGGATAGAACATTTAAACCTCTGATTTCAGTTGTCACCCTGATAGTTTGAAGCACTTTCACTCCTGTGCTGTGCGCTTTACGCATTAGATGGAGAAATCCCAAGCAATTCCAGTTCCCAAAACAGTAGCATGTGTATTTTGAGAATTCTTTGAAGCAAAACACCCTCAGATATTGTAGTGTGTCTGGCTAAGATGGACCTAATTTTCTTTATAGTACTCCATATGGTGCTGTGTTTTGGTTTGGTGACTAAAGCAATGTAATAGCACCCCAGTATTTCGGTTGTTGCTGACCAGGGCTTGCACACCCTCAAAGCTTTCTCTTTTCCCTGTTCTGCTCCTACACAGTGAATAGACCCAGGGGTAGGCAAGAAGTTGACAGGAGGTGCAAGCAGGGCCAGTGACCCAGACTGACCAAAGGGATATTCCATGCTGTGTAACATCTTTGCTCAGCAATAAAAACCAAGCAGAGAGGGCTTGGGGGGAGCTAGCCATTTCTCAGAGACTGACAGGACATCATTCTGCTTGTGAGAGATAGTAAGTGGTTGCCTTGCATCACTTGTTTTGTTGTAATTTAGTTAGTTGGATTTTTTCCTCTTCCGTTTGCTTATTAAACTACTTTTATTTCTTTTCGTGAGGTTTTGTGCTCTTCATATTCTCTCTGCGGTGCCTCTGGAGAGGGCTGGGGGAGTGAATGGCAGTGTGCATGCTTGGCTGCTGGCCCCAGATCAACCCATCACAGATATATTTTCCTTGTAAGATTTGAGGAACTTGTTACTTAGAATTTTTGGTGCTTTCAGTTTTAGTCTTGGAGAGATATTCTCTTGTGATGTATCTCACTCCCATATATATTTAGTATATATACCACTCCTTAATTACTAGTGAGTTTTTTTATTATCGTTGTATACACTTTGAAGGAAGATGAAATAATTCCATAAAGCCTACTGCCATCCCATGTTACTTTACCTCTAAAGTAAGTGCTCCTTGCTTGTTTTGGTGAACCAACAAAAACAGCTATATGAGCATGAAAGGAATACTGCCTTGAGGTTAACTGTGGATGAGATGTTTCCTATATTCTTACAAAAGGTGTTTATTTTTGCCTGAGGGACACCAGACTGCTCTTACCATATACTCTGAAATGCATGTATGTATTTTGCTATTATCCCACTTGTATCCTTTTTTACATTTCCCCATGTTCATATATGCATAACGTCCAACATGTGTCTTCAGTAATTGCTCTCTAAAATCAAATATCCGCTTTGCATGAAATAAAACTATACTATGTATAGTATCTGTAAATCCAACTATTTTGGATAAAAATTGCGCTTTCAACCATATCTGCACATCTCTGTTCCCTTTTACATTGCAACCATCAGTCTAAAGCCATCAAAGTGGGTCCGAATTCATTCCCCTGAATGGATCACAGATCCTTCTGACCAATTTCCTAATTTTGCCATACCCTGAATATTTACTTGGAGCCTATTTGCATGCATGGGTTGACAGCATGCCTGCTTATCCTGTACTACATGATTCCATGAGTCTGTTATACTTGGAACTTTTTGTCTCCCTCATGTTCTTTTTCATAACTGTGTTTTGTTGCAGTGCTTCATTATGTTTTATCCACTAAATTACCACAGTTGGTCTTGCAAAGGTGCTCTGGCATCAGAATAGCCAGATTACTTTTTAAGTCAGTGCTGTTGAATTATTGAAACTATTATCTGTAGTGTCACATACAAAGCTGTGTGCCTTCTCCTCAGCTAGATGGGCTGTATGAAAGGTCTTTTTCTCTACATGAATTAAATTCAGAGAGATCTATATATCTTTCTACCAAAAATTACCTACAGTCCATCGGCTTTTGACATAACTTTTTAACTATGCAAAACATTATGGCTTTTGAAAGGTTATTAAAGATTGTCTATCCACTCAGAGGATATGCACACTCTGCTTTCTTCAATCCTTCTTTTCCCTGATATAAAAATATCTTTTTCACCTGTGGAATTCTTGCAGTTGGCTACAGCTGAACTTACCATACTTTTGTTAGTATACTCTGATTTTTAAAAATATGTAGTATTGTTTAGCCTGAGTATAGTATCTGTAAATCCAACTACTCCTGCTGTTCTGATATGCTAAATTGCCATATGCCGATGTGGATAGTTCCTCTGACCTCATTCACTTTACTTCTCCCTGATATTCAGGATTGTTTCATATTTTTAGCATTCTTTTGCTGGTGGTGTAAGTAACATTCATATAACCTTAGAACAAGGAAAACCTTGTCTGTCCTAAGGTTGGGCAGAGTCAGATGTTTTACTAAAGGCCCTATTTTTATTGTCTTTATTTAAAAAAAATACAAAATATTACAGAGTATGGCATGTCAGCATCTTGCTCAATATTACTTTTTTAGTTAGAAATACCTTACATAGCTAGAGCTGTCTGTTAGCTGTCTGTAGTATACTTTTATTGTGCCTTAGATCAAATCTAGTCTAATCTAATCAGATTAGGCTGTATTATTTCCTTTGTGGTTAAACTGTGCAGTTTAAATTCTTCCGTACTTCAGCTGAGTTTTTCGGTAACTTTGACAACAAAAGGGCATACTTTGAGCATACTCTTGTGTCATGAGATGGCCAAGATCACATGTATCTCTTTGATTCTTATTCTTTTTTCATTTGAAGAGAAAGGAGTTGCCTTTGCCTTTTTATTTGACTTCATCATGACTTTTTATTGCATTTTTCCCAGGAAGTCTTTAGACTGTGACTTAATGACACAAGAATATTTCATTCATTCATTTTAAATTCTATTAACACCATATGTATTAACAGAAACAAGAGGGAATGAGATAGATATTTTCCTTCCTTATAAAGGAATGACTGAAAATACTGCACAATGAGAGTGTGAAATATGTTTATCAATACCACAAAACAAAAGCAAAAAAATTTCCTCAGAATATTTTAAAGGAAAGTTCGGAAATGTTGCAGATGTCATTCCTCTTCTCAGTGGAAGATTAAACATTGTATTAACCACTGAAGTCACCTTGAATTAGTGCATTTCACACTGTTGATATGATTGGAGTCTATCTGAATATCTTTATATATGCAGCATGCTAATTGGTCTTTCAGATTACTTAGCAATTTAATAACTTTTTTATTCGATTGACTTTATAATATAGCACTACTGCCTCTATTATTCTACACTTCTCACCAATCCATCAATGTATTTTTTCTCTGTAAGAAGCAAGGTAATATAAATGTAGTGAAAATGTGTGAAGACTGTGAATATTCTTAATTTCTATTTGGCAGCAGAAACCTTTTTTGACTGTTGAGGATAGAATTGTTGAATAAATGAGATGTAAGTTTAACAGAGAAATAATGAGATCAGTAAGTTTTTCTCACCCAAAGGAATTTGTGGTTCATGTTACAGTTTGGGGTGGGCTTTTTGTAAGATAGAAAAGTAAAGATAGGTAGTCTTTTGGAAGGTGGAGAACATAGTTCATTCTCTGTAGTCTTTAATTTTTGTTATGAAATTGTTATTTGGGAAAATGCAGATGGCTATTTTTAGTCCTTAGAGCAGATACTGGTAGTACTGTATAATAATTTTTATGCAGTGTATGGACTGGAGCTTGGAGTGAAGGTACAATAGCTATAACATCTTGAACATTATGAGTTTAGAGACTGAAGAAAAAATGCTTATTTAGAATATGCAAGATTGAAGTAGCAAGTGGAATGGAAGTAATTCAGGCCCAGTAGCTATGAGCCTATGTATCTGTGATCCCAAATACAAAACAACTTAATTAGATTTAGGTGTTACTTACTATTTCTTGGGTATTCTGACCATTGCAATTACTACAGAGTATTGCGTATTTTTAATTTTTTTTAATGCATTCACTGGTTTCTTGACAGGTTCTTTCTGAAGGATTGTATTTTCCATTTAACATTTCAGTAAGTTAACAAAATGCCTTTAATTAGATAAATAAATTGAAAATTAAGAAATTGAATAAACCATTTTGAAAAAGATCTATGAATTAAGCACAATCTCGCTCAGTTACAAAACCTGGATGAGCACTTCCTCACAGTTTTCTGACACATCAGTTAGAAAATATCTGTAGAAGCATAAATGTCCATGTTACTTCAGTTATCTTATTTGGTTGCTGTAAGTGTAATGAAAATAAACCAGAGTTAGAATACTGGAAGCAAAATGTTCCTCCAAAAACCACAAACATAAAATGCAATTCAAGTTTAAGTTTAATCCTTTGCTATCTTCTGAGCTTGGTAGTTTCTGTTAATAGTCCAGTTATATGTGCACATTTAAACATTTTGTAAGATACAAAATGACATTTACTATACAAAATCCCATTACTTTTAACGTGACATTTCAAAGAGATTAAGTAATTCAGATCATTCTTTTTGGAGAATTTCCACCCAGATCTACCCATAGTCCATAAAACTTCAGTTTATGTAGAAATTCTAGCAAGAGGGCCATATAGTACTATAAAAAAGCCACGAGAAAATGTTGTAACAAAAGCAACAAAAACTAAACCAAACATCAAAAAATAATACAAACAGGAATACTAGCTCGGGACCTGGGAAGATGCAAAGCTGAACCAATCCGTCTGTCCATGGTAGGAAACAGAAGAAAAAAGAGATGCTGTCAAAACATACATCTAGATTTTTATAGAAATATCTACGTAATAAAATACCTATATAAGTCTAAGAGAGATTGTTTCACATGCCACAGATACTAAAAAATCTAAAAATATGTTTTGCTGAAATTCATAGCCTCCAGTAAAGTGAAAATTCAGCTTTTCCCATTTCAGCTGGCACTGAAAATACTTTTTATCTTAGAAAAGTCTTTGGATTTAACACCTCTATGGTAGCAAACTGCTTGAATGGAAAAATTTTCTTGCTTATATTAATTAAAAGTATTTGTTTAAAAGTGTCAATGTCAAGAAGAGAACTTAAAGTCTACCAATGCTCATCTGTTATTCTGACTGCCATTCTCACAAAGATAGTGTTTATTTTATTAAAAGGAATTAATGCCATAAACAGACTCCAGAAGAGACCAGGAATGCAGATCTGTTCACCATTCACCATGAAAGTGAGATAGAGACACTGAGTATAGAAAATGGTGCCTCATGCTCCTTAGCAGAAATGATTGAAGGAAACAAAGTTACAAATAGAGAAACAAATCTGAAAATAAGAAATGTGAGGGCAATGAAACACAAATATCTAGTATATAGGAAATGCAGATATTCATTTCTGGTTCTAGTTGCGGTAGTCAGTAGCATAAATGCAGTAATAAAAGAGGTAGCAGTTTCCTCTGTCTGTGTTTTAAAGTGGTCTTGGGGCCTCAGGAAGAAAAAAACCAAATAAATACAAACCAACAAACAAAATAAAAAGTCTACAGTAACTTTATAGCATCTTGAGACCTTTCAAACTTACTATTTGGTATTAAATGGAAAGCTCCTCCTTGTCAACTAACAGGAATAGGTGTTTTGTTGTGTCTCCTTTTCTGTGTTTTGAGGAAATGGCAGACAGAAAGGCTTGTCATTTAAGCCTGCAGGATTTATTTTCTCGTGAATTCCAGTGCCGTCCTGGTGCTTATTTTGATTGTTTCACTTAGAACAAAAGCCTCAACATTTATTTTGTTAAGCTTTTGTTTTTAGTTTGGATATTTGTTTTTACTTGTAGCCTTCTGTACACTATGCTTTTCAGAACACAGCGTAGTACATAGAACAATATCAATATATTATGGGATCTTCAGAGAGAAACTATTGTAGCTGAAAGCAAGAAATAATCATGGTTATGCTGATTAAGATTCGGGGCAAAACTACTGTGTTACTACCATAACATGTTCATGACTGGCATCTGTAAACTTTGGAAAGCCCTGGCTGTTTCTTGTCCTGTGTCATTTACGCTGAACTGCTTTCTGGTAAAGCCATCTTCCTGCCCAAGTCAGCACAGTGGGGACAGCAGTGCCCCAAAGGTCTCAGTCTCGTGTGCCAAGTACTGTGACCACCACTGGCACATCAGAAGCGTTGAACCAGCTCCTGGGAAACGATGTCCTGGTGTCAGTCTGCTGGAGCAAGGGAACAGCTCTGCAGGAAGGGCTTGTTGATCCTGGGAGACACCCTGCTGACCAGGAGTCAGCTGAGCACATGTTCAGTGATGAAGTCCCATACAAGGGGCTGCATCAGCAATAACATAGTCAGCAAGTCAAAGGAAATGGTTATTCCCATCTATTCTCATCTGTTTGCATTCTTGAGGCCACATCTGAGGTAGTTCTCTCTGTGGCCAGTTTTGGTCTCCCTGTGGAAAAGATTTGTATTTTAGGAAAGTTGGTGAGGAGGCTGAACTAGAGGACTTGCAGGATCCCTCACACCCTATTTGATTCTGTGCTAATATCCTGTTAGTGAAGTGTTAGATCTCTAGATGAACACTGAATATTATTAACTGTCTTGTAATTGATCACCATATTTTAATAAGACAAAAACCAGGAGTTATAGTATAATCCACACTATCACCAGCGTGTTTCAAATGATAAAATATTGGATAATTTTCATAATAAAATTGTTTCTTAATTTTGATTGCCTGTTTTGGTTGCATCAGTTGTTAACTGAGGAGTTCCCTTCTGTGATCTTTCATCAGCCACTTGTATAACTTCATGCCACTGGGATAAGGCATTCACATCTTTGTGTGTCTGCTGAAGCTGAGACAGGATCTAGGCACCCTGTGGTTCCATGCAGAGCACACACTGTTGCTTGGCTCTCTTAAATGCCCTGGACTGTCCTCTTGCTGTGTAAGGATTCTAGCATCTTAGCTTTGATATCTGAATTGGGTATCTAAGCTGGGCATTGTGAATGGCTTCTCTTCACAGCATTAAATTAAGTCTGTTTCCAGGCTCCACTGTGTATCAATGCAAAAGGGCTGACACATTCTCACTGTCTCACTGGGACGTTGAAAAGATCATACCATAATTCATTTCATTATAGCACTGTTGGGATTTTTGTCAGAGCCTTAGGTAAAAAGACCAATATGCTTGAGAGGTGATTATTTGACTCCGTTTACTTGAAGACAATAAAAGGATTTTTTTTTTAACTTTTCTTTCTCTCTGAAGAGGTGAAAGAGATTTGCTGAAATGAAAGTGACACAGAATTGTGCCATTGCCATCAGGTTTTAGTAGTTACCATGATTATTCAATCATGAAAGAAAATCAGGCAATCAGCTGATATATGTTTAAGTCTTCAGGCCAAGCATGTTAAGTTTTGAAACCAGCAAATGTGATGTTTTACAGCTCCTTTAAAAGCAAAGCATCTCATATATATCTATTATGTATATAGTGTATGATGGGTAGTTTATATTACCTTTTCTGGCAAGAATATAGAGTTCAGTATTCGTGTTCACCATCAAACTCCCTACAAATGACAAAGGTTAGGTTAATAACTTTTTCAGTAAGTCAGGAATGATGCCCATTAGCCTCTATGTGTCATTTTGAATGTTGATCTATATCATAAATTGAGCAGTAGAGGACTTCACCATAGATCAGAGAACCCCAGGAAGACTCAGCAACTTCATAGAGCAGTATTCTTGATTCAGTAGTTGGCTTTCTTCTAGGTTAGTACCAGCAATGAAGCAATATAGCACATAAGTATAAACATCTAATTTACAAATGTAGAAGGTAGCGGTGACATACTGCATGTTATATAGAAAACAAACAGGTGCACAATCATTAAGATAATTATAATTGTCTTTCACAATAGTATATAACTAAAATCTAATTCTCCTGGCGATCATAGGCATTTAAATAATCTGGGTAGCTTTCTGAAGTTTAGTTACTGCAACTATTGCATGTTACTTTTTTTTAATTTAGACCAGTGTACTTCCATGCCACTACTTAATGAGCTTTTGTTGTTCCTATTGGAAAATATTAAGAGTTAAAAAAGCATATCACACCAGCATCCAGATGCAGGGGATTTCAGAGGTACGTACACAGTGCCTAACTTACTGCAGATAGTAAGGAAAGCATTGGCATTTCCCAAATAAAGTTACTGTAAAGACATAAAAGTTGCATTAAAAGTAATAAAATGCAATTGCACATATGCCTGTGCCAATGCTGTTTTGAGAAAACTATTTAAGGAAAAATTTTAAAGAAACTTCTAAGAACACTTTTCAAATTTCTATGTCATAAAAGAGCTTTGAATGAAACATAGGAAAGTATAAGAATCCAAGAAATGAAAGCTAGGGAAGACTACTTTGAATCTTCATACATTCCTAATAAATGAAGCCAAAATGCAATAAAGAAAATCAGCATTTTGGTTTTAAAAAAACCCTCTGTTTTTTCTAAAAGACCTGGTGCATATTTCCTGAATATACTACCTTAAATTCAATAATTATGAACGTAATATGTATACCCAGGGGAAGTAAATGATCATCAGCACGTGTATATTTGTCCAGAGAAAGTACTTATTGTATCTGTTGCTCTTGGTACTGCCCTATAACCCTTGGTTTTGTTGCCTTTCTATTGATTGGTAAATTAAATACTCAAAAACTTGTGCAAAGGCATAAAAATCACTTGAACACTGATAAATATTGGGCAGTTTCAGAAAACTGACGTATCTTCCTTTACGGATGTATTTCTTCTTACTGCAGATCTAATGCATTTGAAGTGCTGGCACTCGATGGAGTTAGTACTGGGATACTTCAGTTTTATACAGCCCAGGAGAGTGCTGACTGGCTGAGAGCAATGTCAACTAACATCAGTGATTTGACACTTCAAAATGTATGTTACTTTCTGCATATTTTCTTGTTTATGCTATTGTAAAAATTATTTCTAGTTTTCAAAGGGTAAAAAACAATTCACATTTAAGATACAATATATAAAATGCTTGTGTATGGGGATGAAAAGGAGAAAGGAAAAAGCAGGGACAGGTTGCCTGATCAAAAAGTATCAAGAAGTTTTCAAGGCTTGCAGTGTTAGCATAGAAGAGAGAGCAGCAGAAAATCAGATTACATTTATCATTTTAAAGGCTTTTAGGACAAAATATTTATCTGTACTGGTCATTTCACAGAGCTTTAGATGTGACCAAATATTTCATTTTTACATTTTTCTAATTAAACTGTGCTTGAAATCAGCATTTGATGATTTTGAAACAAGCATGTGAAAATTCTGTAGCTACTGAAGTATTATTTACAGAGGCTTACTGGGAAACAGTGATTTTACATCTCTAAGTTGTCTAAGAGTTGATGTATTTAAGGTCACATTATTCCACCTCACTTCCTTCCATAGTATGAAGATGCTTATGCTATTTTAAGTTATTCCTGTAAATTAATAAGTAACAATTGCCTTTGCAAGCAGAGGTATTAACTAATCCCTGGAGAAACAGAAAATTACTATTTGGACAGCACATTTATTATTCCAACAAAGAGCAGCTAAAAATATTGATAATTACGGAATTAACCATAACGTTGAATAGGGATCTCAGTAATGTACAGTTTTGAAAATATATTTGTCTTTAAGAAATGGTAAAATTCACTGATGAAAAGACAATAGCACAGCTGTCCCTGAAAGAATTGCCTGTGCAGGTTTTAATCTTTTTTTTCTCTAGATATGTTGAGTCTGTAATTTCTTTCATAAATTATGATTTAGTAGCCTGACTTTAATTTATGCTTTGTACTTTAAATGAACTGTTGCTTAGGTCTCCAGATTATATCATGTAGAATTTGTATTAGATTTCAACATAAATCTGTGATTAAAAGAGATTTAAAATTTAATTCATTTTCCTAGTCTTCAAAAGTTACGTGAATCACATTTGATTATAATAGTTCATTTATTCCATTAATTCTTTTAAAATATTCAATTGCTTAAGCAATCTCTTTGACAAAATCAAATATTTTTGCTTATGACATATTCTTTATAAATAAATAGATATTTAGTGACTCACAGCAAGTACAGTATTATTTGATAATTCTAAGAAAGTGCATGGTAATATTTCTAGAGCAATTTCAGTTCATACTTACTGAGCTTTTTTTTTTTGCTTTATAGAGAAATTCACTAAATAAAAACCGCTCCAAGTATATAAGTGAATAAGAATAAAAATAAATGCAGGCAGCTTTTATTAGTCATAGGGTGCTAGTCTGTTTTTTTCAAAGGACTGTGTGCAGTAACTGTGTGTCCTGACATAGTATCTTCGCTGTGCTGCGACCTGTCAGCAGCAATATTTTATTATAAACTAAGAACTTTAATTAGTCTTCTCCACTATCTATTAATAGTGAATTCTGCCAACAAAGTAGTCCATCTGGTGTTCATATAACTGTCTGTTCCCAGGAAGGTCTGAGAAACAGTAGTCATGATGAATGTCCGTGTTTCGTGTCCTTAGTGAGTTACAAAGTAAACTCTATGCAGCTCATATGAGAAGCATGTGAACTTTTTTGCTTGGACAGTACCTTTACAGGTTATGTCAAGTGTGCAGCCTGTGGAACAACTGCAAAGGTGTGGCCAGGGCATTTTTTTAATTATTGATCATCAGAAGGGGAGATGCAGTAGTCAGTGAGAATCTCTTTTGTTGCGAAGTATTTTTAAGACAAGGATTGCGAAGCTGGAGTACAGCAGAAAGCTGGAGAGCTCGTTGCCTCTGGGCAGCCAGAAAACAGACCACTGTCCACAGTGCTTAGGGCAGGGCCATTGAATAAGCTTCATGAAAGTCCATTTGGAATGCTTTTTATTGCCTCGGTCCTATCATTTCAAAAAATGATTCTTTTCTTATCATACTTCTGATACTGACATTAGGGAATGGATCTCTAATTCCTTCAGAGCTTCTTCCTGTTTCTGCACTTCTCCTCTTCTGTAGAGTGTCTCCCCATTCTCCAGGAGTGAAGATAATCACTACTCATTCAGAAATTGTTTCAGAGAATTCCCTATCTGGTTATGGGTTATTTTCATGAGTACTCACTGACTCTAAGTTCAGTTGCTTCTCCAAATATTTAAACCATTGATTTCTTATTCTGTCCCATGCCATCATCTCTGTATGGAAATTAGTTACTAGATACATGGTCACAATGGACTTTCTTGCTCATACTGTTGGCATAATGTCAGCATCCTTACCTGAGCTATTTGTAGGTTTTTAAACAATACCTTATTCATGTTTTACTTCCACACATTTTTGCATTTTGTTTTGCTCGTACTTGTTTCATGACTTAAGCAACTTTTCTTGCACTTTAGTCATTCTTATTTAAACTGTGCCTATTTGTGTTACTCTCATATACATTCTTGTCCTACATACTTGCATAATATTTTGAATAATTTATTTTAGAATTTTAGTTCTTAAAGAGCTCCTTATAGGGATTAATTGTTTTCATATAGTGCACACAATCTTTCTTGTATCACTTTACCCAAATATACTTCATTTTTTTATTTTACCCTGATACAGTCATGTTCAGCAGCTCTTTGTCAGATCTCCTGCTGATGCCAGGAGACAGTCCTAATGCAGGTAGTGCAAAAATAGCTCTGCCACAATGTGACACTTCTGCTAATGTCAGACTACTCTTTTGAAGTACTGAAACATCTAACTTCTATACAAAGGCAAGCTCTCTGGGGATCAAGTGTATAGGAGGAGTCATCTTTCAACAGTGAAGATGTGAGAAATTGTCACTGCACAGGAATGCTGCCCCTGTATGATAGCATATTTACAGAGCGTTACTTGGTAGATGAGAAATAATGATTCTGGTACCAGCCTGGAGTCAGTCCTTAGATGACAGAGGAGCGCAGAGAATGCTGCAACATGGAGAAAAATGTAATGGTGTCTTTTCAACCCTCATTGCTGATACATGCTTTGTATGCTTAGCTCAGAAAATCTCCTAGTAACAGTCAGCTTTATGAGCAACATGCATTTACTTTTATTTCTGAGGACTCTTGCCCCAAATTATTCATCTCTCTGTTCATATTCTGTTTTTTTCACATACTTTTCTACCAGCATGAAACTACCTTATCATCTTCCTTTATGATTCAATCCCCATTTTCAATGTCCTCACAGCTCTTTACATTTACCTTTGGCAGAAATAAATAGAGGTGAACGAGCACCTCACATTTATTTCTTCATACGCGTCTCTTCTTGCAGAAGGAGGTGCAGTTGAAAGAACTGAGGGAAGAGGGGTAAGAGAAACTGGCAGTGAATTTTCCATGATGAAACAAGAAGCACAGGAAACAAGTTAATCTGCATGTGCTTCTCACTGCTCCTTTTAATTTCTTCAGCTGAAAGGTTCTTTGCAGTCTGAAGTGACAATGTCGTGATGGTGATGATTTTTTGGGAGAAAAGTCTTTGGGATAATTTATATTTCTCTCCCTGTTTTTCACCATTCAGATGGACAGCTATTAGATATGTGCAGCTTTTCTCATGGATCTTAATTATTTTCTTTGAAATATAGCACTGAACAGGAATTTAGTCATAATCAGTAGAAGCACCTAAAGGTAATTCTGTCAGTTCCTTTACATTATAGACATTTGTTTCTTATATTTATAACTTTCTCAAGGTTTTGTGTTTTTTCCCAATATACTCTAAAGGTGTTACTTTTTAAAAAAGTATTCATAATTAAATGAGTAGGTCATAAGCAGGTAAGAGAACAAGTTATGATGCACTTGTTCCACTTTAAACATTATTTATGATTTTTATAAATAATTCCAGCAGTTTCATTGGAGGATGGTAGAAACTTAAAATTTTATGTTAAAGTAGAATTGTTAATCCAGATCACATTTATGCCCATGACAGCTTTTTTAATTGTAAATGTCATAGTCTGTAAAGCTTCTCTTTTGTTTCTTCATGCAAACATTGAAGTCGTGTGAAATTTCTGTTGTAATAGAGAGAGATTTATGAAATACGAGCTTTGAACATACATAAATAAAAAAAGAAAAGAAAGAAGATTGAGGAGGTCTTGCTTTCTTTACACAGCAGAATGTCGGGTACATGTAGATGGAAACAAAATCCTTGTGTGTCGGAAGCAGTATTTGACTGCCTCAATGATTATACAAACAATTCTATTCCTAGGGTGAGAATGCATAATATTTCTTCACTGCTGCTTTTTGTTGTTTTAAGTGAAAAAATTTCCAGTTGAAAGTACCACAGTTCAAACTGTAGAGGTTGTAACAGGAAGTCAGTAAAGGTAGGAACCACATCCCCTACGCTTAGCCAAGCAAGAAGCAGTCACATAGGATACCAATACAGCTAGGAAAAAATAGGTGCCTGTCAATATCCTTCATTCTCACTGTTTTCTGGAAAGAGAATATAGGTATATTATGTGTGAGATAAATCCCAGCCTGGGAGGTATTTAGATTTAGGTAAATGGTTCTGAATCATTTCTGTTCCTGCCCCGTATGTATCCTAGAACTGAATATAGGAATTAGAGTTTGCTTAATAGTTCCTTTTCCAAGTTGCCTGCAGTCTTTGCAGACTCAGGTTTTTTGTTTTAGCTCCCCCGCTGTCTCCAGCTCCTATTTCTATACTGCAGTGCTGAGACCTCATGCACTGCCAGCAAGGTAAATGTATGCCATTTGTATTCCTGTCTGTCTGCACCAGCTGTGGAGGCACACGAAGGGCACACATGGTGCCGGGTGAAGTAAGGAGTTCGTACTTCTCTCCTCAGCCCCATGACACTGGGATGTAATATGATAGAGGAGCAGATCTTTCCTCTCCCCACAGATACATCGGGGCTGCAGCCATCCTGCTTTGAATAGGGAACTGCTGCCTGTGCAGTGAACAGCTGCGGAGTCCAAAGCATTCTTCCCTATTTGCCTTACCAATGGGAAGCTGAGCTGGTTATGAGGATGCTCTTCGCAACACCATCATGGTGCAGAAAACCTGCATGGCCAGTGTGACACACATTTTTCCAGGCACATCTGAACCTGTTTACTTGCACTGGTTTGTGCTATAGTAATCTTGATTATTGAGCATGGTTTTGGACACTTGAAAGGAAATTATGTTTTCTGTGTGTATAACATGGCTTTTATATAGTTACTTTGTGCATGTATTTGTGTCTGAACCACAGGAGAAAGGTTGGACCTGATTACGGGCAGGGTGTATCAGCATTTCTATTGACATTGAGGTATTCCAGGTGTCTTTTCATTATGTCCTGCACAACTGCTCTAGCAGGATTAAGCCCACCACCAAATCAGACTGGTGAGGTCTGCTTCCTTCTGCAACACTTAGCATGTCACCAATTTATTTTAACCAAGTAACAGAGGGAGGTTCTTGAGTTCCGGCTGGTTTGTTACTGCTTGAGGCCCTGAGGGCACCAAGAAGCTCAGCCATCTCTTCTCCCAGCTGTGCTCCAGGCCAGCTCTGGCACAGTACAGCCCTGCAGTCAGGGGCCAGGCTGAAGAAGGCACACCTGTGTGCATGACCTGTGAGGAGCCTTGCTGGGGCCCCTCTCTCCGCTCAGCAGCTGAATTTCAGTTCTATCCTCATTGTCACTCCATGCCTGTGCTAAGCTGCAGGTGCCAGCCCCTGCAGGCTGTGACCCACCTCTGTTGTGGTAGTCCCTGCTCCTCCTCTAGGGTGGCAGGGAGCTGGTAGGATCTCCCAACACACAGCCCAGGGTGATAGCCAGGCCTGGCAGATGCCCCAGGCTCCCAGCAGCTTGGCCACCTCAACCTCAGACCCTCAGTCACTCCCAGCTGTCTGACCCACCAGCACACCCGCACTGTTTGACTGCACAATTCAGTTCCAAAGGGCTGCAAAAGTGATCATGTGAGGGAGAAGAACCCTGATGACCCATGATGGGTTAGGCCTGACAAGAGCTCCTACAGCCCTGCGCATTGCTATCACCCTCTGTCCATACAGTCTAGACTCCTGTTGTCATCCTACGCCCCCACACTGCTTTTTGTCTTAAGGTCATTTTGTTTATGACCATAAATACTTCATTCTATGCAGGACAATGAGTTGTTATTGTCATCTGTTACGTGCAAGTGTGTGTGTGTATAAATCCTACACATCCTGAGGCCTGTGTCGTTACCATAACACAAAGCCTGTTGGCCCATACAGGTGTGCTGAGTCTGGCTGGCATAGGGGTAGCTTTCTTCATAGCCGAAGATGCTGTGTTTTGTATTTGTGGCTAGAACAGCATTAATAACACACCAGTGTTTTGATTGGTGCTGAACAGTGCTTGCACAGGATGAAGGCTTTGACTTTTTCTCACACTGACACACCCCACCCACCTCAGCAAAGGATGGACGAGGAATTAGGAAAGGACACGGATAGGACTAAAAGTGGGCAAAGAGACATTCCATACCACTGTGCTCAGCATTAGAAGTGACATAGTGGACAAAGGAGGTGTGGGTTTGTCTTCCAAGATGGCTGTTGCTTGGAGCCTGCTTGTGGGAGGCCGAGAGTGATTGCATTTATATCACTTGTTTTTTCCTTCTTTCTTTCACTTAAGCTCTCTTTATCTTGACTCAGAAGTTTTCTTGCTTTTGCTTTTCCTATTCTCTCACCCTTCCTGCTGGTAGAGGGAAGGGAGTGAGCAGCTATGTGGGTGCTCAGCTATTGGCCAGAGTCAACCCACAACAGTCAGTGGCATCACCATATTTACAGAGTTACATCCACAGATTCCATCTTACAAATCTGGTATGCCCAGCATACAAGCAGTAGCCCTGGATTTCTTCTGCTCATTTCCTATGGCAGTTGTAGATTTGCCTGTGCATAGGTGTAGGGTTTTGGTCTTCCATCACAAGCCTTTCATTTCTAATAAAACAGGCTTTTTGACAACAAGGTCTTTTGGAAGTACTCTAGGACAGTATTCAGCTTATACCTAGCATATAGGGAAGTCTGGTTTTCCACTCTATTTCTTTCTAGATTCTTATCTACACTTAATAATATTGCACTTTAAAGAAATGTTACTCTTTAAAGAACAGAATATATGTCAGTGTTTGTCCACCACTCATCTATGCAAACTATGACTGCCAGAGAAATGTCAAAATGAACAAAACTCTTCTTTATCTAAACAAAGAGGAAAAACTTTCTCTTGAAGGATAAACTAAAAGGAAAGACCATGCAATTTTCCTTTCATCTTTAAATACCTCTTATAGTCTATTGTCATCATTTCACAAGGACTTAATTGCAGAACTCATTTAAGAATCTGCTTAAGCAGTTGTTTAACTGAGACTGCAGTGAGATGTCTATAGTACAGTATAAGATTTTCTCTCAGACTGGCAAAGTTAAATCCATAAATGCAAATCTTTATGAGGTATTTAAGGAAAACTCTGATAATGGGCTTTTGTCTATCAAATACTTGGTTTTGTAAATTCACTATAATAGTAAAAATCTAGCATTTAAGCACTGAATGGTATCATTTCTTACAAATAGAATTTGGAAGTATTAAGATAGTATTCAATAACTAAGTCAATCAATGCTAATTGCATCACAGAAACTCTTCAGCATATTAATAACTCTGTGTGTTCTTCCATCTCTCTTTTATAGATGAAAATGGCAAATAAATGCTGTTCTCCCTCTGACCAGGTAAGATTTCCATTATATTATACATTTTTTTAAATTCTTGTGATTACATTGTAGGAAAATTTGTAGAGCTTGCATATACACATCTAGTCAGTTTTAAAATTCTAAAGTTTTCTATGGTTTGAAATTCTGAAATTACCTACTCAATACAGGAGATTCTTAAAATGAGTAGAATCCTCCACTGTAAACCGAAAAAGTGGATTAGATGGAGCCATGAAATACATGGGAGGGGAACAATGGAACTCCCAACCAGGTCTTGGAAGGCATAGTCTATGTTTGCATGTAATACTGCAGCAGTGAGTCTGTTAACTCTCACTTTACATCACATATTGTGCACAGATAGCCAAGGGGTGTATTCCAAATCCAGTCTGTTTTGCATGTACCATGCTATGCAGACTGCATTTGCCATGACTCTTTGTCTGTGACTTTTGGGGCTCAGGAGCATGATGATATATTCCTTCTACTCCAGCTAGATCAATGTCCTGAAGACCCAGATAAATTTACTGGTTTGGGAAGTATTCTTATTTCTTGCAGCATTGCAAAGAGGTTTTTTTGTTTACTTTGTAAAATAAAATAGCATTTTCCAGGCTAATTTGTTAATTCTGGAAAGTACTTTGAAGTTTGTATTATAAAACTAATGAGTTTCACTTACATCTGCTTTCATTGCATCAGGCTGGAATTGAATCATTACTGAAGGACAGAGACCCCAATCCCACCTGTTTTCAAAAATTCTAGGCTTGTAGATTGTAAAAGTGAAAAATAGATGTCTTACAGTGTTTTGCTGCAGAAATTAGAATTTTTTACAGAAGTCAAAGATGGAGTCAAAAAATTCTTCATATCAGGATCAAATAAATTATTAGTTTGACATATTATATACTCTTAAACACGTCACCAGTTTGTCATCTAATTTGTAAAATATACTTGGACATGTATAGACTTTTCTAAAAGTTACTAAAAATATTCAAGCATTGACATTTTCTTAAAGCAGGAAATTGTTTTCTTATATTTAGGTTAATCCTTTTAAAAACTATACCTCAAAAACCACTACAGACTTTAATTCTGTGTGTAGAACATAATCAAATTACCACTAAAACCAAAATGAATACCTATTCCATATAAGAAGTGAGTATTTAGTCTTCACTGGCAGTCTCTTCCAACACCTTGCTAGTGGATGGACTGCAAGATGGGTGATGGGAGAGCAAAGTCCCTCCTAGTGTAAGTAAAGATCAGATTTGTGAGCTCTTCAGGAACCTGAACATACAAAACTCTATGGGACCTGATGAGATGCATCCCAGAGTCCTGAGAGAATTGGATGATGTAGTTGTCAACCCATTCTGCATGGTATTTGGAAAGTCACAGAAGTCAGGTGAAGTCCCTGGTGAGTGGTAGAAAGGAAACACTGTGCCCCTTTTTAAAACAGAGGGAAAGGAGGAACCCAGGAACTACCAACCTGTCAGCCTCATCTCTGTTCCTGGGAAGATCATAGGACAGATCCTCCTAGAAGCTGTGATAAGGCACTTGAAGGGCAGGGAGGATTTAGGGAACAGAAAGCCAACTGTGTCCTGGGCTGCATCAAAAGTAGAGTGGCCAGTAGGTCAGGGCAGGTGATTCTGCCCCTCTGTTCTGCTCTTGTGAGACCCCTCTACCTCTGCATCCAGCCCTGGGGCTCCCAAAATAAGAAGGACATGGACCAGCTCTAACAGGTCCAGAGGAGGGCCACCAAGAGGATCAGAGGGATGGAACATCTCTCCTATGAGGAGAGACTGAGGGAGCTTGGGCTGTTCAGCCTGGAGAAGAGGAGGCTCCAGGGTGACCTTATTGCAGCCTTTCAGTGCTTAAGGGGGGCCTATACGAATGATTGGGACAAACTTTTTAGCAGGACCTATTGTGATAGGACAAGGGGTAATAATTTTAAACTGAAAGAGTATTGATTTAGCTTAGCCATAAAGAAGAAGTTGGGGTTTTTTTTACATTAAGGATGGTAAGGCAGTGGCAGAGGTTGCCCAGACAGGTAGTAGATGCCCCATCCCTGGAAACATTCAAGGTCAGGTTAGCGGAGCTCTGAGCAATCTCGTTGAAGATGTGCCTGCTTTTTGCACTGGGGTTGACCTACGTGATATTAAAAGCTCCCTTCCAACCCAAACTGTTCTATAATTCTGTGATTTAATTACTCTCTTTGCCATGGCTTTTAATTATTAATTAAACCGATATGAAAAACAGGTGATTATGAACGCCAGGGGAAAAGGTATTTGATTTGGATATCTCTTGTTGGATGAACTGTCTACTGCAAGTACTTTAGGAACTACTCAAATATTTTTTTCTTATCAGTTTGGGCACACATAATGAGTTCAGTTGAAAAAAGGGAGACGTAGTCTTCCTCAATTCTTAAAAAAAATTAGGGACAGTCATACAAGTAGATACTTATCACTAGATACATAATTTGATTTCCTAAATAAACAATCTGGTCTCCATAAACTGCCTAAATAATCAGTGCAGAAACTTACTCTGTTCCAGAGAGCTGTTCAAATGTGAAACTTTGATATCAGTGCTTTAAATCATCCTTTACAGGAGCCACTTTTGCTGTCTTGACTTGTCTCTTAGCTTACCATCTAAAGCAGGTGCCTAAAGTTAGGCCATGCAAATCTATCCCACTTTTTCTATTCCAAGTATGAAAAGAAGGGAAAACATATTTAGGACCTTAATTTAAGAAGTTGAAAGTTTAAGCTAGAACTGACAGCAACAAACTGAATTGTTCCCTGCCAAAAAGTAAGAAGAAAAAAGTTTACAATGAATTTGGGCAGATCAAGTAAACAAGACTAGAAAACATAAAAATATTAAAGGAGCAAATGTGAACAACTCAGACTTTATATGTCCTGTGAAAATTTGCTTTAAAAACAATCAAAATATTAATTTCTCAGATATTTATATCACAAAGGCATCATATAAAACTTGGCAAGGAAAGCAGAAGAGGACTTGTTCTGTCCTAGATTAATGGAGTCTATTAGTGTCAGTTACATAATATTTGCACAGACCTGAATAGCTCTTATTAATGCAATTGATTTAAAATTTAGAGAAAGGATAACCTTAAGAGATTGAAGGTCACTTGAAGAACTGCCTTGAAGTAAAATTGGTGATAGCTGCAAATGTATCTTTCCTTTTGAGCATGGACATTCCTGAAGAATTAAACAGGTCCTTAGAGCTTCATTACTGTGTTGCCTGCAGTGAGTTTTCTTCATTGCTTTTAGAGTCCAGCTTAATCTTTCATAAAGGGAGAAGGCTGGATGTGTTTAGGTTTCATTCAGATTCTGTTTTTCACAGGCCATTAACAAACTAGGATTCAGGGTCATCCAGAACATAAAAAATTACTTTGTTAAACCTGGCTTTTTTCTTTGTCTTCCATATTGCCTCTGGTTTTACTGCAAACTGAATCTGCAGACATGATGAATTCTGTGTGCATTTAAATAAAGAAAATGGAAAAGGGCTAAGATATTGGTTCTTGGGTCTAAACCAGCTGTATTTATGGGTCTCTTTGCCAAAAGATGGCAAACAAACATGGTGTGATTCTTGGCCTGTGCAGGGCCGTAATTTGGACCTTGATGATCCTTGTGGATCCCTACCAACTGAGATTAGTCTATGATTCTCTGGTTCTATGGCTTTGCCTTGTGTCTGTGGTCCAAAGTTAGAGGTATTAGGCAAGGTAGTATGAGTTGTAATTGTTATTGATATGATTATACTGTTAAAATAAACAGTACTGGGTTGTGAAGTTAATTGGCATGGTCTGGCTGCTTCCAC
This sequence comes from Oriolus oriolus, assembly GCA_013400235.1. Taxonomy (NCBI): domain Eukaryota; kingdom Metazoa; phylum Chordata; class Aves; order Passeriformes; family Corvidae; genus Oriolus; species Oriolus oriolus. The sequence continues at coordinate 374,297 of VXBT01002723.1, forward strand.
ACTATTAAATTCCTTTTGCCCACCAAAGCAGGGTGTTGCATTTAAACTGCCTATTGGAAATTATTCCCACCATAGCTAAAATCCCAGACTGTGGAAACTGTTTGGCGAGTTCCAGCTATACCAGGACATGTCACAATAGCTCCGAGTCAAGGACTACAAGATTTTAAGAAATATTCAAGGTTACACAAATTTGAAAGGATTAAATAAGTAGCACTGCTGAAGCTCGGGTTCCAAGTGTCTGTGTAACCTGTGTCAATGATGAAACACACAGCATGTAAGCATCATAACTTTGGATTTTGCTTGATATGATTTATTATAATACAGTAGAGAACTGAAAGCTCTAGATCCTGTTAGATTTGAGACTCAGCTTTCCAAAAATGCATACTGCTGGATTTATCTTTATTTTTCACAGAAGTAAATCAGCCTCTCCATATAGGTAAAAATACTTGCAATGTTTTTTGGTTTGTTTGCTGGATACTTTTTTATTTTTTTAAGACAAACTTTTATCATGATTATTTCAGGGGATTTGTGTCTGCCAAGTGACATATCTAAATATTAGGAAAGGGCAAACATTATCGTTGCTAATTGAATAAGAAGGAGAAGTCAGACAACTAGAGATTAGTCAATTTGACTTCAATCTCTACAAAGAAATTTGAAATAAATAAACAAAATACCTGTGTGGAGCAGAAAGATGACAAATGACTGCCTTGAAGGACTTGTCAATAATAAGTAGTGACAACCAACCTAATTTTCTCTTGTGATCATGTAATATATTCTGTGGATGTGTGACAAGAAGTTGCCGCATCATATCCTGATTCCAGCAAGGTTTTTAACAACTTTCAATGTTAACATATTTTAAACAAGTATTATACAGATTTGGTTGTTCAGATTTTGTTGGATAATCCAATATTAGGTATAGATGGTTCACTTTCAAAACTGACATATTGACTAGAAATGTTGAAGAGGTCTGACCTGGATCCAGTTCCCTTGAATTCTGCCTTTATGGTGCATTAGCAAAAGTAAGCCTACTAATTTTGCAGATATTAAGCTTTAAAATGTCATGTTAGACATATGATGATCTTGCCATATTGAAGTATGAGTCTGAAAAACAGGGTTGAAGCCAATTAGGATGTAGCATATATGCAAGAATAATTAAGTATATGATATAAAACAACTATATTTAAGGGCTAGAACTCAGAGATGCCCCTATCTTCAGAAGCCAGTCAGACAGAGTTAGTATGAAAAACAGCAGGTTCATTTTTATGAATTGTTTCTATGGTTTATTATTATGGTTTATTATTATGGTTTATGATTACAGTTTATGACTACATCCGCCTGTTGTAATCAGCTACAGGGTTGACCAACACAGACCTCAAAAACTTGCATTCCTTTGGATTACCTTGTATTCCTCTTTTCCCTCTTTTCCCCCTTCCAAATAAGGAATTCACCTACACTGTACTGCTTCTCCATTGGCCCTTATTTTTTCCAAATTTTATGTGCTTATTTGGTTATTTCAGCCTTAATCTGTGATACCAGCACAACTGTCTGTAAGTCAGTCCCCTTTTTCATTACCTTTTGACATTCTTCATCCATTATTTACTTTGTTTTAGTGTATTTCACCTTCTGGTTTACCCCCTTACTGCTGTTTACCCCCTTATTGCTGCTTACCCCCTTGCTGGCATCAGCTACCAGCCAACTCCTCCTTTCCCATCGTGAGCAATGTCCGGCAGCTTCTCACAGTTACCTTGTCAGTTTAACATCAGGCCAGGCTGGCTGCTTACCTGCATGCCAGAACAGCCCTGTCTGCTCAGTGGCTTTTGAGAAAGGCAGGCATTGTGGGCTGTACCTAAGTCAGCTACTGCAAGACATGCTAAGCGTTCCTGTTTCTGCAAGGCCTTGGCAGCAATACTGCCTCTGCACTATGTTTCCAAAAACTTATTGACCAGAGGTCTTCTGTGGCCTCTGTGGGCAGGTTGAAAGAAATACAGAGACAGAGGTATGAAAGAAATACTCAGTAATGGTAACTTTGTGCTCAGAGAATAACACGTGAAAAGCAGCAAAGAATGATGCCACACAAGCTACATATCCTTCCTTGTTCATGAATTTTTGCTCCATTTGTGAACTGAGTAAGCTTTTTTAACTCTTCCAGTATAAGGTCAAAATCATTTGAGTCTTTAGTGGATAGGGCAAAATAAAGTCTTTAACTGTGATTACAGCAAGAGTGATTCATGTTCGATATGAGAAATAAAAGTGCTAGAATAGCTTATTGAGAGAAAATAGGAAGCCTCCACTTGTCAAGGTGCTGAGAACATTAAGGATGCATTTTTTAGCAACAAAATAGGTATCATGGAGAGAGTAGAGTACTAAGTTTCTCAGAAGCCTCTTTTCTACTCTGTGTTTGATAATGAGGAACGTAATTCTAAATAAAAAACTTTCCAAACATGAAGGGTTTTCTCATTGTTCCTCATAGCAGAATGGCTGCTGCAGGCGTGCTGTGAACATATTTGGCTGGCTTCATCCTGCAGCATAAAAGAAACCCTGCACCTACTCTTGAAAGATCAGTTTATCTTCTTTTTTCTTTCTTTTCTCATTTCCCAAAACAGAGAAAAATGTTTTCAAAAATATAACATAGCAACAAAATTGCTTATCTAATGGTTAGTTTGGAAAAGTTAGATTCTTGAAGATCATAATTCTACAGCTTATACCTGTAGAAAGGGAGCAGGACTTAATTCCTTTAAGCATAAAGAGACCACATAGAGATAGAATTGAGATCTTCCTTGGTGATTTTTGTAACTTTCTTTATATGGGAGGACAGTTTTTCAATTCTTAATGAAATTATCTTGATTTGCTTCAGAGACTTCTTCTGGGACCTCAGATCCCCAATTGAAAAAACTTACTCTAACAGAAGAAGTACCACTTAAAAACGCTTAAACTTTTTAACCTCTAGTCAGCTAATACGCTGTGAGGTAAATATGCTCTGTGAGCTGAACAGCTATAGTTTGAAATGGTTTCTTCTTTATTTTCTGCTTGTTACTATTGTTGTAATATTGCTAAAATACAAAGCAGACATAAAAGGCAAAAAATTAAAGTTGTGAAGGATGTGAGTTTTTCATTTTTATTTAGTTTGGTTAGTTCCTGCTGCACAAATAGTGCTAGTGATCTACTATAAGAATGCATAACCAGGAAGGCAACTTACTGGTGGTAGCTGTCTTCAAGAGAGAGTTTTGTGCTTTGGATCCTAGCTTGAACAAGAGGGCTATAATGAGTAAAGGTGAGAGACATCAGGTCCAATTTACCAGCCTCCTTGTTAAAACAAGCAAACAAAGAGTAAAAAGCTATTATCGCTACCAAAAGGACTTGTAATCTAAATTTTGTCCAGGCAGACAATGCCTGGGAAGACACATGAATTCGGATACATACCTACCTTCATAGTTCCCTTCAGCTTAGTGTGGATATGTTGCTATTTTTGGTGTTCAAACTGTGCCCAACTTGAAGTTACAAATTTCATTCTTGAACTAAAGCACATAAAACACTTGCATATCATAATTTCTAGGTTCCTGTATAGTTAGCTCTCTAGCAGCCATTCAGACATAACTGAATGCAACTGATATACAATGGAAACCATTCATGTAATGTATCAAAACTTACAGCATTCCAACTTTATTTTTAGTTTCAGTTAAACTTTATGTATGTGTAGGGACTGCTTGCCCCCCCTCACACTCCCGCCCCAATAGCCCTACTCTTCAAAATATGCCATCTACCACTTGTTTTGGAAAAGACCCAAAAAAAATTGCTTAAGGTACCTCAAGATATACTTCTCTTCACGTTCCTGATTTGTTATAGTTCCATTGTGCCTCATAGTATGACACTGGTTCTTAACTTGCAGGTCAAGCTGGCATCTCTTGTAGATTCTTATCCCACTTTAATTACATAAGTGTATCCATCTGTTCTGATGTGTCATACATAGAGATCTACTTGATTTTCTTTCTTCAGTTCCCTCCTGAGTGTTTTGCATCATTTACTTTTAATAAGTATTTAACTAAAAGTACTATATACAAAATGTACTGACTGCTTTAATAAATTTAACACATTAAATTTCCAGTCATTGCCGCATCTAGATGCTTTATTGCTGTAGGAAACCAGTAAGTGCAAATAAGAACTTTCATTTATCTGCTATGATTGGATTACATTTTGTTAGTGACTTGTTTTATCTCCTTGTAATGAGTGCCATTGCTCATTTTCTTCTTACAGGAGCTTTTGGAAAGTGTATTAGAGCATGGTAGAAACTTAATAATATAGAAATGATGTATGGGTAATTTTCAAACAGTAGTGAAAGCAATGCTGAGAAGGGACAGTTTGTAGTATTATGCCTTGTGAGCACTCTTGAAAACTTCAAATGGCAGGTTTCAGTCAAAAAAATAGAACAGTTTTTGTCACAGGACTAACATTCCCACCCACGTACTGAGATCCAGTTAAAATCTGAGTAACCCAGTAAACCACAGACAGCTTGCTATTGAGTACCAACACTTCTTTGCTTTTGTTCTGTACAGACTTTCTTTGAACTGAATAATTATTCTTTCTCCATTTCTGAGGTCTAAATGACCATTAAATGAACCAGTCAATAAGAAAGATATGTAGAAAGAAAGTAAAAAACCCTAAAATAATATTGGACTGTTAGCTAGTGCTTTGGCATTTCTGCCCCGTGTAACTCATTACTGTCTTTAAGTGTAGCCTTAGTTGAAAATGAGCATGCAGCTCAGCAATACGTGTATGTTCAGTCTGGTGACTCACTCTAGATTTAAGCAATATATTGCTCTTAATGCAAAATATGCGAAATAGAGCCTGGAATGTTTTTCGCTTTGTTATTTTTCAGTAACTACATTAATGATATTCTGCTACCACAGTATGGCATTATTATTTATGGCATTCCTATATAAATTTGCATTTACCTAAAAAATGAACCATGCAGTTTTGCTTCTTCTTTTCATTTTTTCGTAAAAATAATTTATCTGGAAAATAAAGGCATGCATTGTAACACTGCTAAAGTTGTGTAACTGCTGAATTTGATATCTAATTCTTTGAAAACATAAGTTAGATAAAGTGTATATGAAAAAAGTGTATAAACTCTGAAAGACAACAAGTGTGGCAAAGACTTTGTTAACAGTTGAAAACATGAGCCTGGAGAAAGCTGTTTGATTTCAGATAAATCTAGTGATTTGTTTAGGGGTATTTCTTTAGAAGTAAGTGTAATGGAAGTGTCAGTATGTCCAGGTTTTGACACTGCTATAGATAATGTATTATGGTTTTTATAAACTGCTGAACTACTTTGGTACATGTAGGTTTTCTGCTGGCTCAAGTGAGAGTCTGCTTTGACTTGCATAGGTGGCTTTTAAAACAGGGATTATTTCAGATAAGATTGAGACTACCTGCACTACAAGTTTAACTCTCTTTGAGGACTTCTGACACACCGGCATGATACTGTATGCTTCCAGAATATGGAAATGGTTGGAAGGCAAATGTGAAGTACATGATGAATCCCATTCTACTAAAACCACTCTTACGATCCACTGAAAAATAGACCTTTAATTTTCAATTATTTTCTTTTACAGGTCATACATATGGGATGGGTAAATGAGAGACTTGAAGGAGCTGATTCATCTCAGCTCTACAAATTCAAGTTTCTGGCCCTGAAGGGTTCATCCTTCTACATTTTCAGCACTCCACCGGTAAAAAAAAATTAATATTTTTGTGGCAGTTTCATTGTAAATGGAAATCTGTTTGTTATGTCTGGGTTTCTTTTCCTTTATCAAGTGAAGTTGTCAGCTGAGATTTCAATGTAAGTTAAAGCCAGAGATGCCACTGAATTTCAATAAACTGTAAGTATTCAGCCTCTTTCAAGGTCCTCTGAAAAGCTTGCTGCATCTGGATAGTGTAAAGAATTCCTTATGGGATGTAAGTGTTTTGTTTTTTGAAGTTGTCAAGGTCTGGCTTTATTTTGGTTGGTTAGGCCTAATATTTCTTACCTTATTTATTCTAAGGTATTTTGTAGACTTAATGAGTTGGTAGTTACTCTGCTTTCTGAAAGACAAGATGCATCGTGAAATAAATCATCCATACTATTAGATGATACTTGTGGATTTTTCACACAAGCAAGGGATCAAAGTGTTACAGACAATCCAATGCTAAGTGTACAGTTCGAACAAACCTTGCTTTGATAATTTATATAACAAGAATGCTGTTTCACAGCAGGTGACTTACCTAATATTTTTCTAAAAATTGATTTAAAAGGATGAAATGGAAATGAGATGTAGAATTCTAAACTGTTTAGAAAAATGACCCATACTTACTCCATGGTAGTATTTAATCCTTTCTTTTTTTCTCCAGAGAACGTTTGTCTTAAACAGATCATAAAAGAATAAAATGTGGACTTAGAATGCAATTTCACTTATATAACTTGCTTGCAGTTTTGCTCAGAAGGTGCTCAGTCTCCCAATTTTGTCTGCTGATCCAAAGAAAATCTCATCCTTTATATGTGTACTCTCTTCAGTATCTTTGGGAAGTACATGCTTTTCGAAAGTTATTTATGAACCTCAATGAAAAACAAAAAGTAAAATTTCCCCCTCTCTTGATTGAAATTATTAATCCAATTATTCCAATTAACTGCAAACATTCTAAAATGACCAATAGTATTCTTTTTAAAAGAGACCACACATCTGGGAAAAGCAGGGGTTTTCCTCCTCTAAAAATTGGGGATTTCATATGTTAAGCCAAAGAACTAAAACTTGATTAAATTACTACAATCCAATTAAAAGGTAAAAACTAGGCAGAAGTATTAAACAAATAAATAACACACCACGTGAATTATTTTCCTCTATAAATTTTAATGACTGTTTTCAGACCTGTTTCTAAGACACATTTTTGGTATAATTAGAACAATACATCCATGTGATACTAATTTGGGACAAACTACTTCATTTACCATGTTCAGCACTCTACTAAGAACAGAACAGTGGGGATGACTGGTAGTATAAGTTACTTGACAGAATCCATTATGCTCTTACAAATTTTTTTGTAGGAACTTTGGCTTTCAAAAACTGAACAAAGGAGATCCCTTTGGTCAATGTGTTGTGTCATCTCAATACTATGATGCACCAGTAAATGTGACAGAGTCTATAAATCATAAAACCTGTTGACCAGTTTTCTTGCTCTTTAATCATTCCACAGATGTCTTTCAACAGGGGAAAAAACTCCCAAAACTAAACACCAAATTAGCAGTTTCCAGCAACCACCCATCTGGAGACTTCAAACCAGGATCTAAAGCCACACTTTGAAGCTGATTATCAGTCCCCTGAGGGCACCTCTAGGCCTGGCTGTTGTTGACCCCCTTGCATGGGGCTCACTCCCCGATCTCATTGCAGCCCTGCCCTGTAGCAGGGCCAGTCTCCAGCTCCACAGCCCCAGCGAGCCAGGGCCACCCAGGGGCCCATGTCCCGGCCCAGCCTCAGCCTGTCCCTGCTCCCAGGCAGACGCCTGGTGCCTGGAGCTGGATCTTCCCCAGTCCCCATGGCTGCCTTGCTCCTTGCTGGGGCATGTACCTGGGATGGAGGTCACTGCTTCATAGCAGCTGGTGTGGCAGTGGTTTCTTACTCGGGGCTAAAGCAGTGCTAGCACAGCTGTGTTTGGGCTGATGCTGAGCAGGGCTGGTGCGGTCTTTCTGCTCTCACCGCTCACCCAGCAGACAGCCTGGGGCTGCGACAGGCTGCGGGGGACAGAGCCGGGACAGCTGATTGAGATAGACCAAAAGGGATTTCACATACCATGAAACATCCTGCTCAGCAATAAAAAAATGGGGATTTGGTCCTCAAAAGTAGCCATTGCTTGGAGACTGGCTGGGCATTGGTCTGCTTGGGGTGAGCAGCATGCAATTGCCTTTGCATTAATTGATTTTCCCCTTTCCATCACTTATTAAACTGTCTTCTTCTTGCCTCATGTGTTTTCTTAATTTTGCTCCTCCTATTGTCTCTCTTATCCCATGGCAGGGGCACGGGGAGTTAGTGAGGGGCTGTGTGAGTGTTTGGCTGTGTGACAAGGTCAGCCCACTGCAGAGCCATGAGTTGGGACCCGGCTGGCAGGGACCCTGCCCTGCCAGACCCTGGAGAGCTCCCATGGGACTGGTTCTGTGTCACAAGTCCCAGCTCTGTAGCTGGAAACGCAGGTCCCCACACAAAACTGGGCATAGAGCTCTTTCACCATTTTTAGAGATACTTGATGGTACTGCTCTTACCATTGCTCCTACTGAGGTTTGGTTTTTTTACTGCCTTAAGTGATGGGAGGGGAAAAAATGGATTGTTCAGTCACAAAAATACGGATGTTTATACTTGCATGGTCTTTACAAGGTACAAGTTTAACATGTTTTATTTCAAAGATGTTGCTATTGCTATTTGTATTCTGAATCAATGCAGCATATCAGTGTATCGATATAGTGTGCACAGAGAAGATGACCTATAAGTTCTACTCTTATCTTTATCCATAACTTTATAACTGCTTATAAAGGGATCTAATACAATTTTCACTCCTTTTCTATTTCATTATGTGTAAAAGATGACGTGAATGCAAATACAGCAGCTAACTTTCATAAGAATGGAAAACACAGTTATCTGTGAGCAAAAATAAAGAAAACTGTAGAAAAATATGGATATTATACTGTGAAAGAAATCACTATGACAAGTAATATTCTATTTATACACTATTTCTACAATATCTCAGATGGTGGTTCCAGAAATGTAGAAGCTTCACCGTAAAAGTAAATATCAAGAATGGTGCAATTAACAGAAAATGGTTTTTCTGCATCCCTGAAGTGGCTTATCTGACTGTATTTAAGAAATTTAAAGATTTCATTTACAGACTGCTGTATTAGAGTGTGACCCATTTCTGAAAACTGCATATCTGAAAAACACCATTGAACCAACAGAAATTATTCTTGTGTCAATTTTAATATACAAGCAGTACTTTATTACATTCTAAAAGCATCTATAAAGTTCCTGTCAATTTTCAGATATCGGTAAAGTTCTAAATTCATATCATAGAAGAAAGTGAGGCAAAATTATTCTAAATTGTCATTCAAAATTGAACTGGTTTTTATGTCTTCGAAAATTTCCAGGAAATAATTTAATGTTTTGTTTTTATGGAATATGGGCTAGATGTAGGGGACATTTGTGCTGTTTGATTTTTATGTTTTCCTCATGGTTCATTGCAGTTTTTACATTGAAGTCTTCAAGTAGCTGTATCCTTAGATCTGCTGTGTAACCCTTAATTGCAAAACTACTTTTTTCAATGTGATTAAATAAATAGCACTGAAGTGATTTAACATGAAGGCAGCTAGACAATCACTGCATGTGCTGTTTATAATTTCAAGAAAAGAATAAATAAAAGAATATTGTGAAAGCAACAGAAATAGTTCCACCTTTGACAGACAGTATAGGGAAGCTTGCACAATGTAATTAAGACATGCAGTGTTTTTAATGCTGTCATCTAAGTTCTAGATACTTCTGCTGGTAACTTACACAGGATGTCAGTGTAACATATTAGGAGAGAGGTGGCAATAAGTTGGAGGGCACAGACTGAACTCTGAACACTTCTGGTGAACTTTCTAACCCTACACACAAGTCCGTATTTATGTTATAGGATTTGCTGGGATCTGACTGTGTTTTAGTGTGTGTTTTGCACCATCCAGTTTGAGTTGTTCGGGGCATCTTTAGGCTTCTTATAATGCCATATCATAGTTACCTCAGGAACAGGTCTTGATTCTTGTTTTCCTTTTTAATATCTTACAATAATTTTTTTTTAAATTATTCTTGGTTTATTTTTTTTTTTCCATTGAGGAATGAAGAGACCAGTGAAATTACTCTTCACCCAGAAGTATTTCATCTTCTCCTTAGACCTTTTTAGGACTTCTAGGCAGATTGGATGCTTCTGCTTAATTCTCAGATAATGCAGCATTTGCTGTATTCCAGTAATAAATATTATAGACACTTTGATTTTTTTCCATTATATATTCAAATGTTTTTAGTATTTTGAGGGGCTCTGGAGACTTCTAGAATCAGATTCTGTGTTTAGAGAAAGTCACAGTATGTTATGTTAATTTGATTTTAGTGAGTTTGGAAGTATGATTCTCTTTTACATTCATGTCATATTTCTTTATTGAGTGGTGATCTCAGAGCAGGCATGAAAGTCTTTTATGCCTGTTTTATAACTGCAGAATTCTCTTCTAGGGAGTAACTTTCTGAGTTAATTGTTTACTGCATTGTGTGTGTCAGAATGAGTTTAACTTTATTATTTTCTCTCTACTTTAAATCATAACTTTTTAAAGAAAAGCCAATGATTAACACACACATTTAAAAGTAAGTATATGTGGAATATGAGTTTGAGCTGATGCTGAGATCGCCAGGTCTATGCAAAGCTAGATTTTACTAGTTTGTTTACTTTCAGAACTCCACCGTAATGCCTATTTTTAAACCATGAGGAAATTGCAGAAAATCATGCTAAAGTAAAAAGCACTTCAGCAACCTGGACTTTTGTAGCTCTATATACCTATTTCAGTCTCTCATTACAGACTTAAAACTGTAATTGCAAGTTCCTATTTTTTGTAACTCTGTTTGGCTTTATTGTCTTTTTGATCAGCTCAGTGTTATCTGTGAGTTTACGAGTGTCTTAGTTTTGCAATGTTCCTGAAAGGATTAATATAGCAAAATGTCTACAGAACCAAGTATTCAATATATACTGCATTGGGTTAGCTAAGGGGTTGGTCTGCCAATAATAAAAATAACAACATTCAGCTCCTGTTGGTCATAAATTCATATACTAGACAAACAAAAATTAAAGTAGGAGCTTACTGAATGCTAATTGAAACTCTCATGTATTTTGCCACTATTTCTGACACTGTCAGAACTAAGTTCATTGAATGCAAGTATGTCTCATTAAGTCGTGTATTCTAAATATATGTTTGAAACATTTTGTCAAATGCTTCATAAAAAATAGTAATACTGTCATGCTAAAATAATCCCAAGAAATTGCAAGGTATAGAATGCCTGCAGGAACAATTCCAAGGGGAAATAATGAGAAAAGCTATTTTGTTGCCTAAGAAATATACTCGAGTGTCTCATTTATCTTACTTACTTATTACACAGTTATTAAATGTGTGATGATGGACAACCTGCAATAAACTGGAACATTCTTTAAATCAAATGAAGGATGTTGCAATTTTCGTGAACTTTTCTGATTATTTCCAGCTTTCCTCCTTGACTAGGAGCATATGACTATTTGTAGTTCTTTTAAAAGTAAAGCAGTCTATAACAATAACATTTTAAGCTTAGACATACTATGATAGTTCTGATAAAACTATAAATGTCAGCTGTCTTTTTAGATTCCAGCATTCTTTTGTAATATGTTTCTTTTGCCTCCTTAAAATTCCTCTCAGCATGTCATTTGTGTTCTGAGCACCTTGCACAGTAGTATTCAGACTGTTTCACTCTCTAAGTATGTAGCCTTTCTCTGACATGCACAGGAAAATAAAGCCTTGGCTTATATTTGTGCCAGCAGTTGTCACCATCACTACCTGTCTCTGCTGAAAAAGTCCTATGAGGTTACACAGCATCAAAGGATGAAAGAGATGCATGGGATAATGGGAAGAAGTCTGAAGTATTCAGAGTGAATTTAATGGCACAGCGGTGTCACCACCGTCCATCATCAATAGTGCAAGGAACCCCAACAGTTTAAATTAATCTTCAGGAATCAAAACAAAAGATATGGGCAAATGAAAGTCCATTCATATCTCAACAGCTTTCAGGTCATAGCCCATGTCACTAAAGTCAGTTTCACAAACAGCAAATGAGTCAGTGCTTATGCTTCTATGTCTGGCCACTTACAGCATTAAAGGATTTTCCTGCTGTTAATTGAGATGGAAAAGATCCTTTCCCTTTGAGATACTCGAGACCAAATAATGCACTAGCCCCCATTCTACTCTAAACCTTATTTTGCAAGAAGCGTGAATATCCCTTTGGAGGATCAACAGTAATGGGGCAAAACATGTATTATTTTATTACTTTCTTTTCAAAACAGCCACCAAAGTACAAAATATTTCCCTGGAAATAAGATTAAGCCAAGACCTGCAGTAGTTACTCTATGTGAGCATGTTTAAATATATATTTCTTTATGACTTAACTTTATATATCCTCTGTTTCAATTGTTTCCAAACCTACATTATTTCTTATTTGTACAATAATTAAAAAGCAAAACTCAAATAAAATATTGAATGGACCTTACAAGAAGAAAAACAGAAATGGAAACCTAAAAAATAGAAATATATATCTTTAAAAATTGCTACCTTTTATGAAGTGATGGGAGGACAAGTTAATACCTAAAATTTCTCTAAATTTATTTTCTAAACCAGCTGACATTGTATTTCAATTTTAAAAAGTTTAAGTAGTACTATGTACTTTTATCATGTAATTTAAAAATGATCTGTAGGTAATGTTTTGAGCTTTAATTTGTGAGACATTTCTCATAATAAAACTAAGTGTGTAACATGTTTTTACATATTCTAGTGGTTGTATTATATTAAAGTGATGTTTGCCATTTGATTGTTAAGATATAAAAACTGTGAAATGGAGAATCCTAGAACATGAGTCCCTCTATATCCTGAAAAGATGTGATGCTAGAACTTCCTGTTCTAGAGTTCTTCAGTCCTGTTTCAAGTAGGCGATTCATAATATCTAATCATCTCGAAAAACTAATCTAAACCTAAGAGAAACTGGGAGAAGGCTAGATTACTAAGAATTAATTCAGATTGTTAAGATTAGAAAGAAACTAACACCAAGTTCACATGACTCCTCCAAAGGACTCTGAAGTAACATTTAATAACCGATAGAAGTCCCATCGGAGGCCTGTAAGTGTTGTAGTGGTTTGGATTCTCCTCATGTTATTAAAATTCTGTTTAACAGCTTAGAATTTAAAGAGACTTAAAAATTAAACTTTAAAATTGATTTTAAGACAACCAAAACCTGTAGATATGTCCATGCAAATCGTCAGGACAAATACTGGTTTTTTTAAAGGCAAATTATGTGCTACTTTGAACACAGAGAAAAAGAGTCTGTTACTGAATTTCATCAATTTTTGTAGTTAAGTTTCACCCACACAAGCCAGATGTTTGACAAACAAATTTTTCTTTAGGTAAATAGTTTTAAATTTTTTTTCTGCTTTCTTCCTTTTGGGTGGGGGGTCGGAATAGGACAAAGCTGAATCAGCCCTAGAATTTTAAATTATCCAAGTTGCTATTGGAGTTACCAAAACACTTATTTCCATATGCCAAAAGCCTCAGAGTTACAACTTAGCCAAATCCTTCATGTATCTATGCAGCCATTCCTGTGCATTCCCCAAGAGCTAGGACTTTGCTCTAAAATACCTAATCAAAAATAATATGTATTCCCTTTGAATTTTTCTTATGTATAAGTTGCTTTATTCTGTCTTGAACTACATAGGTTAGGTACAGTTTCTAAAAGAAAACAGATGATCACATTGTACCATGAATTAGAATTTTGGTAAAAACTTCAAACATCATTCTTGCTGTCAAAATTTAGCAGCCTGTCATGTCAACAGGATTAGGTAATGAAATCAAAAGAAAACAAAAGATAGGTGTTTTCGTGTTATTAAGAATACAGATGATATTATTCTTAATTTCAAATATTGCAGTCACATAATCCTTTTCAGTTTTTAGAATAAATATTGAGTTATTGACACCCTAGTGCATGTAAACTCAAAAAAATCTTACAACCAACAGATCAAGATGTATTCCTAAATTCAGTTTTAAGATTGAGACATGAAGCTGAATGACTGTGTGTTTGAGACTGTGTTCTCTGTGTTAGCATCTTGACAAACAAATATGCTTGTGTAACTAACCACAGAGATTACAAAGAGGTTTCCATCATACTGGGAAAAGAAACAATGAAATTATTTAACACCTTTTAATTCCTGTTTCCTGTAAAAATTTAATGCTATTTGACAGTCTTTTCTAAATGCTGGGTATTAAATGAAGTGGTGTGCCTGTATTTAAAGCATCCAGTAGAATAATGATGGGTGAAACCTTTTCGGTATTTTTCATCTGAACATGATTTTTGAATAAAGAATGTGTTGATAATATTTTTTTTTTATATTGTAGGTAAGCACACTAGACTGGGTACGAGCTGAAAAAATCTATAACCTCTGTGAGGTTCTATTTAAAATTCACAAGGTAGGTTTCCCAACGGTTCCAATGATATTATTTAGTAAAGAAAGTTTACCTTTTCCAGTTGATGATAAACTCAAGTTAATCTTAACTAGGAATAGCTAGCATTCAAAAAGTTCATCTGTTCTTGTAAAAAACTATTTGCAATTGCTAGTGCATTAGCTGTGCAAGTATAAGAGAATACGGAAAACAGGTTAAGCCCCAAGTGAGCAAGCTACTAAAATGCTTTTGTATTGAAGGAAGTTTGCAGTAGAGCTGGGTGCACAAAGTATCAGTGAGACACACTGCTGAGCATAATGATACTGGACTTTTTCTTAGTGGGTCAGATTTTTGAGCAAACATGATGAAAAATGCTCTTGCTGTAATTATTGATCCATATGAAGATACTTGTATTTAATTTTAGTAATTAAAAATTAAAAATTGTGTCCTTGTATCATATGTATTGATTATTCTATCAAGTATTATAGTGAATTTTTCTTTACAAAGGGCAACATGTTAGGTTTGTGACCCATAGAATTCATTTTCTTTCCCTAACTAGACACAGTCATGTTTTCTGTCTAGCTTGTCCCAGTCAATGACTTGGGGAAAAATCTTTGCACTTTGTGTAAATAATTGACTTAAAGAATGTATTTTCTAATAAATTGTATCAGATAGATTAATTTTGTTCTCCAAAAAAAAAAAATAGAAAACTTTGCAGGTGAGATAAGGCTACTAGATGAGAGCCTGTTTTTGGTTTAGAGTAAAAACAAACATTTTCAGAAAAAAAAATTCAGATAAAAAAAGTTATCTTTTCAGATAAAATATTGTCTCAGTGAAAAATTAAAAATCATCTTTAGTTCTCACCAGCTGTTGTCCTGTCCTCTGCTGTTTCTCCTTTGACCATGCACTGATGTTGTGGAAAAGGCAGGTTGTTGCTCTGTTACCTGTAACAGATCCTGCACTGAAGCAGAAGTGCTTAAGGTTTTTGGTTTGGCATTGGTTGGGGATTTTTTGGTTTGGTTAGGTTTGGTTTTGTTTGGTTTGGTTTGGTTTGGTTTTGGGTGTGTGGGGTTTTTTGTGTTGTTGTGGGTTTTTATTTGTTGTGGTTTATTCTGATGCAACAGTTATTCAGGACATGGGAAGGAAGTGTTTTGGCACTGCCATGCCAGGAAAACAGGAATTCAGGACCAGAGCTCAGCTCCAGAATGCCAGGCACAGGAGCAGAGCCATATTCTTGTCGGCATGGCATTATTTTAGTGTGGCCATATCTTTAGCTGGGAACACATGAGCAAATTCAGGTCCTGCCCATCACTGAGACACCAACAAAAAGCAGACATTCTGTCACAGATCATTTATTTGGTCTCCTTAATATTTTTTTTTAATTTTACTTTTGGCTCATAAATAAGTCAGGAACCAATGAAATATATGCACATTAAGCCTTTTGAGAAGATTTTGCTGTAGCTTGGGTTTTGTTTCTGGTTTTTTCTCCTTTAAATGTTACTGCTGAAACTCAGTTCTTACTTGAATATTATGATAATTTCAAGGATATTCTGTCTTTAAAGCCACTTCTGCTGGACTTTTTCATTAAGAAAAAGAAGTGGAGAAATAAACTACCCAAGATTCAACTCTTTAATGTTCTTGACATTTTAATAAATGAATGCTTAATTGCCAGTCTTCATTAATACATTAACTAAAGTACAAAAGCCCAAACTGAACTCTTTAACCTCTTCTCTGTCGATTCTTTGGTATAAATGACAATGAGGCAAACTGAAAAAATGCAAAAAAGGTAGGGAAAAATTGTAAGAGATTCAGTTTCTGCGCTGCATATGATAGAGTTTTGTTGTAAAAGATGTGTTTGGGGAGGGTGTTCTTGAGGATTTTCAGAAGCTGGTTAGAACTAGTGCAAAACTGTGGTAGAATGTGTTATTATACCTTCTCATGAAAGATGGATTTTAAGGAGAGGTGTTCTTCTTAAGAGGTGCTCTTGTTACATACCTAATTGTAAGTTTCTTGCCTATGTTTATGATGACACAAGAGTTAAATATGGAAAATAAGAATCCAATATGGAAGTTAAATTTTAAAACAGAATGTTTGATATATTTTAGATTTGGGTGTATGTATACATACATATAAATACACAAATATGTGAATTAAAATTCATACATATAACATGCACTTGCATATTTGCGGTCATTTGGAGGTAAGAACCAGATGATTTGAAATGTTATGTCTTTTATTGCATGTGTTTATTCCTATAGCTTGCCTCGTAGTGCAAACTCTTATTGTAATCCTGTACGTTTTTTACAGTCACTTGTCTGTAAAACATTTTATTTTCTTTTATTGCCTGGTATTTTCACATACAATTTAAAAAATACTAATACAGTAGTCTACAAGCCAGGATATGCAGCAGTGACTCTTGAAGCAGATGTAATACCTGTCCCTCCATAGCTGCTGAACACCAGAATATATGCAGAAATTTTGTTCAACTTCCTTTTCAACAGTGCAAAGGAGTGTTGTGAAATAACTTTGAGCTTCATCAAGTCTCTCCTCTCCTCAGGTAGCTGCAGGGCCAATTTTGACAACACAGTGCTGTGTACCCTGGTGGCAATATGTGCTGCTCCCAGGATGCCCTGCAAATCACTGCTTATTATTTTGGGTTTTCAGGGTTTTCTGCCCTATGATATCATAGAGAAATGGGGATAGGGAAGGGTTCTGTCTGATAAACAGAAATATAAAAATATGTATAATTTGGAAATTAAGGCTGTGAAAGTACTTAGATATGTAAGTAGTAGCTTTTAAATTTAGTTTTCTTTTCCTCTATATTTATGTTAATCAATGAAGTCTTGGAATATTAGAGAGGTTTCTTGTATTAATTTGTTTACAATTACAAAACACTCTGTTACAGGGATATTTTTTATCATGAAAGTTTAATGTGAACTTTCTCTTCTTTATCTTGAAGGTGATGGTGGTATCTTGCTTCAGTCTCCTTGTAGTTACAGAACAGCATTGACAACTATCGGAGGACATGCTCATGTTGCCATTTCCAGAATTAGCCCTGGGGTGCTTGATAAATTACTGCATTTTTGGGTTTAGCATATTGGAACCCAAGTAGAAGGGAATAATTATTGTCTCCTGTAGAGCTGGTACACAGCTCCTGTATTGAAACATTCAGGGATTTCCTTCTTTTTCACTGTAAACAATATATTGGTACAAACTCGTTTTAAATTATGTATGTATTGCTTAGGTAATTTTGAAAGTATTTTGGAACTGCAGTAGTAGCTTGGATTACATGATAGGGGATAAAGAAAATAAGAAGCAAAGAGAGAAGCTGTCTCTGACATAATTATTTAACTCCTAGAATGTTTCTTCAAGGTAATTGTTGGCATAGTGCCATAGTATATCCAAGTACCCATCACTTACAGAAGACAGTGTTGCTTCAACTGTTTGTTTTTGCCAGATGAAGAATCACATACTGAAACATGTCTTTCAGCTCTGGCTTGTTGATGATTGCTGGCTACAAGCAAACCTGTATTTAGGTATTCACCAGGACTTCGATCTTGAAGACCAGAGGCCATATTGTTTCAGTGTTATGGTTGGACATGGCAAGAGTCATTATTTCAATGTAGAGCTTGGCAGTGAACTGGCAGTGTGGGAGAAATCATTTCAAAGAGCGATTTTCTTGGAAGTTCAAAGAACAGGGGTAAGTGTGAATAATTTAAATCACTTAATCTGTAAAATAAGTACACCAAGAGTTTAGATTCTTTGTATGTTTAATAATTGCATTAGATTGATGTCCTCCATCACTAAGGATCTGAGTACATTTAATATGCTGAAGACTTCTTAAAGCTTCATCATCACATCTATATTTTTCTGTCAATGACTGTGTAATAACAGTCAATGAGCATGTTATGACAGATTGAAAATTGAAAGTAGTAATTTGTAAGTTCACCTTGATTATTAAAAACTGGAAATTAATACAGTTTACCACTGGAAAATTCTCAGGAGTTCATTTAGTGCAACTTGAACATTTTCTTCCAGAAAGCTAATTTTCCTCTCACATAAAGTAAATATGTTATGTTTTACATAATGGTTCTGTTTTCAAGGGAGAAATATTTTGCTCTTATATTGTTAATTGTGAGTTGGGATTTTCCTTGTTAACATTGGAAGAGTTTGAAGACAGCATAAAAGTGAAAAGATGTTTGTAGTAGTCTTGAATTCTGAAAATGAGACAGCAGATTATCACTTTTTGCTGGATCCATACTCTCAAGTGAACAGGAGGAGTGGTATGGGAGTGTATGGATTGAGACTATAGGCCTTCTTCAGTTAAAAATGTATTTACACAGTTTAGCACAAATGCAAACTTTATTTGGTAGGCTCAGGTTTGCAGTACCCTGTGGACCCCCTAAAGGCATTTAAAGAATTGAGAACACTGGATCACAGCATTATATTAACACAATTTGCAAGGAGCAGGAGTCCTGTCACAGGTGTTGAATCAGCTCGTCTAAATTTCCAAATTTCTGGGATTCTAACCAGGTTTCTGGGTTCTAACAATGTACTTGCTTAGAACCCTTCCATTTGTCTCTTCAGACTGATGAAGGAACAAAAACAGATTTTGCAACAGTAATGCTCATAGTCCTGCGCTTCTGAGAAGAAATGCAGCTCTTCAGGAAAAAATTGGTTCTTCCTGAAAAATGTCGTGCATCAGGGAGTGATTAATAATGCATATTGAGTATGCATAAAGTATTTTCTCACATGAACTCTCCAAGGAATTACGATACAACCATTTGACCAACCGTTCAATCCTCGTATTTATTATCCATATAAGAAGCAGATAACATAATTAAAATTAAGTATAACAAGGGTGGAGATTAGCTGGCTCTTTATCTGGTTAGTTTTCTAGTATTTATTGTTAAATCTCAAAACTTGCTTTTCTTTTACACCCTTACAATCTTAAAATTAAGGAATTATTTCTTGCTTGTGGAACGATCTTTTGTCATTTGAATCAAAAAGTCATCTAGACTCATTTCACAAAAAATTTTTTAAATATCCTGCAGCTGTGGTTTAACCACTCTGAAACCTCCAGGAGAGTCATTCAAATGAAATCCTGATGACAGTGTTCAAGTCTCCATATGTGTTTTCCTATATCTTAACTTTCTCTCACACAGTTGGATACATTCAAATTTACTGCAAACCACTATGAGAGCAGAGTTCAGAGTGCTGTGGTCATTCTCCAGCAGTGAAAAGTCTTTTGACTGCACTACTTTCTTTCGTCCTTCAAAACATAAATGATGTTGTGAGTGCCCTTCTTTTCAGAATGATGTCAAGAGCGGCATTAATGAGGTGCAATTTAATATTACATAAATTATTTCAAGTCATAGAAAAAGAACTGGCATTTCAGTATCCAGAAAATTCAAGGTTGTCGCTGGTATGCCAGTCTGCAAAAGTTATTCTTTTGGAGAATTTTGGAAATTATTTTTTATTCATAAATGATTGGGCAAGATTCATGGCAGGTGTTGGGTTGCATTGTGCCATTTCAGCCGTTCTTGCTTAAATGGGGCTTGGTCCTGTTTACTATCGAGCGTAGTTAGGATCTTGCCTACAAGTTTTTGTAAACCTTATCCTGTACATACCCTTTGTATTTGGTGTTTCTACAGTAAGAGCTGTATTTATGAGAAGATTCTGTCCTTACACAGTTTATGAAAAGAAATGTTAAAATGCAGTGGTCCTTTTGAATTTTATCTGCCTGTGTTGTGTGATTTTTTATTTAATTTCTTCTTAAAATGATAGCAGCAGTAGATGACAGAAAGAATGCAAGAAAGCAGGAGGAAACACCCCTCACAATGTTGTTCCCCTTTCAGCTATCTTAAAGCCCTATTTTGAGTTGCAGTTGTTTACAAAAAGTTTACCAAGAAAATCTGAAATTCAGTGACCCTGGTGAAATGAATCCATTTACAGACAATGATAACAAGCAAACAGATGTTAAATCCATGTGCTAGAAATACATGTATTTTTTCCTGGAAAAACTATTGTAGTTGCTGATGGCATAAGTTGGATAGAGTGGGGCAATAAAAATGCAATAGAAGTAAGGCAGAAAGGCAATTGAAAGAGAGAAAAAGTGCTGTTAAAAAGTATTTCCATGAGGCTGGTAATAAAAGTCAGCATTGCAATGGTGGAAGATAGGCAATGAAATCCCCTCAATCATATCTTGAAGTTAAATCATCTCCCACAAATCCCAGCAGGAATGTTTGTCTTACCTGGAACATCCTAAACACTGCAAGATGAATAAATGATGCTCAGATTAGGTAATTTTTTTTCTGTTTTTTTTCAAGATTTTTACAGTGTAGAAAATCTTCAAAAATAAGAGGCTAGCATGTTTTCCAGAGCTCTTACAAATTCTTTGACTCTTCAGATTGGTCGTACCAGTACTATAGGATTTTATTCCATGTTTTTTCAATATTGTCTTTTTAAAATTTCTTAATCAGTATTCTTCCCTTGCCTCAGACTATTTTTTCGAAAGGAAATTGTATTGACTCATCTGAGTCTTGGACATGATTATTAAATTAATGCAGAAACATCTCAAAGGGATTATTTAGATTGGTTCTGTTTAACAGGAGGATGGAGGAGAATATTGGAATAGTGTCTGGTAGTGGACAGAGGAGAGTAACAGTAATACATTTCACTGTCAGCTGTAGAAAAATTGGACCAACACTTTTGTCATCTTGAAACCTTGTACATGTATGCTTTGTTCCATGGCTGGAAAAGGACAGAGGAGAGGAATCTGCTTTACAAATGAAAGAATTCTCAGGAGACTGAAAAAAAACATTCAGTGGGAAAGTCATGTAGCACAGTGTCTCTAAAGTACCTGCAGTGGGTATATAGCGATAAGATATGGTTACATACTCTCCTCACTAGCAATTCTGACACAAAAGAAAGTTTTCCCTTCATACTTCCAGCTGTGATGAAGATGCTGCAAATTCTTTCCAATCCTCATACAGCTGAATAAGCTACTCTATTGAAACCATTTGTGTTGCTCGGACAAAAAAATTGTTTAATATGAGTTACTCCAAGAATTAAAATAGGCTGGATTCCATTCAGGTATAACAGAATAATCAAGAAGTTTTGCTGCCTCATTATTTTCCATGCTTAAAGGTAAGTACTTCTAGTTAACTTCTTTCCATTTTGTTCTGTGATTCAGTGACTGACATCAACAGAGAAATAAACCCTTGAAATAAAATTATAATATTTGGTCAAGTCAGGGATATGAATATATGGAGAAATGTTAGCAGTAAAATTCATGTTCCTGGAATGGTACAGGGTCTTCATGTGAAGAATATACATCACGAATAAAATAAAAGTAAACAGAGCAAACAAACAAAGTAAACAAATGAAGATTAATGAATGTTGCAAATTATTTCACTTAACACTATTGGAAATCCAAAACCATTTTCTAATGAACATGAATGAATGATGCAATTATCCTGTGTTTTTCCTCTTTTTAAATCAGTTAACATAAATCCCATATTCTGTGGATGTTTTATATTTTTCTATGCATTTTTAACATCTTTATTTTCCTAGGAGTTCATACTAAACCTTTCTCTATGGTAAGATTCTTGATGCTGAATAGATGACTCAGAATCACTGTGACTCAGATTTACTCTCAGACAGAATATGTCTGTTCCTGGATAAAGCAAAAAAATTATTGGGAATAATTGTGCATGCAGACCTGGAGCTTCATTTTTATAGGATTCCCACATTAAACTTCTCATTTTCTTTCTACAAATATTGTGCTGCTAAACCACCATGATTAAAATTCCTAAAAAGTTAAATAATAGATAAGTGCAATTGATAATTTTGTTTTGTAAGCAACAGTTAATTGCTTTTACAAATTAGTCATGCCAGCCAGTTGCTGTTTTCATCTGTGAACTTGAGTCTTCCACACTTAAAAAAAAATGACAGATATGAGAGTGACATATGTTACACAATGCTTAGTTCACCATCTTCCTGTTCCACTTTAATATTTTCCACTATGTGGGGAAATATTTTCCTGTGTGTTCTTCAGGCTGATCTATATGAAACACGTAAGGAATCTGCAATCATGTTATTGATGATTAAAACCAACCAACAAACCAAAAAATCATGTAACTATTTTGAAGAAATGGTTAACTCAATAACCTTTCCTCAGCTTTATATGTCTTTCCCTTTTTGCTTGATGGACTATTTTTCATTAAGTCTCTGGTCCTGGCTAATTCTTGCTATCCTCTCCTCTATCCATCTTTTTAATTTCCATGTAATATCTTGTCATAGATTTTGCTAGTTCATCAGTTTGAATTGATTTCTAACCTATTCATAATATTGTCATCTCAGAAAGATGAAGCTGCTTTCCTTGAAACATGTATTGTTTATTGTACAAATCCTTTCAGAATATTGTTGACAGGTTTTGGTTTTCACCTCTTGTTTTTCAAGTAAAGATTTATGGGTTTAAAGTTTTCTTTACAAAACTTGTCTATGTAATGCTTCCCTCTCATCCTTCCTTTGCAGCTCAGGAAATAATCTATGCAACCTCTTCATTACAACAACTGCTTGCTGTTTGTTCTGGACTCTTACTTAATTTTTAGATGCATATCTCTATTAAAAATCTTCTGAAAGGGTTCCCTACAACTAATTTAAGACATACAGAGGTGAATAACTTCTTTCCAACTGACCTCAATAACCTTTCAAGGAAACCAGTGTTTTTTCTCATAATTTCCCTTTAAAAGCATTCAGGTGACTATATTGTATAAAATAACAGTGTGCTAGTGACTGCATACATGCTACTTACTAACCAGTCACAAGCAATAATTGGTTTATGACATGAAAAGCAATGTTTATTATTAAATCACCTGCTTGCTTCTATGGTGTGTAAAATCACATGATGAAAGAGCAAAAAGAAAGAGCTACACAAAATTGCACTGATATTTTAAGACTTCACATTTTCACCAAATTAAATGGAGAAATAGCTCCCATATCTTGAGAAGCTCCAGAAAGAGCCAGGATTAATTTATGTATTTGGGCATTTATTCTTTGTCCACCACAGATAACTATAAATGCCTCATGATTTCAAAATTAGAAGCCAGATGGAGAAAATCCCTTACATAAAAGTTCAAATGGCTTCTAAATATTTTTTTTTTTAACTGAACTTCAATGCATATTTTAGCAACATGCCTTTATATTTGCTGTGTGTGTTCAACAAGCCACTAAGAATATAAATAGTGATGTCTGCTGGTCAGGGATATGTATTCCTTTCATTCCCACTGTATGGGGGCCAAACTGCATGGAAGTGTGGAATTAGCCCCATCTGAAAGTATTTTTTTAGTGTGAAATGTACTAGTTCAATTGGAGATTATGGATTTAGAGAAAACTGAAGGGTTTGTGATATTCATATGCACAGAGCCTACAAGAAGTTCAGTTCCTGTGTCTCCTTTCTGCAACATTACGCAAAATATATCTTCTAGTCATTCTTTAGTGGCATTTTGAATTGATTTTACTACAACTCAAGGTAGATGTAATCAGAATAGATCTTAGAGACTGTGTCCCCACTGGAGCTTGGTCAGAGATTAGTTATCTTTCCACTTTTCTATCTCAGTAACTATGCCATCAAAACAAACACACTCATTGTTTCTGGAGATCTTTGGGAATTAAATAGTGCTGTAGAAAGAGTAATCTAAATCACCCTTGGAGACTGAGCCAAAAGAAATCCACTTAAATAAACGAAACCTAGCAGAAATTAGGCAATCTGAATAGGAAGTAATTGTCATTTCTGGTTTATGACTCTATTAATTCTTCATGGTGAACTGAGGGGTTGAGTAAACCATGATTGGTTGATCACAGTGTAAGACTTGTAAGCTGCAAATAATATACTGAAATTGGAAAAATATTAAACACAGTTGGCAATTCTATCTCTTTTTTTTATTATTCTGTGATGATTGCAAAGTGTATATGAAACAGAGTCATATGTAGGAGTGCCTTTAAGAGTGGAAATGCCACTGTATGCTAATTTCAGACCTGATTCCTGAGACATTTGAGCAAAGGAAATATTCTCCTTACTTTCAGGTGAGATATTAAATAGCATTTAGATTAGGTTAGATTTATAGGGTCATTAAAAGATACCCAGCAGTTTGTTACAAGAAGCACTCAGTTTAATTACACAATTAGGTTTTAGATTGTTTTCATTATGCACAGAAAGCTTATTACAATTCCAATTTAACTGGTCACCTTTAGAAATGGCATTAGATTCTAATTCATTTTCACACTGATGCAAAAAACCCACCATTCTCAAACACAAAGAAAGGTGCTGAGAACCATACAAATTAATTGTAAATACATTTTTAATAATTATTAATAATTCAACAATTCACATAACAGGTGAAAATCAAGCAATTCATTTATTAGAATTTTTAAAACAGAGAATGTACCAATTTACAAGGCTATTGAACTCCAACTTGTTTCTATTATCTGTATTTTAAACATGATTAATATAAAATGTTGATCATTATTTCTAAAAATAGAATATATTCTTAAAATTTCATTTATTTATATTGAAAGAGTAAATCTAAATGTTGTATTATATATATTACATATATTTATTTATAAATCCAAATATTTAGATGAAAATTATGTCATGGGAATCTAGTTTTGTTTTCCAGAGCATCTTTTATAGTTGAATAAGGAAGAAACCACAAGAGAGCTGGTGAGGGACTTTTTCAAGAGCACATAGTGATAGAATAAGTGGGAATGGCTTTAAATTGAAAGAGTGTGGGTTTAGATTACATGTTAGGAATAAATTCTGTTTTGGGAAGGTGGTGAGGCACTTAACAGGTTGCCCAGAGAAGCTGTGGATGTCCCACCCCTGAAGGAGTTCAAGGCCAGGTTGGATGGGGCTCTGAGCAGCCTGGCCTAGTGGAAGATGTCCCTGCAATGGGCCCATTTTGGAACCCTTCTGACCCAAACCATTCTGTGATTCTTTTAAATCTGTCAAGAATTTACTGTCATGGAATTTCAAATTTATCGAGTAATATTGCCTTAGAATTTTGATGCTGGATTTTATGTTTTTTGTGTTGGTGTTCCCTATTATTCTCCACCCACGATTTATAAGAATCAGGCAGAGAAACAAAATCCCAGTCAAAGCATCACTGATTCAGAACTGAATTTTGTAGTCAGGAATGTCTCTTGATGATATTTCTGATTAAATTCCCTTTTCAACTGTGAAATTCCAGAATTTATAGATCACCAGAGAAGAAAAATATTTATTATTATGTAATAACAAACTGTATCAAAATGAAGTTGTTGTCTTTGCTGAAGTAAGCCAGTAGAGTTCTACTGGTTCTACTAAAACAAGCAGTGTTAGCTTGATTACTGTGATTGCCACTGAGAATCTGCCTCAGGTATGTGAAAATATGCTTGGGACAATCTACATGTAGGAAACTCTTAGCATTTAAGTCACTGTTGATTCTTGCTTTTCTTATGGAAAAATGAGTTGCTGCAAAAGAATGAAGCCATTGCTCAGACACAGAGATGAAGCACAATCTCTTCCTGACATAAGCCAAGGCTAAAGAACACAATTTGAATTTTCCCTGCTAGAAGATTTCTAAGCTTCTGCCCTTAGATTTTGTCCTCCTGTGTCCATTTTTCTCACTGCCTTTTCCTACAACCAACTTAAGCCATTGTCTGCCTGTTCAGCAGAGGGGGTAGCAAGTCTTTTCTTCTGTCAGATTTACTTTAGCCATAGGTTCATATTACAGAGAGAATGCCATGTCCAAGAGTAGGCATCCACTACTGCATTATCTGTCTCGCCAAGGAACAGCTGAACATGCAAGTTCACCTCAGTCTTCCTACAGGAACACAATTCCCTGCGGAGTAAAATTCACTTCATCCCATATGTACATGTAACCCTGATCTCTGAATGTTGGTTTCATGCCTAATATCAGTGATGCTGAAAGTTTCTGAAAAGACAGCCTGTCCAATGAGAGCTCTACTAAGCAAAGCACTTTTGCAGTTAGCTGTTATAATGTCATGAGCATTACAAATTAAAAATTACAAATTGATCAGATAGTTATTTCTGTAGATGACCTAAAGGCAAAAGTTTCAAGTCTAGCAGTATCCTGAGAAGGCCAGCATTTAAAACATGGATGTATTAAACCTAGGGATTATTTTGTAAAGCCCTGAGCTAGTCCCACTTCTACTGAAATAAATAGAAGCTTTCTTTGAAATACAGTGAAAATATAATGAGCCATAATTTGAGTCCTTTGAAAAATCTTACTTTTAGTGCCAGAGTGTCTCTTATATACCTATATGCTGAACCACAAATGTGCATAAAAGTTTGAAAAAAACAACCATAATGTCTTCTTGAAATCATCAGATTGCAGTACCATCTTTTATAAGAGAATGCACTTTTTATTCTATTACCAGCAAAGTATGTAAAAAAAGAGTAATTTTAGGATATTAAGATGTAATTCCTTTGTCTGCAGCAACAGCAGATCTTGAAGGAATATACAAGATTTTTAGTCAGATCTGGTTTGTTTCAGTGGAGTGGTTTTATTTGTATCTATCCAGAATTATCAAAGTTCTGTAACCTTTTGATTGTAACATGACAAATTCCTTAAAGGTATGGGCTAATGAGTGGATCTGCCACAGTTTTTAAGTGAAGATGATATTCATTTGATCACTCTCACGGAAATTATTTCACTGATCCTTTTTTACTGATGTCTGGAACAGGAATACACCTCAGCTTTGGGAGTCTGTTCAAGATGAAATTTCTGAAAACTCTCAAGCTTTTGATGAATGATGGATTTCATTTTTGTTTCATTTTCTCATATACAATGTGAATGCAAAGTGACAATGCTTTCGGTGTACTTTGTAAACATGTTCTGAAAGTTTTGCTTTTAAAAAAAGATGATATAAAAATATTTTATGCTAAAATAACAATATTTTTTTAAATATGAGAAAGCCAAAGCATCTGCATTCTTAATTCAATGATTTTGCAGTTTCAAAGAGTTTGAAAAGTGTTTCTGTTTAGTACAAGTAATTCTATGCAAAAAGACTCCAAGGTTTTGGTGTGTTCAGAATTAAGGGGTTTAATTTTGCCTCCTAGTACTCTCTCTACATGTGGGCTGATATATATTTCTCAGTACAGCCACAATAACTCTGGTTGCTCTTATCTTCATTTTCACATCCTGCTTGGATGTTTTTAATGCTAAAAGTGGAATTTTCATAAAGACTTTTTTTGACGTATCTGGTCCCATATTAAGGCTTTTACCAAACTCTATGTTTTTGTAAATACATGAGATGCATTAAGACACCTTACTCCTGTCACTCCTGTATGATTTAGAAGCTTGTAAAAAGCTGATGTATAAAGTCTTAATGCAAGAATCTGTGTTCCAAACCATCTGCTGTTGGTATAATTTTTTTCCTCCCTGTCACTGTATCTTAAATGCTGGTGCGCATTATTTTATTTCTAACGCAGAATAAAAGAACACATCATTTAGGTCCTTCTCTCTTTCAGGCATTTAAGTTCCTCTGACAAGCCCTACAGAATTCCTCTCACTTTTTACTGACACTGATAGAAAAAACGAAAAAAAAATATTAAATGTAATGTGGGGAGGGATTTGGTCTCAGAAATAAAAAGAAATAAGTAGAAGTGATAGTTGGAAGGTGCTAAAATTTTGTCAGTTCAAATTAGCAATGCTGGAGTCTTCTACTCCAAAAATATATTCTTTGGATTTGTAGTATAATTTAATTTTAATGTAAATATTTTTCTAAGTAAAGGTGAATTAGAGTGAAAAGAGTTTAGCATTTTTTACATTGATGGCATATTATTTCCACACAAAGGTATAGCACGTATTTTAGCTTAAAGTGAGTAAGTGAATATAATATGCAGTATGTGTACTGCATGGATATGGCTATTGCCTAAATGCTGTGATGCCTGGTTATAATTTACTTTTAGAAAGTGTGTGTTAAATCCTATATCATGAGTATAGTGAGAAATAATGTCTGTGTTCCCATTTACATGTAACAAACGTTTACAGCCCATCTTAGAGTAAGTGTATATCTACATCTATAAAGTAGTTAACAGCATAGCAGGGAAAATATGTAGTTCATGCAGGAAAGCGTAATGGTATTGCCAACTTTCCAATTGCTTTTTGGAAAATAAATAAGTAAAATCATGTGCATGCCCAATTTGTATTCACTTAGACTAGAAGGTAGGTATTATTTCTGTATTTTGGCTGATTAAAAACACTAAAATTCCTGCTCAGTAGAACATAGCTGAGTCCAAAATTAATGAATATATTGCATATTGGTGCTGTAGTTAAAGTAAAATGAGGGGTTTCCTTCATGCAAGACAATAATTAACTGCAATGTGGCCAATCATCAGCTGAATTTTCGAAACTGTAAATCTGATGAGACATTAGGAGGAACAGCGTGAGAGTTGTAAAAGTAATATCATTTAAAATGAATGTACACGATATCGTTTTTCTGTGTTGCACTTAGATGAGCAACATCACTGAGCCTCACTTGATCCTTAGGAAACTTATTTGCCATGAAACCTTTAAGAAAAGGAGCACTGACTGAAAAGGTTGGTGCCCTGATTCTTAAAAAATTATGTTAAATGGTACTTTTTACTAAGAATCTTTGTTGATGATCTCAGAATGTGCTATTTCAACTGACAGTTATTGTTATTAATCTTGATTTTAAAAAATGTTACTGAAAAACAAAAGCAAATTGAACCCCTATTTCTTGGGCAGAATACAATCCCACATCAGTGTAATATTAAAGACGCTATGTCTTCCAAAAAGAATCCAGAGGTACTACACTGGATGCCTGTGGCAGAACTTGGGCAAATTTAAGCCCTCCAGCTAAAGCATTGCAATAAACTCATATTCCAGTAACAACAAAAGTCTGTTGCAAAATGTCTAGTGCATGTCGTGATTTATTCAGAAGCATTTGGACTGCCCAGTCCCGGAAGAAACCAATTGTACTTACAGCTTTAGCTTACATGGGAGACGCACACGTGTGGAGAAACCAGAAGGTCTCTCTCTGAGCTGGGGGGCCTGCGCGCTTCCTTCTGCCGTCAAACTACAGCTTAATGTGGACAAGGACCCCTACGCACAGAAGGAAACTGAAGAGGAGTGCTCGTCTTTATCCTTGCCTTTCCTTCCCCAGACATCTGTGTCTGGGCTGCAGTGGTGCTTGCTACCCGCCCAGTCTTTGTGCTTCAGCCTCATCACAGGCCAGTGACGACACATGAAGTGGTCCCTCTTTCTGTTTGTCCCTCAAGCTGTGTCTCTCACAGATAACTGAGGTATATTTGTGCTCCCCTCTCTGAGTGGAAATATGAAAGTCCCAATTGTTGCCTTTTTCCATGCATTCATTTTCCAGTTTTAGCATTTACTCACCTCTTGTCTTGGGTACCTAACACTCATAAACCAAGTTCAAAGCCCTTCTTGTTGTGTTAGCTGATCTGTTTACAAACACATTCCCTCCCCTGAGGTAAAGAGTCGTGGTAACTCATAATCATAAAAGCTGGTTTTGGAATTAATTGGCCTGTCATTGATTGTATTTGTTAGATAGAATCCTACATCAGTCTTTGTTTTAGAGTACTGAAGCAAACTGCCCCTTGTCCTTGCCCTTTTCTAAAAACTGATGAAAAAGACCTGTGAGATCATCAAGTCCAAGCAGACTGATCACCACCTTGTTAACTAGACCATGGCACTAAGTGCTATGCCCAGTTGTTTCTTGACCACTAAACATAGTTCGAAGCTGAATTATTTCTGGGAAATCTCTGTCTATGGGAAAGAGAGTGAGTGTATATGTGTAGTCATTGTAACTATTAAGCCCTCTCAGGGTCTTGGAGGACACGTGTCAGTGCCAGAGAGAGACAAGTGTCATGCTTCTGATCAGCGACAGGAGGTCTGTCTGAAGTATTCTGTCATAAATGAGTCAGAAATACTCTTCTTTTGCTATTTGAAGTGATATTATCAACTTAATGATCTTTTCATGAGTTAAAAGTATATGCTTTGAGATACTGATACCTGAACAATTCCACGGGTAAAAGTTTCGTAAGTGGCTTTTATTACACATACAAGATTCTATGGATCATTACATTGCTCAGAAAACATCAGATGATTGATCTAGGTCATATACTACAATTTTCTTAGTTATTGCAGTATGAGGCCTGATCTTCTCTCTGTTGTTTAAACTGTGACTTAGCAAGCTGGCTAATATGCAGTGGGGTTTTTTGGGTTTTGGGGGTTTTTTTGGGTTTTTTTCCAAAATTCACTTGAAGACAGCTGAACCTAGACCTCTGATGTTAAGTTTCCATGTAAACAATTGTTGTAGATAGCCAAGGGTGATCACAACTGCAAGTGTATGGGAAGCTTGTTCCAAAGGCAAAAATGGAAAGGAATAAGGCTCTGTCCTAGTGTTAATGAGTAGAATTGGGGTCATTACAACAGAGCTTTCTGAGAACCTGTTCAAAGTTACTGAGGAGATACCATGAGCAGGCTTTTAAATTTATATGGCAAAATACAAACTAATTCCGTTGTAAAGAAAATCCTGTGGGTGTGTTTTTAAGTACAAAATACATATCTATTTGAAATAACAGTGAAAATGAAGCATATTGTGTTTGCCTCTAGTATTTGTGAATAATTTCCAAACTGGTTCCATTATTTCCTAATACTGAGTATTTGTAAAGTACTCCAAGCTAATTATTTGTGTGTAGTTCATTTTAGTATTCACCATTTGTGGCTGAGCAATTAGATGGTTACCCATCAGGAGAATCTAATTTTATTCATTTTAAAAATTGCTTTGCTGAGTCAGAGCTCAGCTAGTATAACCTTTTTAATTGGAAAATAATGGAGAGTAAGTTATGACTGGTGCTTAATGCCACCTTTTAATCACTGAATGAAATATAAGGATATCTAAATGTCATTCTAATTGAAAATCAATCACTGCAATCTTTTTAAATGCCAAATAATATGATCTTTGAACACCAGTGAGCAAATTAATTTATTCAGAAATATTATACATCTCCATCATTGTGAGATGATTATAATACTAATTTGCACTCATGAATTGATATAACTCCTAGCCCTTTCAAAACCCCTTTTAAAATGTCATAACTGTAACTCAGAAATGGTTATTTTAGTATAACTAACTATTTTTGTTAATACTGGAGTAAGTAAGGAAACCTTTACAATCATGCTGAAGTTTTAGATTCTACTAAAAATCTTTAAAAAACAATTAAAACATCAGTTTTCATCTTAAGCAAGTTTGTTAATGCTTTCAGTCTTCTCTACAGCCTTCTTGTGTTTAAAAGTTGTTTTTTTAATTAAAAGAAACTATTCAGATACAAACCTTTTGTGTAAACAAATGTCTAAGCATGAGGCAACATTGAGGTTTATGATATATCAATGAGCGAGAAGTAATGCTTCCTTGGAAAAAACAAAAAAAATCAAAATTTCTTAAGGCACAAGTGTATAATCTTATAAATGGCTGGTAAGGTGTGGCAAGGAAAGCCTGGAGACAGGATCTGGTCTCTACTCGTGTTGAAGGCAATGGGCTTTTTGCTATTAACTGTTTATCAATGGTGAATGTCATGGGGCTGTTTCATATTACAGTAAATCTTGTTCATGTCTTTTCAGAACCTGCCATATACTTAAGTTAGTGAGTCTTAAAACTGCCTGGAAAGAGTTAATTGACTTTTTACTGTAAATCTTATTCCGAAGTTTCAACAGAACTTCTGAGTTTGTTAATAAAACAGACTTTTTTCCTTTCTAATCTGAAAGGTTACCATGGAATTGGGTCTAGCAAGTATCAGTGCTAACTAAGATGTGATAGCTATTAGGTCTTACTATTAAATTACATTAACTAACATTAACATAGTGCTGCACTGGCATGTCACCAGACCCAAATTAAAAAAGGTTGTAAAATCTAGGAAAAAAAACCCAAAAAACCTTTCTTTATAGAGAAAGATTCTCTACAAAGTTTAAATCAGATGGAGAGGTCAAGAAGACAGAATGCTTTTTTGTAACTGGATTGCAATGACTGAACATTTAGGCACTGTTGCCTGCACATTTGCTGGAAGTGATATCAGAAGTCATTTATAGCTCAGGTATAAGCAGTCTTTAAAAAGTTTGGAGTAGTCAGGTGCGGTATTCACGCATGGGCCTGGACTCTGCACACATGGAGGAAAAAGTGCAAAGACCTTTACTGCGCATCAGAAATTCCCTTAAATACCAGTACCTACAGGATATCACATCATATAAACAGGAAAGATGTTCACCTCAGTGTCTCCCAATCACCTGGAGTATTTCCCAGACATTGCCTATTATGGTGAAGGATAAACAATACCTTACAAGGTCAGAAACTGCAATTATCACATCTCATAGGGCTGACACTGTCCAGAAACCCACAATCCTCTCTCAGCCCTTCCCTGGTGACCTGGCTGTAATCCCAGGATCACCTCTGGGTCTGAGAACGAGGCTCTTTCTGCAGCCGACAAGGCCCAATCTCTCTTCCAGCACACAGTGTAGCCCAACAGTCAGGTTTGGTTTTGTTTGTTCTGTGTTGCATTTTGCAAGGGTTGGTTTTCAAGAATATATTTATTTTGTAGAAGAGTGGCTTGAAATATAAAAGACCTCTAGTTAATGTCTAGTTGACAGATGTGATACCGATTTACAGTCAGAAGTTTTTGGCCATTTTCAAACATAGTAATATAAAGTAGTACCAGTGCTGTCAGTTGAGTGTCTTCCCATCCAAAAACACCTGCAAAAAATATTATTTTAATATGATTCTTTACAGTGATGATTGTCCTCTCAAAAAATCATACCTTTTTTTTACAGTCTAAAACATATATGTGCAGTTGGCAAGGGGATACCCTGTGTTTCACAGTCGACTTTGCTCTAGGATTTACCTGTTTTGACAGTAAAACAAAGGTAAGAGTAAAAGAAAAGGAAAACGTAACTCTGTATTGTTTTACAGTTATTGAAGTTATCATTTATTGCATTTTCTTTATTTTTGTGTCCAGTATTTATTCTTCTAATGTACTGTACTGTTTATTTATTTAGCCCTACTGAAATGTAGTCAGTTTGGGACTTGAAGGGGGCAATTACAGTTGTATGGCATGTAAAGATACATTTTGGAGAAAGATATTAAAACATAACTTCCTTTTCAAGTAATAAAATCAAAGGAAGGTTATATTTAGCAGAGAACTTGGTTTGTTATAAAGAAGAAACTTCAAGATTTTTAAAAGATTACAAATCATGAAAAAAATGAAATGTCACCTGATTCTATGTGTTTTGAAGCTGCAGATATAAAATAGGATTAATTATTCTTCCATCATAAGAAATTTAGGTCATGTCTAAAATAAACAGAATAAGGGCAAATGTTTTTCAAAGTCAGAATCTAAAAGATTACAGGCACATATCTTGCAAAACAGTTGCTATATAGAAAGTGCCTGCAGGGAATGCTTAATGATACATGCCAACTTCCAAGACCTGTCTATAATGCTGTTATTTTCTGTATAATTTAGTGATACTTCTATGTATATTATTCTAAGTGGATTTTAGCATTTGTTTGACAGTAGAAGTAACCCTATCTACAAAAAATGTTTCTGCATTAATAGAACTGTGCAGTAGAAGGTCTGTCTTCTCAAATATATTTTAAAAATTCAGTCAGTCATTCTAAGTGAAGAGGGAACACACTGCATTTTGAAATACTGACACAGGATCTAGTTTTTGCATGTTGGCATTTTGTGGGTTTGGGGCCAAAATGCCCCAAAATTTCAAATTTATTGAAATCTTTGTGCAGAGAAATAATGACCAAGATTGCTTGAAAATTTAGACTAATTAAATTAAGTGTGCTATCCCACAAAGCAGTATAAAATTTCAGGAAATCCTTTTGTATACCTTTCTCTGCCTGAGGTGATAGTGCATTCTGGAATCCTGCTTCTTGCATAATTTGCATGTAACAACAAATTAACTGTAGGTAGTAATATCTCTAGCCTATAGAAAGGGTTCTTTTAAATGTGAAGAGTGATTGCATTTACTCCCACCTTTAAAATTATAAACTTACTCTATTAATAGGACTTTGTGTCACAGTGCCTACCTTCAGTATTGATGATGAGGAGGATTTAGATGAATCTTTGTTGCTTACCTAAGGAGAAACACAGAATACCAGCAGATAGACTGGTTCCATTGCTAAATGGTAAAAATTCTGGAGAGCTCAAGTACATTTATTCTTCATCTGTGTGAGAGATGGAGATGTTCTCTGCATCCTCAAGCCTGAGTGAGGCAGTAATGGGTGACTTCTGCAGTTCATCTTACTTCCCATAATTGTCACCTGAAGTTTACTGTGTCTTCCCATATGCATAGCTATTTCAGAATATTTCCTACCAATACAAAAAAGATTCTTTAAGTGGTCAAACAATTAACGGTTCATTAGGGACATAGCAATTTTACTGAAAAATCTATTTTTTTCTTGGAGTTAATGAAAAAATTAAGGTCTTCTGTGGATGCAAAGGACAGTCTTACACCCCAGCACGTGTTGAAAGAGGATTATTAAAATAAAGGCCAGTCCTCCATCCGCTCTATGACTCGAAATCTCGATCTCATATTTTAGGCAACCAGCTCATGTACTCATTGAAAAACATGCCTTTTTACGCTTCGAAAAACAATTTTTAAAGGGCCTTCTTATTACAAATTCTGAAATAAAAAGCACAAGAACTTCTGCTTTGGAGTGTGGGGGGTTGACCCTGGCTTCCTCCTGAGCTGGGCAAATGAGAAGAAATACAACAAAAGGCTTGTGGGTCAAGATAAAGGCAGGAGGTGTTCACTCAACAGTGACCATCATGGGCAAAAGAGACTCCACTTCGGCAAATTAGTTTAATTTATTGCCAATCAAATCAGAGTATGCTAATGAGAAATAAAAAACAGATCTTAAAAGACCTTCCCCTCACCCCTCTGCTACCCAATTTTCTTTATCTCCTTCTCTCCAGCAGCACAGGCGCATTGGGAATGGGGGCTGTGGTCAGTTCACCACACATTGTCTCTGCCACTCCTTCTTCCTCAGGAGGAGAACTTCTCACACTCTTCTCCTGCTCCAGCATGGAGTCCCTCCCACAGGACATAGTCCTGCAGAATCCAGCATGGGTCCTTCCCATGGGCTGCAGCTCTTCATGAACTGCTCCAGCAAGGGTCCTTCCCGCCAGATGCCTTCAGGAACAGTACCTCCTCCTCCTTCTTCACTGACCATGGTGTCTGCAGGGTTGTTTCTCTCCCATATTCTCACTCGTCTCTCCAACCCAAGAAATATGTCTTAGAAAACTTTTCTAGAACAGTTTCTTTTCCTGCATGTTCTATTCCAAGCTGTTGATGGGCTTAACTCATTCAACTTTGAGAGTTTTGGGCCCTTCACTGAGATACTTCTGTAGCCTGCATCTGCTTTATATCTCATTGTAGAGATTCTTTTTTATCTTGTCAGCTTGGTAGGTTCATCTTCCCCCCTGTGCCTCCAGCCTCTCCTCCAATATAAAGGGATCCCAAAGTGTGTATTTTCTTCCACCTTCCAGTGCTATCTACTCATCTTTCCCACTCGATGTCAACTGTTGAGAGAGATGATGACTCCAGCAATGCTTATTATTATTAAATTGTTCGTAAATTCTTGATTCATATCCACCTTAGCAGTTATATTACATAGCAAACATTCATCTATCCTGTTTAGAGCCAAACTCATTTCAGCTTTGAACACTTTTCAGGTGGTCTAATTAGGCCCTCTGGACCCAGTTAAAATATGTTCGTGAATGTAAAGTTTAAACACCATCACAGTGCTGTAGCATAGTTCAGTTTTTCTTCATCTGTTATATCTCTCTAAGAAGTCGGTGACATTTATGTCTTCAGGGAACCAGGAGATAGTTTTTTATTTATAGGACCTTAAAATATGAGTAGTGTTCTGAATACCACTGGTAGCACTGGACTATTTAAAATAAATAATTTGAGAAGAAGCATGTTGGAAAACGGAACACAGCAAACTTTTTTCCATGTGTGCTTTTGAAATAACCTTCCAAATATTTAAATTGTGTTTCCTCAGCAGTGTCTGGGGACCGAACCACATTTCAACATGTGCAGAGAATTTTCATTAAGATTATAGGCATTAAAGGAAACACCAGCAGGAAGTCCAGGTGCAAGTTGTTACCTTGTGGGCTTTTTAATTACACATTTTCAGGTGATCAATAGAAACCATTCAGATAAATACAGAAAATTATCTTGATTTCAAAAATAATTACCCAATTTTTGCTTTACAAAGTATCTCCATAAATATTAAAGCAATAAGTCAAAATTCTGTCAATCTAGAATTTGCCAATGCTAGTAAGATGCCATGTATAAACCTGTGGGAGACCAGGAAGCTTAGAATTCTTATATATTTTACAAACCATTATGTAATGTAGAACTGTCTTGGTTTGACTCTGTCCCAATGCCAGGCACCCACGAGAGTTGCTTGCTCACCCTCCCCTGCCACAGCTGGGCAGAGGGATGGAAAAGGAGAAAAAAAAATTAAGGAAGGCTTCATGAGTTGAGGTAAAGACTGGGAGAAAACACTTCAAGAGCAAAACTTAAAGTTACAAAGAGGATTTATTGCTAGCAGAATCAGAGGAGGATAATAAGAATAAGCCCTTAAAACACCTTTCCCCATGCCAGGCCCTCCCTCCTTCCCACCAACAGCGCAGGGAGACAGGGAGTGGGAGTTTTGGTCAGTCCATCACCAAGATTTCCTTCCACTGCTCTGGGAGAGGAGTCTCCCCCTCTGAGGCCGTGGGGTCCCTCCCACGGGANGGATCTCTGCTTTCCCCGTGGACCCACGGGCTGCAGGGACACAGCTGCTTCACCATGGGCTGCACCACGGCCCGCAGAGGAATCTCGGCTCCGGCGCCTGGAGCACCTCCTCCCCCTCCTTCTCCCCTGACCTTGGTGTTGCTGTGTTGTTCCCTCACATGTTCTCACCTCCTCCTCTTCTCTGACTAGAAGCAAAATCTTGTGACTTTGTTTTGATTTTCTTCTTAAATATGTCATCACACAGGCCTCACCAGCCTCTCTCACTGGCCCAGCTCTGGCCAGCAGCATGTCCATCTTCAGAGCCATCAGCCACTGGCTCTGCTGGACATGGTGGAAACTTCCAGGAGCTCCTCACAGGAGCCACCTTTGTGGCCCCCCTGCTACCAAAACCCAGGCCGTGCAAAACAAATACAAGAACACATTTTTTTGGTTTCTGAGACTACATTCAATAATAATATTTTTGCATTTATATAGCTTATTTGAGAATTTCAAACCACATTTCACAAATCAGTGAGTTCAGCTTTGCAATATCTGTGTAAGTCACAATTATCTACGTTACGCAAATAAGCCAGCTGAAATATGAAAGATCAAGATATGGCATGGAATTGTGTTCATACTGAAACTGATACAAATATCCTCATGGATCTTTATGGAATTAAGCTTTTCCCATCTTTATTTTATGTAGGCAATTGAAACATTTATATTTGAGAGGATTTCTAAATAGTTTAATTAGTGAATATTAATATTGCATCTTTTGCTTTCACAAAGGGTACAGAAATGTTAATTTTAGTTGCTCTGCAAAGAGCATGTTATCATGCATTGCATTACTGCCCTACTGCTTTATTTTAGTTCACAAACATTGATCATCATTCTGTAAGTCTAGATAAAAACATGTAATAGAGTCCTTAATCAAATTTCTTTTTCCTTAGAATGTGCTGTGGAGGTTTAAATTCTCTCAGCTCAAAGGCTCATCAGATGATGGGAAAACAAGAGTAAAGCTGCTTTTTCAAAATCTAGACACCAAACAAATTGAGACAAAGGTAAGCAACATCTTCTTTTTCAATTTAGTTAAACATGAAATAAAATTACTGTCAAGGCATTAGAAATCCCATTTTCTACTGGATGTACATATGGTGAGCACATCACAGTTTATCCTTTTTTGCCTATTCTTTAAAAACTTCACAATAAATAGAAGCAATGTAATACCCATAGATTTATTACACTCTTTCTACAAGCCTGTTATTAAGTTGTGTTATGATGGTATTTTACTCTTTCAGAAAGATAATTTCTGTGAAGTTATTCGGTCAACCTATAGCAGATATAATGTCTAAAAACTGCATTTAAAAAAGATAAAGTAAATATATATATATGTTAAATACATTTTTAAGCTGCTACATAAGTGGACTTAAATTTTTAAACACATATATGTTTACGGTTCACTAAAAAAAATGTGTAACATTTATAGCTTAAAAAAGGGAATATTCTTGCAAAAGGCCAAGCAGTTGCTGAAACTTATTGGTTCTACTGTGAATTAAGAGCCCTTGATGCTTTGCAGGATCTGGAATTATGGAGCCATCCAGTCACCACTATAGATGAGATATTAGTGATGTCTCATTTTTCTTTTTTCTCTAGCATTTATCAAATAAAATTTTGCAACTTAGAGTTCAGATTCCAAACTGAACTTCAGCAGTTTCTCATTCACAGTTGTAGTCTTCTGGAGGTCTGGCTGTAATGCCGTAATCTGCGCTGATTCTGCCCTTTGATCCCAAGCTTGCTGTTGAATAAAAAAATAAATAGAAGATTTTTCAGTTATGTGGTTTTAAAAAGAATGAGGAGTACTTTGGTGTGATATGACATAGAAGAGGAAGATAAGAATGTGGTTCAGCTAGGTTTTGGTGGACAAACAGTGAAAACAACAGAAAGGTTGAAAGACCTATGAAGGTTTTCAGATATTCTTAGATGAAGTTGTACAGGTTAAAGTCACTTATAACGTCACTTATTTGATATTTTTCTATAGTTACCATACATAAAATATGTATTTTACCTATCCATCTAATGTTTAAAAAAAATTGTAAGGAGGAAGTCCATAACCTTCCTTTTTTGGCATAAAGTTACAGCACATGCAATATATATTTCTTTATACATCTGTATTAGTAAATTATTCAGGATTTCATCAGCAAGCTTAACCTGAGCTGCCTCTTGGCTCTACTGTAAAAGATATTATAAGATCTGTTACAAAAGGTACAATGTATAATAATTTGTCTAGTAGCAGGCCATTTCCACTTCATTTCTCACAGTAGTCCTTGGAGACAGAAAAGGACTACTGTCTTCATTTTATATGTGATCATCTGTTGCAGCGAGCTTACATAACTTGTTTCAGGTCAGACAGGAAGATTGTACTTGTGCAAAAACTATATTGTGTATCTCTGCATTAAATCATTAGATAATCCTTATGATGAGTCCTTATGATAATTTTGCAGCAAATTTTGTGCAGGAGACAGATTTGTTAAAACATTAAAAATTATTCTTTTATGTAGCTCTGGTGAAAACATCTTGTAATTGGCAAAATTCACATGAATGTTTGTGAACCAAATACCTTGAATGTATTGTATGGTCGTTAGTATGTGATTGGTTCATACAGAATTGTTAATATCCGTGGCAGTCTTAGCAGGAAATCAGAGATGCAGCAACACGCGGGTCAAGTGAGAGAATGAATTATTTACTAATTTTACAATATCATTTATATATCCTAGTTCCAAAAAACCATTGGACAGCGTCCACACATGTCCTGGGGTGATTGGCTGAAGACCAGACACTCACTTCAGACTATTTGTCCCACGTAACTTAACAAAAACACCAGATGTGAAAGTTATTTACAAAAACCTATCTTACTGTTTACATAGCTTGCATAGCAAAGGAAAATTCTCACAGAATTAGTGCAAGGAGATGGAAAATCTCTCTGCTTAGCAGCATTTCAGTATCCACAAATATCTATGTACCTTTATGTTCATATATGTTGTAAATGTCGTAAGATCCCAGAAAAAGCTCGTTAAAGGTCAGAGGAAAGGCTGATACTAAGTAGCTGAGGATTTATCAGCATTTCACTGATTACACCTTGTACAACTGCCTCTGCAAAGTTCAATGTGCCCACTAGGATTTCACATTAAATGGGACTGGGGCACAGCTGTGCAGCCTCTCCACTTCACATAACTGGTATATATAATCAAGTGTATGCCCACCACCTAAATGGTATTAGACTTGAGAGTTACAGGCTGGCAACCGCCCAACACTAATACCCATAGTACAGTCCAGTATTTGCTTCTGCTTATTGCACTGAAAGAGATTTCATAGGGCCAGATGGTGCTATGCAGTGAAATGTAGTCAATAATGAGAAACAAAAATGTCATCAAATAATAGAAGTTTCATTTCTCCTGAGTAAATGAGCCACTATGCACAAAAGGAAACTTGATGCAGATGACTTGTGTTCCCTTGGCAGAAAACAGAGAGCTAAGGTTGCAAAAGAATTTTCCAGGCTATGTCTAATTTTATATTATTAAGAATTCTTTGGGGTAAAAAAAAATCACATTTGGGAATTCTACTTTTGTGTCTTGTTTACTAGCTAGATGTGATGTTTCTTCTCCTTCTATTTTGCCTTCTAAATTTTAAGTCGGATACTTCTTCCTGTGCACTTTAGTTTTAGGTGAACAATACATTACTCATTTAAGAAGTTTTCTGTTGAAAGGAGATAATAAGGCCAATATTCCTGTCTGTTGTTTCTCCTTCAGGTTCTTCATATTCCCTAAAACTTCTTATAGATTCCCACTTCAGTACTTCCCTGAACTTGCCCTGCCTTTAGTATTGAGAAATTACAAGTAATCTTA
The DNA here is from genome assembly GCA_013400235.1 of Oriolus oriolus. Lineage (NCBI taxonomy): Eukaryota > Metazoa > Chordata > Aves > Passeriformes > Corvidae > Oriolus > Oriolus oriolus. The sequence goes on from VXBT01002723.1 coordinate 415,297, forward strand.
ACAATAGTAGATATTCTTTACCCAAATTTTCAAGGTTGCTCTAAAAAAAGAAAAAAAAAAAAGATTAATACTTTCAGGTTTGTATTGATACTTTATTTCCCTTACCTAAACTGTACCTATGTATCTGAAAGATAAGACTTTTTTCCCAAGCATATTTTAATTGAGCATTACCCTTTTCTTTTCATCTTATTTAGTCTCAAATATTTATTGAAGAAAGATAAGAAACCATTGTGGTCAATAGAGTATTGTGAGCCATACTGAAGCTTCAACTTGTTGCTGGTCTCATAAACTTCTTGGCTCTTACAAGAAGATAACTTAAGGGCCCTAGTCTTCTCATCCATGATATGGCAACCATGCCCTGTTATACTTGCTGAGATATAGAACCAAATTTAGAATTTTGGTTTCCATTTTGACTTCGATGTTGTCTGGAGCTAAAAGCTGGACATCTTTTTTTGGGTTTTTAACCTGAAAAAAAAGCCAAAAAAACCAAACCAAACGAAACCCAAACCTGAACAACAAAAACCCAAAAAACAAAAAAAAAAAAAACACAAATCCACCCAAAAAACCCAAAAACCGAACAAAACAAAACAAGAAAAAGAACACCCCAGAACCACCCAAAAAAGTCAGTCTGGTTGGAAAACATATATTGAACAATACAGTGGTAATAGTTGTGCTCTTGTCAACAAATAATATACCCTGAGGCTTACCAGTGTCCTTAAAGAAGTCATGAAATGCACAGAGCACAATAATACTATCTGTCAGCATCTCCATTATGTGCCTTTTATGTGATACAGGCTCATGTCTTGTTCAAATAGTGATTCAGCAGCTCTCAGAAGTTATCAGTAAAATCGTGTGCATGGTAATAATGCAACAGGCCTGTCACACTCTTTATGATATGTAATAAATCCAACTCTCCTAGGTGGGTGGATGAAACAAGAACATATACTTTTCTTCCTTGGCTGTGCACATACAGTGAAGGAGGTCAGTGCAGTGTGCTCATTTTTTATACGTTCAGTACCAGCAGGAAGTTTTGCAGTCTTGTCCTCCCACTGCTTTAATCCAATCTTTTGTGTTGTTCTCTCAGTGTCTTCCTTCTAGTGCCTTTGTTGTACTTAATCTACTTATTACAGTACATACAGTAAACTGAAATAGCTTTGGTTATAGAAATATTAGACATGCACAGATTCTTCTTAAAAGCTGACAATCTCAATTAAAGAAAAAAGCAGCAAACTCAGATAAGTAAAGCAAACATAAGGGTGCTGTTAGATGGCATAGTGCAAATAAAATGATCAGTTACTCATCTGCCTGACTGAGTAAAGACAGAAATGTTACATTAAAAAAAATAAACTGTCAGAGCAATGTATTTGTTTGAAAGAAGTGTCATTGGTGTCATTTTCTAGGAAGAATTCACATTACATTCCAAAGCTGAAGATGCTAAATTTCCACCTATAAAACTGTATTCAAGATAGCAAAGAGACATATTGTGTCCCAGAATTCAGACTATGCAACATCTACATTTTCCCAAGTCAGAAAGCCATCCCTATCTTTTACTAAATCCATATTTTCAAATGAACCCCCAGACCTCTTCCCCCTTCCCTGTTGTAATCTACATGCAAGCAAATCCCTACCCCAGCTTCTCCTTAGATATGTGTGACTATTCCTCATCATGTACACCCAACTAGCTGGCTGCAGGATTGCAAAGGCATACAGCACAGGCATCAAACATCTGTCAAACACGAAGTTCCACAGCCTTACACCATTTGTGCTCTTCTGGATCAAACACTACTGTGATAAGCTGAATTTCTGGAAGCTCCTGGTGCACGAGGCCTTAGGTGAGCCCCACCTCTCTGATACCACCATAGCTGACCACATCTAACCGAGTCCTGCAAGACATCTCCAGAGCTCTGCTCCTGTTTTATGATCCCAGATGATTGCTCATCCCTGCACAAACCTAACATAAAATAGTGAAGATGTGACAGACAGGAGCGGTGGACCAGCTGGTAAACTGCATGAGGAGTGCTCATATGCCACACATTTTTCTTTTCAGCTCTGTAACAACTTTCAAAATTGGCACCACTCTTGAAAATAATCCCAAAATAGGGGACTTGCAGTATTGACTGCAGAAAATAGTGTTGTCATCACATAAAACATAGGTTTAGTGTTACTACTAGTCTTCCAACTCTATGTAGATTATATCTTACAGAAACGAGCATATTAGTATTTGGAAGGTTATTCACAACAAATTAGACAACTTCTCTCAGATACAGAGGAGGGGCTACTCCAGTTTGATCCATGCTCTGAACTGTGATGGAACCACAGAAAACTCTGCAGTAGGGACATTGAGAAAGACTGACTCACAGTGACGAGACGTTCCTGTCTTTGCCCTTTTCTAAACCCAAATCTCTCCAAATAATGTTGTTAGAGCAGTCTGAAATCCTGCCTACAGTCTGTGTGAGGTTACCTCTGTTTGCTTATCTCCATAAACATTTATAGGTTGGAAGTGCATAAAGATGGAGTAGAGAAATGGAAACTCTGTGAAGGGCTCCCTTCTCTCAGTTTGTTTGGCTGTGTTTGGTCAGTGTGTTGAATGTCAGAACCTAAGGTGAAATTATTGGGTGATTTCAGTTGATTTTGGAGCAAATCTAAGATTAGTGTGAATGGTCATATTTTTTAATTTCTTGATTTTGAAGATGGAATTTCAGTAGATGTGAACCATTTGAGCCGAGAACTTATATATTGAGGCTTGTATTATTTTATATTTCAAATTTCATTAATAATCATGACTGTGTACATCATTTTGGTTTTATAAAACATAGATAAGGAGAGTTAAATAGTGGCATTGTAGGTTTTTTTCCTAGAAGTGTTAATATCAATTTATATTAATATTTAAAGTTACCATCTGCTGTCAATAAAATGTATTTCAAGAAACCTCCTCCCATCCTTGCTCCTCAAATGTCAGTTAAAATGGAGAAAACAGGAGCTTTTTGCCCCCAAAATTTAGGAAAAAGATAACATGGGCTTAAATGCACTTACACTTTCCTCTGCTCCACTATGGCTTCTCCATCAGTTTCAGTCCCTTCAGGGATGTTATCTGCTCTGCCATGGAACACCTCCAACTACACTGGCCTTGTTAGCTTTTTGGGGAATTTCCTGCCCTTTCTTACATACATTTACCCTGATGCATCCCTGCCTCGCTGTGGGGCTCAGCTGTGCCCTGTGGTCCATTAGCTGGACCTGGTTAGAACCTGCTGTATCTGGCAGAGGGCAGCCCTGGCCTCTCCTTCCAGAGGCTGTGCCTACAGGTTCCTTCACTCCCAAAAATTTCCCAGTTGTGCCCCAAATAGGGTCACAGAATCGTGCCCCACAAGTACTAGTGAACAATTTATTAGTAGTAGGACCACTTGTGCCTAGTAAACACATGGCCCCGGATAGCAAAATGGTGTGATGGTGAGCTTTTCAGTAAGTTTGAATTCCAAATATTCTGTTTGGGCCAATTTTGTTTAGGACATACTACAAAGTTCTTTTACAGAAAAAGCAGAAGTCCAGTGCTATGCTTTTTGCTTAAAAACAAGCATGTGGAGTGTGCCTCAATAAACAGCTGGTTACCAAACAGGTTGTTGAAAACCGTCTTCTCAAACCAAAAACTGTCTCAAGTGTCCCCACAATATATTTACCAGCTGCAGATTTCAGATCTAGTAGTATCACTTAAATTGAACGTGTTTTCTACATTATATTTGTTGTCATTGTGTCAGACTGTCACTCTATTACTGTCTGGGATCATAGGGGAAAAAGAAAGTTAACTTGTGCACAGAAGATGAAATATGTTGTAAAAAGTCAAGCCAATCTGAGAACTGTTTAGGAATAATTCTGCCTTTCTTTGTGAATTAGGGTGCAGAAATTTCACACCCAGCCATATTTATTTCTGTCATTAGGGTGTGGTGTGACTTCACCTTATCTTCCACCTTGCCTCTAGCCTCTCATCTCTCCTTCAGAGGCTGACAAAGGATGTGATCTCCTCACCCTACCCTCCACTGACTTGATACCACATCATCCTCAAACAGCCTTAACTTGTCACGTACTTTAATAATGTTCAACAAGGCCGAGTGCTGAGTCCTGCCCTTGGGTCACAGCAACTCCAGGCAGTGCTACAGGCTGGCACAGAGTGGCTGGAAAGCTGCCCAGTGGAAAAGGACCTGGGGGTGCTGGTGACAGAAGCTGAACAGGAGCCAGCTGTGCCCAGGTGGCCAAGAAGGCCAAAGGCATCCTGGCCTGTACCAGCAACAGTGTGGCCAGAGGGACCAAGGCAGTGATTGTCCCCTTGTTCTCGGCACTGGTGAGGTCACACCTCAAGTCCTGTGTCCAGTTCTGGGCCCTTCACTTCAAGAAGGGCAACTGATCTGGTGACGGATTGGACAGACGTGTCATTTGAGGAGTGGCTGAAGGAACTGGGGCTTTTTAGCCTGGAGAAAAGGAGTTTCAGGGAAGAGTCTTAAGGTTCTCTACAAGTGCCTGAAATAAGTTACAGGTGATAGGATGAAAGGAAATGGCCTCAGCTTGTGCCAGGGGAGGTTTAGATTGGATATTAGAAAAAATTTGTTCACCGAAAGGGTTGCCAAGCACTGGAACAGGCTGCCCAGGGAAGTGGCTGAGTCTCCATCCCTGGAGGTTTGTCAAGTGTAGATGTGGCACTTAGTGGCATGGTTTAGTGGTAGACTTGGCAGTGCTGGGTTAATGGTTGGATTCAGTGATCTACAAGATCTTTTCCAACCTTAATTATTCTATGTTGCAATATTTGAATGTTCTTGCACATTGACTGATTTCATTGTCCAAGCTGAGTAAAATGTAAACAATAAAGTAGCTCAGAGTGAAAACTAAATTGACACATGCCACTGCCACTGAACAAGGTATGGATATTCAGTTTTTATTCTTAGCAATTTTAACTTTACAGTTTCCTATAAAGATTCCATTTTCATGTTAAGACCATTGTTGTTTTCCAACTAGTCTGCTCTGTATTCATGTAAAATGTTTATAAACCTGAATTGAATTCACATTTTCTCTTCCTTTTTTTTTCTCTTACTTCTTTCAGGAACTTGAATTTCAGGATCTGACGGCAGTTTTACACTGTATTCACTCCTTTATAGCAGCAAAAGTGGCATCTGTGGATCCAGTATTCATAGACAGTCAGAGTATTGCAAGAAAATATATGTACAGTAACTGATACTAAATTATATGTTGTGACTATGGAAAATAAATTATTTTCTTAATGAAAGTAGTTATTTCATTCACAATATTGCAACTTTGTGATTTTATAAGAAGCCTATAGTTGTGTTATCTGTAATGTTAAGAGTTTTCACAATCTGATATTTTGAATATGAGTTAAAAAATACTAAGTCAAACAGAATCAGTTTGTTATCTTCAGCATTAATCTAAAATTCTAAGTGAATATTCATTCAGTAATATTTGTAGAGTGATTTTGATTTCTGCTCTCATGATGATACATTCTCCCCCTTATTAGAGAGTAATGTGGAGTAACATTTGAAAAGTGTATGTCCAAAATTTGGCCTCTAAGTCTGTTTTGAAACGTGTTGGGCACACAGGCAATTTCTACAGTCTCCACCATAGACAAGAGGTAATTATTGAAGACAACTGCTGTTGGAATTGAACTTTCATCTTCCTTCTATATGTTTGAAAAATTGTAGTTCCATGGTTGGGTCCTTTCACGGCCTGAGGGTTTAACTCTGGCAAAACACTAAATACCCTATTTCAGATCCAGGTACATAGTTAAGCACACACTTGGCGCTGAGAATATTAAGTAGCCCCAGCGTATGCACAAGGTGATGTTAAGTGTGCATTTAAGTATCATGGTAGATCAACTGTGAAGAGCTTTAGACTCAGCTAAGAAGCCTGACTATAGACACTTGGTTTTAGAAAACTTGCCATAGCATTTTCTTATCTTTTAATAAAGCTTCCATGACCCGCTCATTTATTCGTTCACAGATTGACTTGACATCTATCCTTTGATGTAATGCTCTGTATGCTTGGGAACAGCTTTTGTTTGGAGGAACATGCTTCCAATATAAGAAGAACATAACAAAACATACAGATTTTTCTGGGGCATCTACCTTTATTTTTCCTGCAGCTTTAACCTTGACTTATATTCAAGCAAAGTGGATTTTGTCTTTGCTGAGGAAATAATATCAGTTTACTTTTGGCATATGCCTAACCTTCCTTCTGAAATCACAATCTTAAATGCACCAATAATTCTTCCTGCTATTGAAAAAAAATGATAAAAAAAGAAGACATACTAAGTTAAGTAAGTTATACCAAATACTGCAGGTTTCTGTGATAGAAGTGTTTTTATTTTCAGCTCATTGTGTTTTCTGAGGTTTTAACTTTCACAAATTTCAGCATTAACATTAGAATTTCTTTCTCACAATCAATTCTCAATTCAATTTATTAACGTGAACAATTAGAAACGTCACAGTGTCTGTGGAATGAAGAATTACGGAATTAATTCAGTTTTGTTTTCCCAATATTTTCTCATAGACAAAGTTCAATGCTAACATGGTAGTTGCAGTAGAAAACTGTACCAGCTAGTACTGAACTGGTACTACAGTCAGATATCTAGACTTAAAGTTTTAAGAATTATTTTCTTTTGAACCAACATATCTCCCCAAATACTGTAATGAAACCTTAAAACAAATTAAGCCAAGTTTATTAAATAATCTTTCATTTCTACCAAAAAAAGTTCTGCAATTCAAAAAAAGTATTATTGATTTTTTTTCCCAAAGCAGCTCAATAGTGCACTTTTTCATTAGCACCTTCAAATCTCTTATATGAAGTTGCTTACACTGATTTTGAGTAATTTTGTCATTTGTTTAATGGAATTTCTAAATTCTTTTAGTCTTTTGGTGACCTACTGTTTTTGCAAGACAATAGTTTTCTTCTGTATGTTCAAATCAATCTAAAGGAATATTAGAGAAAAAATTCTTATAAATTCACCCTCTGAAATTTAGCATTGTATTTTAGAAAGAGCTCTACAAACATATTTTTAATGAGGAACTTGCAGATCCTTTTTAGCTCACTTGCTTTTTCCTTTCTTTCACATTCTTCAGCAGTCTCAAGGCAGAGAATAAAGGCCAGTTTTTTGAGGAAGTTGCCAGAGCCTGGGAAAAGTTAATGGATTGCTAGTTACTCAGCTGTTATATAGGCTGTGCAGGACTTTCATAGCACCCTGCATTTCTTAGTCATATACCTCACATTTGAAAATGTTGCACTCCCAATTTGTTCGGTTGCTTATGTTTCTTTGTCAAATTTTTAATCATCAGTAAAGCATACTATTTTGTCATTGCCTTCAGAATGTGGATCATATATTGTGCATATAATTTTGCTCTGTCAAAGTTTTAAGTATTTGCACCACATTTCAGCTCACTAAACACATCAAAATAGGAAAATAGTAGGATTCACAAATAGATCTGCTGGTAGATACTTGCCACAGTCACCCCTTAAGAATCGCAGGCTGAGGCAGAGGACACCTGCTTTAGGCAGGTGGAATGTCAAATATTTAATTGCTAATGAGTTCATAAAACAAATTTTAATGTTCTTTGTTACATACTTGTGATATATTAAGCTTTAATCTTACTACCTCGTTATGTATTTTTGTATAGTTTTCCTTTATTTTTTTCTCAGGAGACAAAGGTGTACCAGAATTGAATAAGGAGTAGGAAGAGAGAAGCATTTGCTACAGCAGCACCACAAACAGCAGGCTGGGGGAGGAACCATACAAACAGGGAATTATAAAACTGGGCACCATCACAAAATCAAGATAGCTGCTTGTGATTAGAAATGAGTAAAAAGAGGATAGTCTCTGTATTTCCATTATCTTTATGCCTTTATTTAAACTCAAGACTTGGTTAAAAGGCTAAAAATTATCCCATCTACAAATGTTATTTTGAGCAAATGGGTAGTACTGTTGATTTAAATTAGGACAAGGCTCATCAGTGACTTATAAATTAAGGAGTGTTGCAGTCTGGACTTAGGCACTGAACTTGAATCATACTGATGATTTGTTAATATAATTTCTGGTATTTTTGCTCTACCGTGATTAAAATCTGCAAAAAAGTCCTGTTCACAATCAAGCTAAAGTCAGCTCAGCTCTGTTCTCAGTGCATGGCTTGGTTGTGCTACCCTGTTGAAAACACCAGAGCATTTAATAGAGGGAATGTGGCCAGGCTGTGCCAGATGGCCTCAGAGATAAAAACAGGCCCTAACAATTTTAGTCATAAATTTAGATGTTACCAGAGCGTTTCACTGACTTAATCTGACCTATACTATTTAGTTCTATTTTTGCCTGTAATCATAAAGCCCAGAACTATAATACTGAGTCTGTGTTGATCCAAAGCTCAAGTTGTGGAAATCTGACTGAACACTTCTAAGGTTAGGATCTTAGAAAAAGTATTTCAAAATGATTCTCAACCTTGAGCCAGTAGGCCTGAAGCTTAAAAAATAATTTTCTGGGGGAGGAAGACTAAGCTCTGGCAAATTTTGCAACCATTAATCTAAAACCCTGTATTATATCTGAACTACATTAATTCATAAGTAACTTTAGACAAGGCGTGCCTTTTCCACAAAACCTTTAATGTGTAGTCTGATCTTTGTAGTGGCCAAAGCAGAACTTAAAACTGCCTGAATTTCTTTTTAAGTATATCTCCATAAATGCTTCTATCAAAATACTATCAATATTTTATAACACTTTCCTGCCCATCTGAGTATCTCCTCTATCACAGTGCTCAAAGTGAGGTGTGTGCAATGGCAATGCAATTTTTCTGCTTTTTGTTTACTTCTGTGGTTGATTTTCTTTTAATATAGTTTGTCTGTGTCCTCCAGTAAGCTTTTTCAGGGCAAAGAGGGTGAATGTAAGGAAGGAAGCACTTTTCTCCAGGCTCTCATGAGAGGCAAAGTGGAGATTTCTGTCCCTCATTCCAGTGCACGAGAAATGGAACAAAGCACGGCAAAAATGGAAGCAGGGGAGGGATGGACAGACAGACAGACTGCGAAATCTTAAAAAACTCCTTCACTTAGGTGTGCATGCTAAAAATACCTCTTGGAACTCATTTGACTCATTTTTGGAACTTCATCAGGAAATTCATCTTTCAGTGTAGTTCTCTGACTTTGAATTGCTGTTCATTGAGTTATGGATGCTGAATAGTTAAGGACTGCAAAGAAAAAATGTAAAATGCATAATGTAATCATGTATTTTTTTTCTTAACCTATGCTTCAAAAATGTTTGGGTACTTTTGTGTTGAAGCCTGTAGAGAAGCAGTTATCTTAGGCGAACTAAAAGACCTTGAAATAAGTTTATTAAGTGCAAAACAGATTTGTGTAGCATGCAAGATGAAATCAAATATGTATTCTAATCTGGTTCAGCCACAAAAAATTCTTAAGTAAAATATTTTCATGAAATTTGAAGTTATCAAATTCCATGGACGTGAGCCAAAATCCACTTCTATCTTAAGTCCCAGTGACTTATACAGGACTTTGCCTGAAAAAAAAATACCCAATTTTAAATAAACACAGGAAGAAAAATGCTTTTCTTTTCTAATATTCCCTTGGTGCACAGCTGCCTATATGGTCACTTAAAGGATTCATTCCTACTGAAAAAACTGCTGACTTTTCAGTAGGGAATCAAACTCAGAACTATTTGGGCTGAAAGCTGTAATCTTTTTTTGGAATGGCTGTCATGATGCCCTGTACAAGTTGCACTTAAGCAGGCATTCTGACCTCTAGTTTAAATGGATCACAGACTTTTTCAGCGCAAAGACATGATCTGTTGTGCAAATCTACACATCAGGAGCTGTGAGTGGCAGAAGCATCTCAGCTGCATAGATCGCCAGGACTGCAAGATAACCAAGCAGGGAAAGGATGTTAAATGTAAGAAGAACTTTATTTTCCTTTCCTCACTACCAATTATTCTTGAAACATTATTTCTGTTATATTTCTAGGCTAACTAGCTGACAGGTTTTTAAAAGTCTCTGAATTCCCAGCTATGATGGAAATGTCATACTCAATGCTTATTAATGAATTAATGTAGCAATTAGGTGTCTGGTCTGTGTTAAGCATCTGGTCTCAACCCCATAACCAGTGGATAGAACCAGCAAATCCAGTAAGTGCTTTATTCCTTCTTGCAATAGATGCCTAAAACCAGTGGATTGAATCATGTTCTGAGAAGACATCTTTCTTCATCAACAAGCTATACTACCACACAGATTTTTAACAGCTCAATTTTCTATAGATAGGTTTAATATCAGATTTATGTACCAATACAATGAAAAGTAGTAATCATGAGCAATGTTGCAGGATTATGAAAATAAAACAATCCTGAAGTGAGTGAAACTTAAATCAGAAGTTTGTCATCCCATTTAACTGGGAGAGGGGAGGGAAGAAGTCTTAGCCTGCTTTTCCAGCTAGCAGTTACTACCTGGGGCTTAGTAGAAAATATTTCTAAAATGAGGCAGTAGAAATTGTATTAATTCATAGATGAGTTATATGTCTCAGGGGATGTCCTGACTCTTGGAACATAGAGCTACTCATAAAAAATATATTAGAGACATTCTACAGCATCTTTAAGCACTTTATTCAATTAACATTCAGAACTGAGCTAAATTACTACCCTACAACATCCATAAGCAGAGTACATAATCAGCTCACTGTTTTCTTTTTGTACAGAAGACAGACAAGTATTCCCTGGCTGAGTGAATATGAATATTTAATTTGGTTTAGGGAAAAAACTTTTCCTGTGTTTTAAAGTAGAAGTCCTTCACTGAACCAGTGTGTTTTATTGCTGGGTACGACTGGAGAAAGCTGTTTCTTAAATTTTTCACACTAATACTTGGAGAAGTGCTGTGATTTGCATCTGTCTTGTACTCTAACTATATTCAATACAATGAAGAATCTTTGGAGTCAAGGCAGGAGATTTCCTCATTTGCCTATAACTAAAGTCACAGTGGCTTCCACAAAAGCCCCAGCAGTTACTAGCACATATCACATCATGGTGCTTGAGATGTATTGATGCTTTCACAGAACTCAAAAGGGGAAATAGGTGCAGCCAGAGAGAAGTAGGAAACAGCAATATCCAAATGACCTCAGAGTGGAATGTCACAGACATTTCTGGGCTTCAGTTCTTCATTCCAGTCAATGATGTTTTTATCAGCATTTGTAGAATTATTAGAGATTTATTTCTCCCCATCACTGGGATATTCATAGCAGGATGAAAGGAAAATTAATCAGATTCATAACTAAACTTATATTTAATTTGCCTTTCACATTCCTTTGGACCAAGGCACTGAGGAATTTCAGTTAACTCGCTCCATACGGTAGGTAAAAATGCTCTTATGACAGCATCAGATTCTGGGTTCCTGGTCACTTACACAAAGTTAATTTCTTCCTAATCCTGAAAATAGTCTCCCTGAGTTTATTTGCTTGTTGTTTTATTTTGCACTTTAGTTTTATACTAATATCTCAAAATACTCTTAGCATTCTTTTGTTTCATTACAATATTTTTCACTCTAATTCTATAAAGCCAAGTGCTTCTAATGCCTTTTGTTGCACATTAACCATTTCTATTCCCTCAATATTTTTTCATTTCCTTTTAATTTCCTAGTAAGTTTCTCACTCAGTGTTTTATATCCTGTAGAGAAATATCTGCAATTGCAATCAGGAAGTTATCCCCAAAAAGACAGTTTCTGAATGCTTATATGAAAAGGATGTAAACCAGGTTTCTCTGCTTTAATCATGAAGATCCTTTACTGATTTTCCTCTTGGAAAAACTTGCACCATAGTTCAGTTTTGTCTGGTGTGCCATAGTATGCACAGCAGTGTAGTAGGTCTTTGCCATGCTAATTATTATACAGACTTCCACAATATATGTCTTTCGTCAGTAGTAAACCCATTTATATGGCATGCTGTCTTGTGATTATACTTAATCTATCTTAGAGACACACAGGTTTCCTGGGTTTTTTTTTTCTTTATTTAAATACCATGGCCAGTCACCAAGTCGTTCTTTCCATTCAGAATTCCTTAGCTCCTCCGCCTTCAAAGAAAATCTTCTCCTAGTTTGACATGACTGATATTTTGTTTTGTAACAATACAGGAAAGTAGGTAAGCTACAGGTGGTTTTTTTAAAATTATTTTCAATAAGAGCAGTATATTATCTACCATCTGAAGCTGCACTACTTTTCCTACAGGCTGAAAAATGCCCGTGTTAGACTGCGTCTAAGAGTGGGTCCCATTTTTGCCTAATGCTTGCTAATCAATTGCTTCATTTTTGTTTGTGCATTTTAATCTGCAATAAACACTACCCTTAGATTCATCATACCACTTCCATTTTATCAAGGTCATTTTTCTGAAAGATTATACTCTCTGTTCATTTGTCACAGCTCCTTCAAAAAAATCAATCAAAATTTGTTCTTTTGCAGTCACATTATCATCTCTTGGTCTGAAAAAATTCAATTGCCTGAAAAAAATCTCTGTAGTTGTTCTCCAACAATTTGCTTCATTGATGGTTTTTTTATCTTCTTTTTTCTTTTTTTTCTTTTGACAAAAAATGAGAAGAAAGTTATATTTGGAAGTTTTAGTTGCATGCTCCATCCTATTTTTCTTTTTCCCACATTCCTTTTAAATTCTGACATTCAAAACACTCCCAGAATTATGTCTCTGTGGCAGGAAAACATCCCGTCCAAAATCAAAAATTAAGAACTCAAACTGTATGAAATAACCTCACAAGTACATACATAGGGACGATTACTGTACACGATTCTTTGACACCAGAATTTGGAAACTGCCAGAACTGTGTGCAGATCTACTTTAATTATCTGAACTGCAAATAAAATTTCAACTGAGGTAATGGGAATTGCATTAAACATTGCAAAAACTAGGAACAGTTCTATAGTATAAGGAAGAGGGGATATTTTGGTATCGGGCATGTAGGATTTTTTTATATTAAGATGTTTTCCAAACCACATGGACGTAAGAACTACCAATTTGTGTCTGGCTAAGTGTTTTATAACGTAGAAAAGCCAGAGACCAGTAAAAAATACACAGGAAGGAATTTCCCAGACTAATTCAACTCCTCAGAAACTTTCTTGTGTAGACTGACCTGTTGTCTCTGTCATTTTAAAGCATCATATACCAGACTTTAAAAGCTGTACTCTAGCACCTGACAGTATGACACAGCAGCATTCACTGTGTGCTACTTGCAGTCTGCAGACTGTTGGATTTTTCATCAGAGAACAACTTTCATCTAACAAAGAACAAGCAGATGATGTATTTTAAAGACCCACAAAAAGGATACAGAGCTATTAACCAGGGTAAGGTAGAATCATAGAGTCACAGAGTCATCAAGGTTGGAAGAAATCCCCAAGATCAAGTCCAGCCACCCACCCAGCACTACCACTGTACCAACTAAAACATGTCACCCAGCGCCAGATCCAGGTGCCTCATAAACACCTCCAGGGATGGTGACTCCACCACCTCCCTGGGCAACCTATTCCAATGCCTGGCCACCCTAACAGTGAAATTTTTTTCTAATGTCTAATCTGAATCTCACCTGTCTCAGCTTAAGGTCATTTCCTTTTGTCCTCTCACTGCAGGCAGGGCAGAAGAGACCGACCCCCACCTCACTACAACCTCCTTTCAGGGAGTTGTAGAGAGTGATGAGGTCCCCCCTGAGCCTCCTCTTGCTGAGACGAAACAAACCCATCTCCCTCAGCTGTTCCTCACAGGACACGTTCTCCAGTCCTGTCACAAGCCTCACTGCCCTTCTCTGGACATGCTCCAGTACCTCAATATCCTTTTTGAAGTGAGTGGCCCAAAACTGAATGCAGTACTCAAGGCATGGCCTCACCAGTGCTGAGTACAGGGAGACGACCACTGCCCTGGTCCTGCTGGCCACACTATTGCTGATACAGGCCAGGATGCCATTAGTCTTTTGGCCATCTGGGCACACACTGGCTCATGTTCAGCTGGCTGTTGACCAGCACCCTCAAGTTTCTTTTCTGCTGAACAGCTCTCAGGTCACTCCTCCCCAGCACTGCAGGGGGTTGTTGTGACCCAAGTGCAGGACTCTTCACATTATTGAACCTCCTGTAGTTGTCCTCAGCCCATTGATGGGGTCTGTTCAGGTCTCCCTGTAGAGCCTTCCTTCCCTCAATCAGATCAGTGCTCCCTCCCACCCAACTTGGTGTCTGCAAATTTCCTGAGGGTGCACTCAAGCCCCGTGTCCAGGTCTTCAGTAAAGATGTTAAACAGGACCGGCCCCAATACTGAGCCCTGGGGAACACCACTAGGGACAGCTGCCAACTGGATTTAGCTCCATTCACCACAGCTCTCTGGGCCTGGCCAGCCAGCCAGTTTTTACTCTTTGAAGAGCCTACCCATCCAAGCTGCCAGCAGCAAGTTTTTCTAAGAGGATGCTGTGGGAGATGGCGTCAAACACTTCACTGAAGTCTAAGTAGACTACATCCATAGCCTTTCCCTCGTCAATGAAGCAGGTCACTTTGTCATAGGAAGACATCAGGTTGGTCAAGCAAGACCTTCCTCTGTGAACTCTCGTTAGTGAGAACAACGGGAATCCAAACTGTTAAATATCCTTGGGGGTTTCTTCACAGGCAGCTCAAGAAACAGAGTTTCAAAATCAGCTTCCCCCTTGCTGAGCAGATCTTACGGTGGGAAATAGATCTAGTATTATATGTGATTATTTAGATTACCCCATATGAAAATTGCTGAATGTACAACAATCACTCACACTAGGCACTCACTTTTAATTCCTAGATGTTCACAGTTGTTCACTGAGCATATTTCAGTTAATAACTCCAGCCAGCTGGGAGTGTGTGTATAAATGATTGCTGTGCCTCAGATGATGAGTGGAAGTCATCATTAAGCTGTAATAGCTTGATTACCTATGGTTGCTTATCTGTGAATCTATCCAGGTCAAATAGATTAACCTCACTAGAAATGTGTTTCAGTGGTGGGTTTGAAATTAAAAATATAGGAAATTTTCTGCAAAATATTCTTAGGGTGGTGAGAGCAAGCAAGTAGTTGCGTTATGAGTAGAAGAAAATAAGCACAGTTGATGCACTTGAAAAATCTGTTGGAAGCCATCTTTATGGTTTTAAACACTATGGATTTCTAATCGTATCAAAATGAGCCATTTATTTTGTACTCATGGCAACATAATTATGCAGTGTAGGAAAGTCATTCTTTAAGCTGTAGTATTGTCACATTTTCAAATGTGCATCTGCCTGTTGAGCTGCATCATTGCTTAATGTTTCTCTCTTTAAATGCATGCCTGACTCATTTGTGTCGTTATCCAAAGCCATCGCCACTTACTCCTGGAGGCCCTACATTCTGGACATTCCCTATGCTGCTGTGTCAGAAAGCAAAGAGCCACCATTTCTTATATGCATTTTGTCTCAGATTTTTGAGAGTTAGGAAGTTTTATGTTTAGACCTAGAAGAAAAATGCTTTCCTTCCTTGAATCAAAACTGAAACAAAAAAATGGGGCAAATACTCTTTTCCAACCCAAACAGTTTCTGTGTTTCTACAAAAAGCTATCTTAAAGGGGGGAAAAAAGCCTTTCATTTAGCACAGTGTTCCTAAATATTTTCTACATTCCCCCAAGCCTCCATGAGTTAGTCAAATGGGATTACAAGCAGTTTCAAGGTGCTAGCAAGCAAGTACGGCATCAGCCCATCTTCTGCATACACAGGGTGAAACTATGATTCTCAATTGTTACAAGGAAAAGGAAGATCAATATTTATAGAGAAACACATACTAATTTGATTTTTTTTCTTGTACTTTTTTTGGGTCCTCTATGCTTAACTTTTGTTGTTGGCTTTTTTTCGTAGTTGAACTGTTCTGCCTCCACAAACAAAAGTTTTTCTGATACCCTAACATGAACTATAAGCTGAATTTGGAAGAGTACTTACTGGGATGAATTAACAAAGTGGATTTCCGTGCATCCCAGCACAACTGTTGTGCATCTGGCAATACCTCCCAACCAGCAATCAATCTGCCTAAGTCCAGACGGCAGAGACTTGAGGCTCCAGGATCCACCACTTGGGGAATTCTCAGCCTGTCAGTTTTCCTATCACCACGCTTCATTTCAGAAAACAGGCCCTGGATTATATAAGGATGTTTCCAAGTTCTTCTGTTTTAATAACAGTGGAGCTTTAGGGGTGACCAGTCAGAAGCTAAGAAATAGCATTTTTTCATTAAAAATTCCCATACTGCAGATCAGGGCAGAAGCGAATTCACTGTGAGGAAGTACTGAAAAGGGGAGGTGCCTGAATCTCCTCTTTGTCTTTCCTCATCTTCTTGGTTCCATATGATTCCATGATTTTAGCTGAGTGTCCTCAGCTTGTTCATTACCATGATGATCACAGTACCCACCACTGTTGAAAACGGTGCCAGTTCATGCCAAAGACTTAGAGCTGGGCTAATTCACTGCCTAGAATTTGTGCAGTTGTCTCTTGTTCAGCTTGTACAGGCAACAGTGGGCTAATTTTGAGTATATAATTAGAGACCAGTCTACTGGAGTGACTTGTCATTTCGTTTCAAACATTTAATATTTACATAATTAACTTTTTTGTGAGAAAAAAATAGCCATGATGCAATATGTGATTACAATGAGAAAGGCAAAACTTATGTAAAAACCGTCTTGTAAATGAGATAGCTGCATTCACAAGGCTCTTGTCTGTAGATCACAAAGCTCTGCAAAAGCACATATAAGTGCTTCTAACCACCTTTTAAACACAGCTAACTTACTGCTGTTCCATCATTTTCTTTATGCCATAGCTGTGGTAATGTTTGAAATAAAGAGCAGGACCACATGCTCTGCTCTATAAACACCACAGATACTTAAAAGTAATTTTAAATATTAATTCAGTGGTGGGGAAAAATATATTTAAACTGTAAAAGCACTCTCTCAAATGAAAAACTTGGGATGTGAACAGAAAAAAAACAAGAAAAGCAAACTAATGATCTTGACTGGAACAGCATGAAGCCAGATGCTTGGAAATATGCTGAGTCCTGAGAAGCTATTATGCAGACCAGAGCAGACAGCATACATGGTTACAAACATAGAGAGCAGGAAAAGAGAATTATTCAACAATTCCTTGCATGATGAGCAGAAATATGACTCAATTGTTATGGAACAGTGGTCCTATCAGAGAAAGTGAAATCTTCAGTTTTTGGTTTTGTTTTTGTGCTAGTGAGTGATTTTGCAAGTGCAAATTCTTTCTCTATCTCTTCTTGAAGAGTGTAAATGTATAACTCACTGCCCTGTTCATCAGATTATAATATTAATTATGCATTTTGGAGAACATTATAAACATTCTGTCAGAGGATGCAATTCCATTCTCCAAGAGGTCAAATCACTGCTGGTCACTGAAAATTTTCTCATCTCATTCCTCTGCATTTGCTGTTCCCACAGCAGGTGTCTGTTCATTGGACATATTTCTGCCACTTACTGTATTTTTTCACCAAGCATGCTTGAGTGGTTGGAGTTTTTTCCATATCTGGTCTAGTGCCTCTGGAAATCAAATTTTGTGTTCTCTTAATCGATTTAATCAAAACTTCTTATTTACAACTGATATTTTAGAATTCTTAAATCTCTCAAAGACAGATGGAGATAGGAGTTTAGCCCTGTTTGGAATTTTCTGATAGCTTACTATATTGACAATAAAAAATGTCAGTTATTTCAAATTTTTACACTGACATGACCTTATCAGGTGTATATAAATGATTAATTATTCATGCTTACTGTGTTATCTTTATTCCATTACATGAAAAAAATAGAATATTTGTTATATAAGCCATGATTATTTTTAAAAAGGGAATAGCAATTTATGATGTTAGATGCTCAGATCCGTATTTATCTTTGTATCCACTGGAAAGTAAAAAAAAAAGAAACATTTTGCAATAACATTGGGGGATTAATTTTAGTTTAAGTATTTTGGCATATTTTGTAGCATATTAGTTGAGTATAGAAACAGGACCAATGACTTGTGTTGATAGAGATAATAATCTATAAATCACTTATGATTTAAAGTAAGGAATTTAAGGTTCTCAGAAAGTTCTCAGGTTATACTTAGCTGTAAAAAATGGAGATGACTTTATTCTTCCTGAAAGTGCTAAGTGAAAAGAAGGGAAAGCTACCTGACCTTTTGTTTGAGAAAACTAGTTTTTATGTGTCCTTGAAATTTGTATTAAGAGCATTCCCACATGTACTTTTTTATCAATGTTTCCAGGAATTACTGTCCTAAATACTGCAGTTTGTCCTGTGTGGGTGGCAAGCACCATCAGTGGCTGAGCCACCCAGTACATCTGTGGGAATTTCCACCCCAGTATAATCAGTTTGAAACATGCAGCCTTCGCTTCTCCTCCCCTCCATCCTGCAATCTTGTTTGCAAAGTGAAAGGCAGTTGACACTTCTTGGTGAATATACGGTGAATATATGATATTCTTGCAAAAATATATGATGGAGGAGAAGGGTGGAGATTTTTAATGAAGTCAGTGTTTTTCTCCAGTGTATGAGCATTACTGACAATGATGTCCAGAGCTGGTTCATATTCTGATCAGTAACCCTCAATGTGGCATGAGTCTGACTCCTGCCTACTGCTGCTCATGGAAAAAAAAGGTGTATTTTTCAGATATTCCTTTTAATGTTTTTTTTTTCACCCAGAGAAGAAAAAGATACGTAGACACTTTATAGGAAATGTTTCAAACTACTTCCAGATATGCCTTTGAAAGTCAGTGGGCATTGGCAAAATTCCCTAAGAACTCAGGGCTCTAGGATTAAATAATCAGTGGTGACATTAATACTCAGGTATTCCCATCTAATTGCCATTTGTTCTTATTTATACCCTGTAAATCTTTATTGAAAGGGAAACATCATCTTCTCCTCAGTAACTGACATAAATTTTGAACAATCAAGTATATTGCAGTCTATGGAACAGGAAAGAAAGTGATCTACAGCAGGTAATTAGCACAAGATTTTCAGTTTTAAAACTACACAACATGAACTCAGACATTCTTTTTGAAGAACATTTGAATTAGTATGGTCTACTGCAGCCAGTAACTATACCTTATTAAATGTTTCCTGACAGTTCACTACCTCTGTCCTAAAAATGCATTAGTTCAGCAGTTCATAATAGATCCAAACCTAAATAGGTCTCAAAATTCCATACAGACACATAGAGACTGTCTGAATGTTGTTAATCTTTGCCATGTGGTAATTAAACATTTATTGAAGTTCTTTGGAGTTTTGTGTATTGCAGGTTTCTTTCCTTTCTGGAGGAAGGTTGTACTGAGGGCTAAAATCCTACAAAATGAGGCCGTATATGTGATCATCTTAGTATGGGGAGCTACTTGCAGGTAATCCTGTAACAATCAAAATAAAATGAACAAAAATTTTTCATACTCATACTGTTTCACATCTAAATGGTATTCATGATATATTTTACTACACATTTTATGTACATCAGTTGGCAAATTAAAAAAGACATCTGAAACACAGCATTTTTTTGTGTGTGCAGCTTTGCTTTTGTTCTTTTTTTACTGGAAATGCAGCCTTGCAACATGTGCATGATTATAGATTTCCATAGTGTAAAATTACTGTAATTTTATCTGTTCAGGAAGTCAGAAAGGGATTTAATAAGTAGTGAAAATTAAACTAGGAAGTAATATAAAGGGAGAGTGTATATATTTTGCACTTTTAAATAACCTTTTATAACAAGAATCTATTATCGTACAGTATACTGTAATTCCACTTTCTAGTGATATTCTTGCTATTGTCACAGTATTGTCTTTAAATCTGGATATGAATAGTTTGTATATGTAAACACTCAAAAAGTGATTTCTACAATGGAATATGTGCTCCCTGTCACTGTTATTAGCATCCAACTGGAAAAATGTTCACCAATTATTTTTTTTATAAATTATGAATGTACAGTGTAAATTAGCAAATCAAATATTGTAGCAATGAAGAGATGCACTTTAAAAATGTAAAAGTGTATATCTCCAAGAGTGTTATTTTGTATAGATGTTTTTGAATAAATAATTTATTGCTCGTTAGTGGGGCTTTTTGTCATTTATGAAATAAATATAAGGTACTTGATAGCAGCTATTTGAGTTTTATATTTTTTCATCAGTGATTTTGGTGGATTTCTTACTTTTTAAAATTAAGATTTTGTAATTAGAACAGTAAAGGACTTAGTCACATTTTCCTTTTCATTCAATAAATCATTGTTGGCTTGAACTAGTTGCTGTGAGGAAGCCAACGTGTGATCCATGATCAGCCCACAGTCCTTTTCGTGATCAGCCAACAAAAGGATGCTGCCACAGCATCTTCCTTCAGTCATCAAGACCAATTTGGCCATGGAAATCAAGGTAGGGAGAGAGGGATACATTGCAAGCAATTGGAAGCACTTCCATTTTCCATGATTTAAATGCAGCCAGTTGATATTTACTGAAAGGCATAATGGCCACAGTATACATTTGCTTCAGTGAGAGATCAGTGCTGAAATCCTGAACTGAAAAGTATTAGACAACAAAATGTCTGCAGCCTTGGAAGCTGGGCATAATTCAGGTCTGTAATCTGAGATTTCTTCTAGATTTGTTCCTTGCTTTGCTAACAAAGAAAAAATATGGCATATGGTGACCAAGTCACCTCTACCAGGCAGATGTTTGGAAAAAGACTTCAGAAAAGTTTTATAAACAGGGTTTTTTCTTTTTTAAAGTCTTCTAGTATATCTAGCTTGTAAGAAGAAAACACATTTATATTCTGAAGGAAAAGTATAAATCCGGAATTTAAACCTAAAAGAAAAACAGTGTGTTCTTGTAATGGAGCTAGGCTTGCTATCTTAGATAATGACAATAGCAGTGTCATCAAAGACAATCTATAAGTAGTTAACACATTTCAGTCAACCCTCCTCTTGGTCTTTGAATCCAGAGGTATCCTAGAATCACAAGAGTGAATCTGAAGTGAGCCTTGCTAAACTGAAAGCACAGAATGAAAAAGCAATCACAGAAAAAGCCTTTTGTCCATGGAGGCTGTAAATCTTTGTACAACCTTAATACCCCAAATTTCCCACGTATTCTGATGTGCGTTCCATGTAGGCAGAGGTCAGCTGGGAGGAAAGGCTGCTTGGTCCACAGAAAGGCTTGATGCTCCAGTGCATTTTTAGAGTGCTGTCAGTCTCCTCAGAAGATGACATGGCAGCTTCAATTTCCATTAAAATATGTACTTGCAGGTGGGCAAAGGGAGAG
The DNA here is from genome assembly GCA_013400235.1 of Oriolus oriolus. Taxonomy (NCBI): domain Eukaryota; kingdom Metazoa; phylum Chordata; class Aves; order Passeriformes; family Corvidae; genus Oriolus; species Oriolus oriolus. Next base: position 436,621 of record VXBT01002723.1, read on the forward strand.
TCACACCATCCCTTAACTGCCCGTTGATTACAGCACTGGACCCGAGGGGAAAATGTTCTTTTAGCAAGTGAACTCCTGGAGCAGTCGATTTTTGAGATGCTTGCCTGTCCCTCTTCTCTGCTCAGGGTTACACCTAAGAGGCAGCAGAGGAGGGTGTGTGCCTGCATTGTGGGCAGCAGTCTGGCATTTTAGGTCCAGCAGTCCCTGCAGAGGTCAAGTTCAGTGTCCAGCCTGGGGGGAGCAACAGGGCAGGAAGGACAGGGCAGGGGTTTGGGGGGCTGTGTACTCCTTAAGCATTGACTTCTCTTTGCATGTGCTCGAGCCCTCGAGTGCAATACCATAATTGCCTTTATTATCTCAGGAGGCTGCTGTGAATGGCAGCACTTTTTGGCCTCCTGCTGAGGTTGTGCCACTAAGGAGGGGAGGAGGCAAATTTGCTGGAGAGGGAAAGTAAGCGCAGATGAAAGTGCAAGCTTTGGTAACCCAGCAGGCAGGGCAGTCATCTGGGGAGGTGTAATCCTGAGCTCTGGTCCCCATTCCAAAGAGAAATATGCAGAGATGTGAGGAAGGTCTCATTTATGTGCAGCTTAAAGTGCATTTTACTAGACATATTGGACTTTTTCACTTCCCCGTGATAGTAAATTGTGCTTCTCATGGCAATAGATGTAATTGCTTTGCACTAAATTACATTAACTATTTCGGGTGGTTTGTTCTACTTCATGCTTGGAATGACAGAGCTGAATTACTTTCTGCAGTATGTAGCTCAAAAGAGAAGAAAATTCCTAGTTATTGGGGGGAAAAAGTGAGGTTTTTTCAACTGCAGAAAAAACATTTAGACAGCGGCAAATTTTAAAGTGTTATCATTTCTTCTTTTCTTATGATTTTTAATACTGGTTTGGGTTACTTGTAAACTTAGTGATTTTTGCAGATGAATGGACCTGTTCTTCACAGTTCATTTTTATTAAACTAGGTTGTACTCTGTCTGCATTGCAGCCCATGAACTGGGGCTAGTAGCATTGCACCTGACAGAGAAATGGGTGAGTTAATTTTTACCTACCCAAAGAGAAGAGGTTATTTTCCTTCTCTCTCTTCTGAGAGCTGGACTTTGTTGTTCATATGCAGCCTTGTTTAATGATTCAGGTGCAGCTTTTGTGCATCCAAAGGGGGGACTTGATGGTGTCAAAAGTAGAGCAAGAAGAGCTTAAGAGTACTTGTTCTGTATCTCTACCATCTGTGAAACTCCCATTGCATGAAATACTTATTGCCTGCTCAGCACAGAGGTTTTAAAGCATGTAAATCCCTCCTTGTTCTCTACAAAATTGTGATGGAATTCAAGAGAATGGTTAAGTGACAATTAAAAGAGACCCACAACAGAAGAACTAAGGTAAGGACAAGGAATATTAAACCACATAGGGAGGGAGGAGGACAGGGAGGGAGAGATGGAGGCAGAAAGGCTGAGCAAATGGAAGGTGGGGCATGGGAAAGGGCTGGAAACTGGAAATAGAATGTGGGATCAGAAAGAGGGGCATACATGATGACGCTGAGAGATGTAAAGGTTGGAGAGCTAAGGGATGTAGGAAAGGTGTCCTTGCCTGGAAAATTGGCCAGTGCCTGTACCTTTGGTTGAGAATTGGAGGGTTGCTCCCTCTCAGACATTGATACTGAGCTTATGGAGGTGTGTTGCTCGGGTGAGGGGCAGGAAGTAGGATAGAAACTCTGAGCAGAGCTGGGTCAAAAGACATTGTCAGGTAAAACATTGCCTGGTAATGCAGGTAAGTTAACACAATTTGTTACAAGCATAAAATTACTCAAAATTAATAGAAAAAGATTAAAGCTGGAAGGAAGGACCTTAAAAGTCTATGGTCTCATATTTTAATGTCTTGCTTAGAGTATTTAAATCTTATCAATTTTCAGAGTTATTTTGTTGTAATTTGTGGTCTTATCCAACTCACTTAGACATTAGGTGTACTCTCTTTAAGGAAAGGGTTAGACAGTTATATCTCAAAGCTTTGACCAAAGTGGGGAACAGAGAAAGATGAAACTTCAGGAGATAAATTCAATCAAGGTGAAATACAGCTGGAGAAGAGGAGAAAAGTAACAAGGAGGAGAAAGTAACAAGGTTTCAACAGAAACCGGTGATGAAAAGCAAAGTCAGAGCAGTCTGTTAAGGGTACAGACAGCTGAGCTGCCTGAACCTATTGGCTTAGACTCATGGGTCAGGTTAATGCTGGCAACTTAAAGCAGGTTTAAATGACAGACCACAACTTTATTTTTGCAAAAGTATTGTACCTAAGCATATCCAAAGAGTCTTGAATAACTGTTCTTTGCCAGTTCATTCTTACCTATTAAATTCTCTGAGCATTTTGTTCTTGAAAACTACTGTACTTGATCAATCCAAAATATTCTGAAATATAAAAAAATATTAGACATAGGATGTTACTAATAACACTTTTAATTGAGGACCTTTCACATTTCTGTAAGAGAGCCCATGTAACTACAGCACCTTGTTCCCGTGCCCCTTCACCCTTCCAGCATTTTCTAAAACAGCATCTGGCCTCCAGATCTCAGATTCAAAGTCATCAGTACGCAAAGCTTAGCAAACCAGTCAGTTCACTGCATAGGATTAGCTACAAAGTATTGGGCTCTCATGGGAACAGATAAGTTCTCTGTCTTCTGCAACTTCTCCTTCTTGAATACCCACATTGAATCTATACATCCCTGGCATTCTCAGGGCCAAAGGAGCATATGCACACCTATGAAATGCTGTACACACTGGAATATCTATAGCTTCATACACATCTCCTTCCTGTCTCTCAGAGAAACACTCCTGCATCTGCTGTCCTGCCGCCAAGATGAGGCATCTGTTAAACCATTACCCAGTCGTGGCACATGTACTATTTTAAAAAGAATGTTATGGCACAAGCAGTGGAGTGCAAAAGTCGTCACAAACTATGGTCCCTGTGGGGCTCTAGCCATCTGCTTGCTAATTATGCACACCACAGCCTGGCTGTTGCACAGAAAACAAACATTGCTGCTGGCAGGTTCGTTCTGCCATATAATTACTGCGACTGGCACAGGCAGAATTCCGGGAAAGTTATGTCTTTTTCTGCCCATTGCTGTTGCCATTTTTGTGTGTTCCCCCTTTAAAGGATCCACCTGTTCTTTCTGCCACCTTGTACCTTGTTCTAACCTGCTTGCATCTGCCTTTCCCAGCTTGTGCTAATCTCTCTCTCTGACAGTTAAAGTACATCACATTACCTAGGACATGCTTGCTATGTGGCAAGAACTTTGTTCATATTAAGTTAGTGTTGATATAGCAGTGGAGTATTTAGCATCTTTGTGCATATTCAGCTAATGTTGATATGTCTGCGGTGTATTTAGCAACTTTTATGCAACCTTTCATAAAAGTCATCTTTGTAATAAGGCAGATATGTCCACTGCCTGGGAAAATGAAGCTGTTCTTTGTGTCAGATTAGACCTCAAGAGGTGACAGTTAATTCAGAGCAGTCAACACTCTTTTGTGGTCAAATCTCCATGAAATACAAGATCTGCACTCATCAGCACTTTTCTTTCCTCCCCACTGCTTTTCCCTGTCTGTGAATTGCTCTTCCCTCTGCCCAAGTAGTTGTTAACAGGGGACAGTCCACTGTGTTCATCTGTTACAGACAGGCTTGAGACAGAACAACCTGTGGGAATGAGCACTGGGGCAATGCTCATTCCCACAGGTCACAGGCTGTTTGGGCTGGTGTTGCACTGCTGGCCAGTTTTCCTCTTGCACAGGTGCACAAATGTGATGACTTTTAATTAAAGGTCAGGTACTCGGGTGCTATCTCATGCAGCAACTGAAAAAAAAAGTGAGGATCTAAACCTCTCTCTGCCTCAGGGGGAAGAGAATATGGACATCATTCTTAGATTTATGTCTATTAAAAAAAGCTACCTGGTGTCAAAATATTATTTGGTTTTAAATGATATATGAAGATTATACACTTCTGTATGAGTTACACACTCAGCTTCAGACCCTACTTAATAATTTCTACAGGTAGAGGAGTCATTTCTTATTCATGGTCCTTCAAGAGTCGTGCATTATATTTGTCACATCCCAAAGCTTCTACTGGTCCTGTCATCAGTGTGTTCTTATTTATGAATGAATACCTATAACAAATTGATTAATCATGTCCTCTTGTTAGAACTCTGGGAAGTTCATTTTGTCCTTCAGAGTTGTCATCGGGAGAGCCTGGGACTATTCTGTCACACAGTGAGGAGTCTGATATGCTTCTGTCTCCCATAGTGGCCACATTCAGTCACCTTGAAAAACTGATTAGAGACCACCCTTTATAAACCAAGCTGCTTCTCTAGTGAAGACCTTTTTATTGCTCTGATACTAGTAAATTAAACTATATTAGGAAATGGTTGGGATTTGGGTTATGGTTACCCCTAAAGTAAATTTGTGAAAATTGTCTCGGATATGTTTTCACCCCAGGCCACTCAACAGCGTGCTGAAATGCCGCTAGGCATGGCTCAAGAATTAGCGCAGGCCAGATGGTGTTTGTTACAGGCTCATCTGGATTTGGAGATCTCCAGTAGTACAGATAAATCAGTAGTGTTTCACGCACCTTTGATTTACTCTACAGAAGCAGCTTTCCATTTCAGGGACTCCAGTATTCATATACAAGCTCCACCATATGGCATTGGTGCCTCATACAAGAGAAAGGCACCCAGATCTTCCATGCACTTCTTTTGAATAAGAAGTTCTTTGATCTGTGATGACTGCTGGATATCAAAATCCTGCAAAATTGCACAGTATAATCATGGTATGGAGTTACAGCCCTTATATTACAGTAACATAGATGTGTGTTTTGAGGGCATTCAGCAGTGCAGTGAAATACAGTTAGAACTCTTTTTGGGACCACCTGTTGCCAGGGTGCTTCAGCTACAAAAGCCACTTCCCACGAAAGGACATTTCACTCAATTGTTTATTCCTCATTAACACAAATTATATTATTTCTCATGGGAACTGTGATGCTCTCAGAAGACAAACAATTCTGCTGTCAAATACTATTGATCTGAGTAGTGCATGGATTTTTTTCTGTTGTTCAAGAAAGGGATACCTTGTGCATCAGGGATCCACAGCATACCTGAAGAAATGAGGGGTACATTGTCAGGGAAAACCGACCTAGATGGTTCTCTAACTGTGGTACCTACATTATATACAAAAATGTCCTGCTGGTTTACAGCAACGAGCCAATCTGCCAGACAAGACCTGGTCCCAGATTACCCATAATTAAATGCCTACATACCAATAAGCTGGTGCGTAACAATCAGCCAGACGGCTGGTCATCGATGGGAGATGCCCAGGCAGAGCTCATCACTGCCTGCAGAAGAGCAGGGCTGGGAAGCTGGGCAGGAGCAGGGGCAGGGCAGCAGGTAAGTGTTGCGCACCAGCCTGCAGGAGGAGTAATGAGAAGATGGTGGGGGGGGCACAAATTTGGTGTTCTTTCTGTCAATTCTTGGGTTTGTGCTCCTTCTCACATTGAGCTGGTGTGACAGTACTGGCTACTGGGACCCAAGGGAATTGTATGCAGAAGCCCTGAACCAAGGTAGGCCCAGGGGGTCAGGACCCTGTGGAGAAGACTTTCCTTCTTCTCTTTATTCTTCACTGCACACCCTTGTAACCTCTTTCAATTTTTAATTGTATTTTTTGCTATTTTCAAGCTATGGTTTTGCTATTTGATTGCCAGAGGTGTTTAATTCCAGTACATCTCATCTTCTTATACCTTTTTCTGCAGAAATGAAAACTTGCTCCCTATAGGTTTTTCTTTAAAGTGTAAGTGTTCAACCACTTACAATGCCAAAATTCAGCATTTTCTCACCAAACCAAGCACCTTCACTCCTTTAAGCCTCACATTGTTAAAGCTTACTCACAGTCTGCAGATCTCAAAAGTGGATGTGATGAACTTTTAGTAGAGTTACCAATTCCAAATATTGAGACTGGGTCTTTTTTTTTTTTTAATTTTCCTTTTATATCTCAGGGACACACATTATTTTCCCTTGCCAGAGCACTAACCTGAAAGGTCTGTTGAGAATCAGTGATAAATGGTTCCTTTATATCTTTTTCTTTCTCCTGAGTCACAGCTTCTCCAGATTCTCTTATCACATGTTTATCATCTCTAAAATTTATTTCCAAAGACACCACTTTATATTTGGCTGTATTAAAATATTTTTGTTGGATTTGTCAGCCTACCATGTTATCTATTATTAATTTTGCCTCAGTTCAGGTATGAAGACTTCAGTGAAAAATGTCTTCTTTCGTTGTGTCTGTGTAATATATCTGTCTGAGTGAGTGTGTGTGTGTGTGATAGAGTGTATATATATATATATTTTATGTGTATGTACACACAAATACACACAAACACTCTTCCCTGTTCCTTCACTTATTTAGTAACCTCTGCTTATTTTTCACAAAGTGTTTGATTCTTATTAATGGTCATTCAAATATGATCGATTTCATTCCTGTTATTAGCTACTATTTAATACTGCATGCTTATTAATTCTTATGTGCTTTTTGCATCTGGATGTTTCAGTGTAGAAATAAGAAAGCTGTAGCATCTCCTGTTGGTTCAGTCTGAGAGTTTTCTAAAATGTACTTCAGTTACAGAATGCTTCAAACCCATCAGGGCATTAAAAACAACAGTTCAAGATTTTTGGAACCTGGACATGACGTCAAATAGCCAACATGTTTTTATTACTCAGTCATAAGGCTCACTTGAACACTAAATATTCCAGAGAGTAGTGCTTTGTGACCTCTTAATATCACTACTCATGAAGAATGTTTCATTTAACTTCTTCAGATCATTTACTTTCCTGATTTGTGACAGACTAATGGAAATTTGGAGATTAATTTGGAAGCATACTCATTTGCCTGAGTGGATATGAACTTGGATGAAAGAGTTCAAGAGTAACTCACCAGATTTAAAATGTGGTTTTCAATTAACAAAATGTGCTTATAATGTAGGCTGTGCCTAGTGAACAGTCCATTTAATGAGCTGGTGGCCATCTTGAGAACATCAAACATCACTGGTTGTTTGTTTCCCTTTACTACCTCTTTTTCCAAACTGATAACTCCAACTCCAAAATGATTTCTTACTGTGTTAATATCTACCACTGCCTTTATCTTTGAACTGATAAAAACAAATAATTAAAAATTAAATAATAAATTTAGACAGTCAGTGCCATGCCTGGGAAAATGCAACCTCCCAGGCAGGTCACTGAGGCAGAACAGCAGAAAGCATTTAAGTGTGAGGAGGAATTCAAGCACTGCTCTCCAAGTTATTGCAACATTTGTGTCTACAGAGGGGCTTCTACATCACTGCCTTGACATCCGTAATGCCTCATTTTGGAGATGGTACACAGCCTAAAAAAAACCCAGACTTTTTGGTTTCGGACAGTGCAGAGAGAGAACAGCACTCTTCAGAATGGACTGGACCACTGCTGTCCTGCTGAGATACCTGACCTAGCTCATGAGAACAGCTGAGAACACACAACTGCCATAAAATGTGCTTCGTGATACAGCACTCACACTGATCTGCAGGGCACATTCTCTCTCCATTATGATTCCCTTTTCCTCTTCATTTATAAATCCCCCCCACCCCCCTCTTCTTGAGCACTTTGACTACACAACTTTTTCTTTCCTTTCAAATGATGGGTACAAAATGCAAACATAGTCACTGCCTGGATTTTCCCAGTTAGTTGGTCCTGGGAGGGAGGAGGTCAAAGACATTGGTCCAGTTCCTAGTGCCATCAAAAGAGCTTCTAAAGTGAGATATCCATGTGTCATGATTCCTGCCATGGAAATATTCACAGATTATTTCACTACAAAAGCAGGACAGAAACATCTGCCATCCTTTGAGTATGGCAATGAATCACTGTCACTGCTTGCACTTCCCAGTTTTCCCTCTGGAATCTTAAATTCTTTTGTGGATTTGTCACTAACCATGCTGGGAGCCTCATTCACATCAGACAGAATACTAAAATTGGTCTGTCAAAATTTTGTTATGTGGTCATTGTTTTTATTTTGCTAAATCCATTTCTGTTTTCTCCTAAGTTACAAAAGATCATATCTCGTTAGTATTTGATCAGCTTTATGACTACGTGACATATGGTGTATCTACTGACCATCCTTAAATCCAAGAGATAAACTTGGTCGTACAAAACTGCAGTGGTCTCTGCAAGAAGGCCATGCTTTGGAAGAAGGGAGAAAGTTCACCATTAAGCTTGCAATTAAAATGATCTGTCTGAAAGAGTCTGAGTTTGGTCTGAAATCAGTGCTCTATGAAGATAAAAGATTAATTTTCTATCTCGTTTTAAAAGGAAAAGTTTTTGTGATTCAAGCCACTGAATTTCAGACCTTCTGTAAACCTTAAAAGTTGTTCATCTGCTCCACATCCTTTCACATAAATCATAATTTGCTCATTAGTTAAGGCAGAGTTTTCAAACAGTGATATACAGTATTAGCTTGAATTCAGACAAGAAACTGAGTGGAATCTTCTCTGCAGTTAAATTTATCTTTACACAGTTTTGTTCTGCAAGTTGCATTACTCCAAAACAACTGAACATCTGAGGGATTCTTCCTGTAACTAGAGTTTTAAATGCTTGCTTGCATGAGATAAAACGTCAATTTGGGTTTTAATCAACATTTTAACAAGACAATCTCATGTTCTATAGATGCTACATTCCATCTGCGTCTGAGAAAAATAATTTATCTCTGAACATGATTTCAGCATCGTACACTAAATTAGTATGTAATGACCAAATCCCATTGATCTGACTCTGATCCAGCCTGTCCAGATCGCTCTGCAGAGCCTTTCTACTCTCCAGCAGATCAACACTCCCACCCAACTTGGTTTTGTCAGCAAAAAACCAGACTGAGGGTGCCTTCCATCCCCTTGTCCAAATAATTGATAAAGGACTGGCCCCACTGAGCCCTGGGAAATCCCACTAATGACTGGCCACCAACTGGATGTGGCAGCATTCACCAGCACTCTCTGGGCCTGGCCATCCAGCCAGTCCTAAGAGCCATTTAGCATTGTATTTTTTATTTGACAAAAAAAACCCCCAAACAATAGTTAATGCTGGGAGAAGCCTGTAAAAAAAAAGATAAGAAAAATTCCAGCCATAGTTAATTTGTGATTCAGGTGTCCCTGTTGTAAATCTTGTACCTCATGGGCCTTAATTTATTTTTATTTCATAAAATTGTGAAAACATTTCTATGAACTTGTATGAAATTTTTTACCAGACACAACCTGTTTCATGGTATAACTCTGTGCTGTCTAAATAACAGTACTTTTTTGTTTATTTTCCGCCTATGTGACCTTTAGTTCTCTATTGAAATAGACAGTGAATGATTGTTGCCTATTAAACCTCTTCATCCCGTTTCTGGCTTCAGAGACCTCTACAAGGTCTTCTGTATCTAAAGAGAGTAATAGCAAAAAAATCTCCCTTTCTAATAAAATTAAATTAATTCCAGAAAAAACCCTAAATGCTTAAAGTAACTAGAAGTAATGGCATCATTGAAACCTAACCAAACTGATCTTTCCCACTAAACTACTTTTCTTTCACCCTTTTCTTGCCTTTTTTGACTTCTGACATTTTGCTCCACATATTAAAATGAGGCTTATTGCTGTTGCTTCTATGTTGTTAAGCTGGAACTTCAGCACGATTGCTTCTGTTGAAGTATTGTGCAGTATGCACTTTCTTCCTCTTCTCTTGCAAGTGTTCTTAGAACTTTAAAAGCCAGAAGAGATTAGAAACTAATTTTTCTATTATAGATTAGACATCCATATTAACAGTGTCCTTCACACTTTGCTAGACCTCAGGATTGTCACTAAATACTACAAAACAGCGTAATCTGCTATCAAAATAGCTCCTGCAGCAGCACAGGTTTGTGTTGGAGGTCTCTCATTCTAATCCAATGCTTGTAAGAACTCATGCTGCCTCAGAGAGCCTGGCAGGGCTGCAGGCTGTTACAGTGCAAATGTAAGTTGTTTTGAGGTTACAGAATTGTGTGTGTTTCCCGTATCAAACATCAGTTGCAATTGCACAATATTTTTAAGTACGGGCTAATTTTTTCTGAATACCACAGCAGGTCTGCAGAAATTCATATATGTGAGTAATCTGAAATTCTGTTGCTTTGGGGTATTTCCTTGAACAGAATTTATCTTTTTACCAACAACTCAAAGATTTATTTTATCTTGAACTCTTTCATATTTATATTTATTTTATTTAATAAAATAAATTTTATTTTATTTATTTTTATTTTTAACTTTTAAGAACATAAGTACAGCATTGGTCTTCATGTGCAGATTTAAATCTTGGGAATATAGCAAATTGAACGAGTCAATTTAAAACTTAATAATATTAATATGGTTAACTGTTCAGGTTCACTGCTGCTTTTCTCAAGAGTGTTGTTTAGCATAAGGACTGTTTTACACTGGTCTCGTATTCCATGTTTAGACCATCATTGATCTGTGCCCAGCCAAAACTGATCTTAAAGATCTGACTCCCCTTCTGCAGGAAGAATGGCTTAAGACAGACAGCTAACAGAAAATCTGGAACAGAGGGGGTACATTCAGCAGGATATTCACCGAAATTTTCTGCCCTTACAACAGCAATATGTGAATCTTGGATTAAAAAAATTAAGGCTGTTCTTAGCAACTAATTTTTACCCTCTTAATTCTCTTTCATCAGATTTCAATAACAGGATTCTGAATGAGCTCCAGTAAGAATAGGAATTCAGCTGTGCCTGTCTGTGTGAGTCCAGTGTAATTAAGACTTCACACATGTTTTAACTAAAACTGTGTTTGTGGCTTAGTGGGCAGTTAAATATTCATGCTCACAAAAACACAAAATAAAAATTGCCATTCAATGTTTTCATCACAGACCAATTTACTGCATGTAACTTCTTAAGGCCCAGTTTTGGCAAATACTTCAACTGCAACCAATGAGCAAAGGTTGAGATCCTTATTCAGATAAACCTTGATGTAGGTAGGCTCTTTTTGAACTAAATGGGGAAGCTTTGATTTTTGACTGTGGAACTGCAAAGAAAATCAAACCTGTTTTTCACTTTAGGAAAGTCTCTCATGTCTCAGAAATTAAACCTGTAGTACTTGTGAAGTATATGAAAGGATATAGTGAAAGCTTCTTATTGTTCAGAATGGATGGGCTTTTCTCAGTGCTTTGCTGTGCCTTAGAAGAAGTCAATCTTCTTTGTACTTTCTTATGTAAGGAAACATAATCTTAAAAGATTTACAATTTGGAGCAGGCTTAAAGAGGTGTTGCAAGTTTGACTTCTTGTCTGCAATCTTAAATCCTCCAGCCAAGCAGCATAAACCTATTCTTCCAGCAGAGGTTTGTTTCCCTTTGCTCTGTGCTTACTTCTCAACCGTGTCCACTCATCTTTGCAGTGAGCAGGTTATGGATGATATTCCTGAACCGCTGTAAGAACTTCCTGGGGTTGGTCTTCCAGTCAGTTCACACGCTCCTAGGTTTCCTTTCACCACCATATTCCACAGCCTCAAGCTCCAGGATGGCCCCTGCTACCCACCCCCTCCTTCCCTTATCCCGTACGGCAGAGATCAAAACACTGATCTTTGGCTCCACCTTGTGATCTCCCCGTCGTGACCGCCAAAGATTAAATGAGGGAATCCTCAATACTGATTCCAGATCTGATTTTAATCTCTCTGCCTCTATAGGAAACAGGAAAAAAAAAAAACCAGCCAAAACAGATTCTTTAGGTCAAACTACTGACTTCAAAAGAAGCAATAGGGTTGAAAGGTGAAACTAAAGAAAAATAGCTAGGCTCAGAGAAAAAGATTAAATAAAAAGTGCTGGAAGGAAGTCGGTGGGCAACCTGGGGGTAGGTTATCATCTGAATTCAAAATGGTCATTTTGCTAAAGCACAAATTATAGAATGCACAAAATAGGACACAAAGTTGAGGGGTTTTTTTCAAATACAGTCACAAAAAGAATAAGAGAAACATAGTTTATTTTACTGCATAACAACAATTTCTATATATACATATGTATATATATTTTTAAATTTTTTTTTACTATGGAATTTTTTTCTTCTCATTTTCAGGAAAATAATTCTGATATAAGAATTGACTACACAATTATCTTTTGGTTCCTAGCAGGAAAAAATAAACAAGTCGAGTATTAACGTCAGTTTCTGCTTTGTGTGAACATAACTGTGGCCAAAAAGATTTTGAAATAATTTGCACTGTTAAAGCTTGAGTGAGTACCAGTGCATAAAGCTGATAGCATAAACTGGGCCCCTGGAAAGTACTTGGCTTTCATAATTCAGAACAGTTACTGCCATCGATAAAGTACAGAACTGTGGAAGATAATCTCCTCAGCAGATGAAAGGTCAGACAATAAAACTTTTGCTTGCCATTTTCCAGAAGAAATTAATCATATTAATTCATGAAATGCAAAAGGAAGGGGTATTTTCACATTGAATTTCTATGGGCAATATAGTTTCTCTGAATTTTTGGTCTTGATTTTTTTTTTTTAATTTTGTTAGGGTATGGAGCTAAAAATATTTCAAATCTTTCAATTTCCAGTCAATACAGTGCATGGGTAAAATGATACCTCTTGGAGAGTTTATATATCTGCACTGCTGTAAGAACTGCCAGAGCAGCAGTATTGAAATGGAGAATGCAGCTCACCTCAGCTGTGTGAACATATTCACTGTGCTGCTTTGATGCCACAGTAATCTATGGATAGGGGCATAGATCAGGGTCTGATTAATGTTTTTAGTTTGGCCATTTCATTATCTTATGTGCAGTCACTAATTTATAATCAAATCAGTCTAATGCACAGAGAAGTTCAAAATGAATGGTGGTAAAATATTGGTGTATTTCTAATATGTAGGCTAAGTGCTGTTAATATTGTGTGAACATATTATGCTATAAAATAAAGTTATATGTCTTATTGTGCTAGAAGCTTCTCAAAATGTAAAAGAAAAGTAAGTAAGGAAGGGAAAAAGAGAAAGTGAATTACTTTGAACTTCAAAAACATAGTCAAACATGGCTGGAAATCTAATTTTAAAGTAAAATTTGCTCTATACAGGAAATTATTTATAGTCTCTCTTATAATTAGAAGATGCAGGTATATATATTTTCACCAATTATCTCTCCTTTCTTGTAGATGAAAGTTTTCATTATTTTGGGATTTTCAGCAGCTATAGCCTTCACAGCTGTTTTCTTTTCTTTCCTTCAAATAGGGGAAGACACCATCTTTGGTAAGTAACAGTAAAAATACATGTTAATTTCTTGTGCTGACTGTTAAGCTGAAAATACCCTGGCACTGCAGACAGTTTAGCAATGGCAGTATAGCTTAGTCTCTTCTGTGTGCAAAATACACTATCTGGCTTCTGTGAGAATTATTCCATGGCTGTTTTCTTTTAAAATGCAGTTTCAGAAACTCAGTGAGTAAAACTTTGCATGCGTAGTGTATCTCAATCACTTCTTTGACTAGGAGTGATTTTACTCTCTTAGTGGCGTTCACATGTTAGATGACACATTGACAAGCATCATTGCTGGGTTTCTTTCCCCATCTGCTAATCATTACCTTTAGTCATCCTGGCCTAGAGGATGTCACTTGCTGTAGGATGCCCCACCTGGCACCCTCCTGCTGTCCCACAAGGGTGCTTCTCTCCTGTGGGTCTGTTGGCTGCTGGCACCCTGTGGATTTTAGAGCATCTCAGATTGCAGTATTCTCTGTGTTCAAAAAATGTAATCTTGTCATTTTTACCATCATTTGCATCTGCTCAATTTAAATCAGTTAAATCCAATAAACTAGAAGTGTAGCAGATACTAGACTGAATTTTAAAAGAGATCTGCAGAAGCTGATTTTACATGAAATTAGGGCAGAGATAGTAAAGAATCAGGATTTCAAACTACTCTGATCTTATATTATAGAGCTGTATACATCATTCATAAGGGATGGTGATATGATTCCATAGGAAAGTTTTCACCTGAAGTTAGTGTAGAATCACAAATAAAATAAAATTATATACAAACAATTTAAATTAAAAACAAATTCCCAAGCTGTTACTTCTTATGAGAAATCTTTTTTGCACCATCACTGCAAAACGGGAGATCAGGTTTTCTTTTCCAGAGTAGATTCTTTACTTTGAGCTTCCATCCGACTTGTTGGGAAAGATGTGGCCTCAAATGACAACGTTATGTTTTGTGTTAGTTAATACACAATGAATCCAAGAATAATAGAATGCTTTAGGTTGGAAGAGATCTTAAAGATCATCTAGTTCCACACCCTCTGCAATGTGTAGGGATGCCATTCACAAGACCAGGTTGTTCAGGGCCTCATCCAACCTGGCCTTCAACACTTCTAGGAACAAGGCATCCACAGCTTCTCTGGACAACCTGTTCCAGTGCCTCACCACCCTCACAGTAAAGGATTTCTTCATAACATCTAATCTAAACCTGCCCTCTGTCAGTTTAAAACCATTTCCATTCATCCTGTCCCATACCTGCCCATATAAGAAGTCCATCTCCCTCCATTTTTATATGCTTCCCTTAGGCACAGGGAAGCACCAATGTACATAAATATACATGGACTATAAATAAATAGAATAGATGAAATGTGATTCTTTTTATAGTAGGTGTTCTTTGGTCTAATGAGACAGTACAAGATAATGTTTATTACTCAAGAACCACCTTTGTGAAGACAGTGTATTGGTACAAAAATCATACTTCTTAGTAGAAATGGAAGACAGACAATGGAATTTAAGTATAGCAAGTGGATGTTCTCTTTTAGATCAGAGTCTGAATCTATATGACATGACGAGCCATACTTCAAGCATATTATATTTCTCAGAGCTAAGCCCCCTAAAAGTAATTTAAAAACATGCTATATTAAATTCTAAAATAATTATTGTATGGCCTATGAAAATCAAACTTGTTTTTTGACACAGGCTCAAAAAGGTTTTCAGAAGTACCATAAATCTGAATGATAACATCAAATGAATCATCTGAATATTTTATTATGCATAGGTGAAAAAGAGAAATAACTACTGCTATACTTAGATACTGAAAACTTTAGTAGAGTGTAATTTAGCCTAGGAAAGATTAATCCTCATCACACATTTCTCTTCCTTGAGCTGAGTGCCCTATTCAAAAAACAGATCATAGAAATAGCAGAGTATGGGCTGCAGATAAAATACGTTCCCCTAAAATTACACTGCACATAAATGAACAATGAACAATTGTATGTAAATGCCTGTTAATTTTATGATTTGTTTTCTAAGAAAAAAATTGGCCATCCCACCAATTCCAATAGAAATAAAACAGTTGGACTTTAAGCACAACTGATTCTTTTATTACAAAGCAACAGGTACACAAAAGAGAAATAAGCTAAGTCTCATGATAGCACTACACAAAACAGCACAGCTGAAGTATTATTATGTTCACATACATCTTTCCATCAAACATAGGTGAAGAAATGAGAATAGGGCTTTCATTCACTAGCCCAATCCCAGTCTGCCTTTGGTTGAATATGGGCTTGAATTCTTGATGTGGCTCAGACCAGCTCATATTACCTGTGAGGGAGGCTCAGGTTTGTCCTGTCAATCCAAGGACAGTTTGAGGAAAAATACATATGAAGTCTTAGGAACACAGTTGCATCCAGAGAACACTTTTCGGCTGGACCTGTTATGTTTGGTACTATACAACATGTCCATAACTGGATTTATACTTCAAGAAACAGCAAGGAAATCTAACTCCTTAAGTCTTATAAATTACGGAAGAATTTATTTACTACCCCTACGTTACCTTTCAGAAAGGTCAGCAGCCACAGCATTAATTTCAGGAATAAAATATGGAGATGGTTTTAAAGGGCAAAAAAATCACCTTAATATTAGAAATTTGTATATTTTCCAACTCTAAATATTTTAATAAATATATTATTTATTAACACATTTATCTTTCTCTTTTTATTTTTTCCCTGTTGAGAACAAATTGAAGATAACTGCATTACTAAGGCTATCCAGAAGGGTTCTAGTCTGGTGGATAATGCTGCACATTATGAAATAAAAAGGTAAAAAAAAAAAGAAGAATCTATTCAGGAAAAAAGCTTTCATAACAGAAAAGATTGATGTCAGTCTTTCTGTTCTTGAGAACCCATATAGTCACAGATTCAATGCTCCCATTAGCTTTGAGGAATCTGGTCTAGAGGAAGGTGACCCTGCCCATGGCAGGGGGGTTGGAATTAAGGGGTTTCTAAGTTCCTTCCAACCCAAACCATTCTATGATTATGGCACTGATCATATGATCCAATATGACCTTGTGCATTATCATTATCATATAAGTTGCTCTCTTAAAATGTGAGACAAAATAAGAAACTAAAAAAAAAAAAAATACTAGTGTTTTTCTGAACTAAATAGCACAACAAAATCCATTAACATGTGGCTCAAAAATTATACTTTTATGGACTTAGTTTTGAACATTAATGTTGTTTATTCCAGTGCAGAGTGAGACGGGAACAGCTCCTATGGCATCAGGAGCCAAACCCTGTTGCCTTAAGCTGGACAGTTAAAATGAATTTAATATTTTCTCTTCTATCAGCAACAGATGTAAAAAAGATAAGGGAAAGGAAATAAAACATTTCTCTTGGACTGTGGATAGGTAACAAATTAGGGAAAGCTCCTTTGTGCTTGAGTCATAGAGTGAGAGTGAGTTCTTTCAACCATTTTCTGACTAGATTTCTGTGCTACACAAAATTAAATTCTCTCCAAAATTTGGAACACATCAGCTAAGTTTTACAGGGTACAATCACCCCACTTTAGCTTAGACTTTCCTAAAGACTTATTACCCCTGTGATTTGAAAATGAGTTGTGATTTGCAGAGCTCTGTGAGAGTTAACTGTTCATACGGATAGACCTTGCCAAGAACTGCTGCCCCTCTGTATGTAGAGACTGAGGTCACTTTCGGTTTTTAGTGTTAGTACTTTGGTGACAATCTTTAGGCATTTAAAATTTAAAAGCATAAGTCTCAAGCTTTCAGTGGCTCAGCTGCCTCATGTACTAGATGGAGATACTGATGTTTATCTGTCTCACAGGATATTGTGACAATTATTTGGTCAATATCTTAAAGATGATAAATGCTAAGAGATGCTAAAGAAAAATGCCTAAAAATGCTAACAATTAGGAATTAGAATTTTATTAGGAATAAAACTGAGACCGCTTACTCACCCCAGACAAACCACCAGACTATTAAGCCTCCTTTGAAACACTGTGTATGTGGATATACAGACTTTAAAGAGAATTGGTGCTCAGAGGTCCTATTGATGATTGAGGATGGTCTAGGGTATTAAATGCTACATGAAAGCAAAGCCTGCTCACAGCAGTGAGTTGGGAGCCCTCTTTTGTGACTATCCTGCACAAGGTCTTCCCCTTAGTGCTGCAGGCTCTGCTCACCCCAATAGTTTCTATCTCATCCTAAAGGCTTCCCACAAACTGAGCCCTTGTGAGTGTCCAGCAGAAGGGCAGTTTTCTCTTTCAGAATTTTCCTTGAAGAACAAGGTCACAAAATAGCCTTCCTCTTTGCTTTCCCAGTGTACTCTTCAATCAAAATTTACCTTAAACTTGTGACATATCCAGCACAGACAGCTTTATTGTTATGAAAAAGTTCTAAAAATGTATACATTGCAAAACCTTCTGTATTTATCTCAATTATAGAAAGATCCAAGGAAGTGGAATAGCAACCCCTACTTTGCTGCTGGCTTTCTCAAAATTTCCTGAACAAGAGAGTCAAGATATTTCCCAAGCAGCTGAACGAATGGAAATGTCGATTCAGGTGCTGAGACAGAAAGTTTGCCAGAAGCACAAACGTTCATTGCATCCGACTGGTAAATATAGTATATTGACATTGGCAAACCACTCAATCGATCTGCTGAATGCTGTCTTTTAGATTTAAGTTGGGTTAAGTTCACTTTTATTTTACTTTTGCACTTTCTTCCATTCTTGAAAGCACCTCAGATAGGTTTATGTTTTTCTTTGCTGGAGTGTGGGTGGTGTTCCTACAGCTGAGGAGAGCAGCATTATACTACTGGCATCCTGTGAACTCATGACTGTGTATTGCCTATAAATCAGCCTGCATATCCTCAGTGTTGCAAGCTTCTTGTTTACAGGGAAATATCTACCTTCCCCAGCAGCTTGGATTTAGTGCTTGATCTTCTATCACACTATGGCACTGGCATTTTCAAACACACTTCCTCTCAACATGTGTGCATATCCCTCTTTTAGGAAAATATGTTCTTATTTCCAAAACTAATTTTATAATGCATTGTTGTTACACATTTATTTCCACTTCAACTGGTTTTTTTATGTTAGATGGTAAAAGAAAGAGGGATAGTCCAGAAAGTTCAGTGTTGTCTAAGTAAAGTAAAATACTTGCTGTTAATTAGAGATTAATTTCTCTATCTGGTTTCTGGAAGGTTCAAAATCAGAAACACTGACTTTTTTTTCCCCCATAATTTAATTCTGTCACTTCCACGAAGTGTTCTGTCTTAGTATTATAACATTTTTTTTCCAAGGTATAGAAGCATTAGAGTGCTGTAGACAAACATCAAGCTCCACAGCTATTCTACTATTTTATTTCCTTGCAGAAATACCTGGCTTACTAAACTAATGGAACTTTTGTAGAACTAAAAATATATCTCTATCTATATGAGTATGTCTGTGCATATATTTATATACACACACACTCACAATTACTTTTGTGCTGTGCGATTTAAAAGAAACTGAATTTCTAAACTGCAGAAGAGGTGCACAAAGCTCTTGTTAATTTTCAGAGTTGAAACAACATTAATGGAACGTGAATAAACACTGTACAGTATATGTGCCACAACAAAATAGTTTTACATGAATTAAAGAACTAAACTGACTTCAAAGAAAACATGTGAGTCACTACCTAGGCAGCCCAGATAACTGGGGAGATGGGCTCTGAATATTATTTTGAACCTCTACTAACACAGAAGTACAGCTCTATCCACAAATTTGGCATGAGTAACTAGTTCATAATGACAAGATTATGTAGCCAGTCTAACAACCTACCCTCTCTCTGTTCTCATTACAACCTTGTACAGGTTCTAAATGCTCAGCAGAACATTTTTTGAGCCAATTTGGCTCTTGAACCTTTGTTGTTTGTTTTTCTGGCTTAATTTTTTCGTTTGAACAATGAACTAAAGCAGCTTAGTTCAGAGTTGAATGAGCAGAACAAATAGGTATTGGGACTGGGTGACCTGCACCAGCCAGTGTGGAGACAAGGGCAAGAGTTAAATGCCACCTCTACCTTCATTTTTCATCATGTGATGGTTGCTGTCACTTTGAAAGCCAAGGGTTCTCTGAGTTCAGGAAGGATATTCATAGATTCATAGAATGGTTTGAGTTGGAAAGAACCTGAGAAACCCCCTTGTTCCATCCCCCTACCATGGGCAGGGTCACCTTCCTCTAGAGCAGGTTGCTCCTTTTTCATGTGTACATCTACCTCCAACTGGCCATACATATTTCAATACCTGGAGAGGTGAGAATAGGTGCCAGCTCTCTGGAGCTTACACAATAATGTGGCTTTGTCCCTCATCATCAGATGCCCACTGGGAGCCCCATTGTATTAGAAATATATTTATAACATGCTCTCCACTGGTATAAAGGGACTTGATTTTACCTAGCTTCCACATTCCAGCTAATAACTCTGATCATCTTCCACTCAACACTGAACTCTATAGTCATCTGCAGGGGTCTTTAAATTTCTGCATCTTTCCAGTCCCACATTTTTCCTCCTTGGCATATACTTTTGTTCTTGAATGGAATTTTTTATGCCTTTGTTGTAAGCACAGGGACCAGCCAAGCAAGGGACTACAATGCAGGGAAAGAAGAAAGCAGACAGCAGGTCAGCCTCAGTCCTCAGCTATTGCTGGACCTCTTTCTTCTCATTATCTACACATCAGATAATAAAACCAGCTCTTCCTCTAAGTCCCTGAGACAGCCTCTTGCAGCACTTCTCACTAAGTGCTCTTTCCTAGGAAGAGAGAGAATTCTTTAGATGCAGCTGACAATAATGCATTTTCTACTGGAGCAGCTAAATCTGATAGAGCAAATTGCTTGTCTGGGTTCTTCTTTTCAGATCATTTATCAGCTGATCTGCTCACTATGATTGCTAATATTTCTGGATGTCTGCCTTACATGTTGCCACCAAAATGTCCAAATAATTGCTTAGCTAATAAATATCGACTCATCACTGGTGCCTGCAATAACAGGTATGTATGATAAGAATTGTGTCCAGAAAAATCCTTCTTTCTCATTCTTTCAACTGAAGAAACTGTGTTTGCTTTTTCTGAGGAAATTGGTGGAGGGGGCCTGATCTGTTAACTTTGGAATCAACTCTAAATGAGATGACTGTGAAAGTTCCCATAGGAAGAACTCATCATTTAAACTTGGGTACACTAATTTTTGTAGACAGGATCTCCCTCTGAAAGCTTCTAAGATTATGTGAGGAACTTTGCATTTAGGGAGAACTCATTCAGTAGATTCCTTCTTCTATATAAAAAGGAAACTTAATTCTAACCCAGCATTTATTTTTGATTGAATTGGATAAAATTACATAAAGCAGGAAAACAATATTACTTCACAAGGAGAAATATTTTTATATTTTCCCACAACATGAATCTAAAAATTCTAGGTGATCTATTTAATCTTAGATATCTGTTTGTATATGTTTAGTGGCTATTTTTTACTACTACTATCTACTTGTTGCCTAATCTATGTGGCAATTGCTTTCTGCAAAACCCAACATAATAGATGTACCTGTCTTTTCAGAACTCTCCAATGCAATTAGAGTGTAAAACTGAGAATATGAGTCCCTTTTAAGTACAAGGGTAAACAATATTTGTACTCAGCAGCCTCTGGATACATAGACCTACAGTCACAAACTGAAAGGTGGACTGTAAGTTTACAAGTGAAGTGCTACAGAGATGAAAATGGAAGGCCATTGTCATTGTACAGGTTGAGGTGCTTTGCAACGTGGTGAATAAAGATCAGTAAAATTCTGCAGTTTTATTACTCAGCAAGTCTGGTTTTATGAGATGAATCTGTTTCGCTTCATCACAAGTCATTTGCAAGGAACGTGCCTGACAGACTCTTTGCTGAAAGGACACAACCTGATATGCATTGGTGTTATAAATCTAACTATGTGGATATCCATAATTTCCCCCAGGCATGTTCAGAGTTGCTTGGAATCTGAGCTAGCAGCTAGTACAATATTTGCACTGACAACTCCATCAGGGCTTGAATATTTTGTCCAAGATTCATGCAGCTGAACATGGACACATGGCTAAAGCTCCTAATTTACAGGCATGTCTGTGTAGTCTTTCTCCCTAGAGATGGAGAGAAGCACTCTGCTATAGGTAAGGTAAAAGACCTTTTTCTCTTCAGTGACTGATAATACTAGGATGTGTATAAGCATTTCAGTTTGGCATCTAAAGTTGGGTGAATGCGGTTCATTGAGTCTGCTTTGTAGTTACTCTGTTCTACTTTGTATATATTTATGCTTGCACCATATCTAAATTTAAACCCACCACTTGTATTTGGTGGTATTTTAGGCTGTTTGCTCTAAACATCTGTAAAAGTTGCAAGGCAACAAAAAACCCTCCAAAACCAAAGACTGGAACCAGTAAGTCAGATTTTAACTGATTCTAAAACATTGTGAGACCTTTGAAATACCTTTAGCTCTACTGAAATACATCAGCTTAAAATCCCATTATACTGTAATGTAAGTAACATATTCTGTGATGTAAGCCAGCTTCAAAGACTTCAGACATTAAATAAAGTACCAGTCTGTGCTTTTCCTTGCTTTACAGCTTCCATTTTCAGGCAGAAAATATATTGGGACTTACACTGCACTTTTTCTCACTCAGTTTGAATATGTAGCTGTACTGTAGATCAGTAAATGCTGCATTTCATAAGTGGAATTTAAAAACACAATTTATAGTGGAACTAATTGTGCCTTTTCTTGCCTTCAAGAAAAATCTATTTAAATCTATTTAGAAATGATCAAGGAAATGCTTTACAGATGTTTTACTAAATCAGTTTGCACATTTGGGAAAAATCTGATCAATTACAAAGGATTTATTCCACAGCACTGAGATTGCTTTGTTTTAGCGTGCACTTCCTAGAACAATGGTGTAGCAGAATAGCATAACATGACCTGCAATGGAGAATATCAACATAACAACAGACATGGCCTGCAGAGTTATTATCCACTTTTACCAGTAACAGATATTGACAGATTTTAGTTTTCTTTCTGCCTGAACAAGCAAAATAAAATTACATTATTTTAAAATGAAGAATAAGGAATAGAAGGAAAATACAAAGAGCTATTTTTTCCCATTTTTTAATCCCAACTAGCTAGTATTGATCTGTGTATTTTTCTAATGTCTAGCACAATGAGAGGAATTCAGGGGTGAAGGAATTACAGCTACTAAAGGAATGGACCCTCACACTGCAATTAGCTTCACCTAATCCTAGCTTCCAGAGGTAGTGATATGTCTACTGCAAGGCGGCATCTTTGGCTATTCCTGCTAGGGAGAAATAGAATGGAATGACAGGATGGCACCCAGGTCTGTCCTTCTGGCTTGATGGACAGGTTGTTAGATGACTAGTTACTTTTTGTACACCTAACACTTGGGCCATCTGGGAGGAACTTTATGTGCAGCATTTCTATTTCACTGCCCTGTCAGTGTACCCATCAGGTACCCATCAGGTGCCTGATGCTCAGTCTGAAGGCCCAGTACCAGCAGAGCTAGGAGTATGAGTATGGCTCCCCTAGTAGAAAGAATGAGCAGTCCTGACTGAGTCCACTGACTTCCACAAGAAGGAATTGAGATGTTTCCTTTAGGATAGCTGCTTCACCTCAATGCAAGCTAAGTGTTCAATTAGTGGCAGGCTTATTTTCCAGAAGCGTCCCATATTTCCAGAAGTTACACACGTGGTAGCTCAGCACAACATAAAACATCACAAACTCCAATTATTAAGTTGCCATATGTCATTCATTCCATATATCTGAAACTAGGCAGAACATTAAAATAAGATTCAAAAGATAAAAACCTGGATAGAGAACTGCAGCTTAAAACTCCAGGTTGCTTCTCAGGCAGCCAAAACAAAATCCAAATGGTACAATTCCAGTATTTCACAAGTAAATGAAAACTCCCACTTCCTATAAACAAAACACATAGTAATCAAATTTGACTACTCTATAAAACTGTATGGTAGCAAAATCTCATTAACTCAAGCAAGATTCCAAGGCATTAGCATGTTTAATGCAATAATAAAAAGGCATGTGGGAAGGGTTTTACTAAAGCAGCATTCCAGTGAGCTGCTAAAATACAAAAGCAATCAGGAGAAAAATCACTGGTTAAGCAGCTACATTAACATTTCATTATTTTTAATTGAGTGAAATAGCACTACACTATGTGCAGTATTGTATGCAATTTTAATAAAGGCAAATCAACTGTAACTAATTTGAATGCTGTATTAAAGCATACTTCAACCTTCAAGTGTGAATTATTGTGGATAATTAAGTGTATTACTGTACCATATAGCTTGGCAAATTGAGCCTCTTCAGTGTGCTGGAGATCAATGAAATATTAAAATAATAATTGTTTATCATCCTGATAGACACATTAGTGTATATTGTAACACTATGTATTTCTACCAACATTCCAGAAATATTTCTGGTTCTTTGTGGCTTACTTTACAATTTTATTCAACTGCATTCATTGCAAAAAAATTATTTCTTCTTTTTAATGTTGATATATATTTAACAGTTGTGAAATATATTGAACAGGACATGTTAAAAAACGACCAAACAAAAACAAACCCTAAAATTTCATCTTAGAAAAAATGCATTTAAAATATTCATGATAGAGGGAAAATTAATTTGGTCAAACCCACGACTCCTTACTATACTAATAAATAGAAATCACCAAGAATCATTTGCTGACCCTCAAATTAATTATGACTTGTTTCTTGCCACCCTCTTACTTTTACACATTTGTCTACACTTCTTTACTTTCCTTCCCCCTTCCCCCTTCCAAGCTGGCTGGCTGTGGGATGACAAACTGGTATGAAATGATACCAAGGTGTGCCCAGGCAGGTGACATGCAGAGAAATGCAAGTTGTTGTGAGAAAAAAATACACTGCAGTTAGTGCTGGCAACTTAGCAGGATAGTTCAGTGCCTGGGTGGTGCACAGGCTCTCCCAAAGATGGACCCAAGAAGTTGATAGAGCTTCTACCAGGGGGAGCCTTGCCCCTGCATTCAGCCATTGCTCCCATCTCCTCAGTCCTGGCTTCTTTGGTCTTGCTAAATGATTTCTTCTCTATGACTAGTGTCCAGTTTTCTTTTAACCTTTATTCACCTGTACTCTAGGGTTCCTTCGTATTTTCCTAAGTCTTGATTTCCTAGCTGTTGCCCTAAACAAACATCTTTTTAAAGATGCTACCAAAGGCACTTGAGACTATATCTGACTTTATGGGGAATGAGGACACTATCAGGAAATCACCTCCACAGCAAGTATTTCAAAAATGTCAAAAGGTAACGAACTTAGATTATAAACATGAGTAAAATAGTAATAATTCATTCCTAATTCAAGTTTTCATTATTTTCCTTTTGAGTAAAATTAATATTGGCATACATGAAGAAAAGTATCTGATGCCCTTTCGAAGATTGCTACATGAACATCTCATTGCAATGGCATATTGCTGTGTGGCTGATGATTATTTCATATTATTTTATTATTATATTTTTTATGCTCGGCTTTTATATTCAGAATATAAACATAAATATAGGATATATATATTAGATTCAGAATATATTCAGAGGTTCAGGATTTTTTCTGGTTTTGCTGCTGTTGCTTTTGGGAGATTTTTTGTTTCGTTTTTCTTTTCATAGGGAGCATCCTAGATGGGGAGCATCCAACACAGTATTGGCTAGGTGGCTTCCAGCAGCTTATGAAGATGGCCTCAGCCAACCTCGAGGATGGGATCCCAGCGTCCAATACAATGGACTCCAGCTGCCCTCGGTTAGGAAGTGTAGCACAAGATCACTTGAAACACTTTCACTGGGCTAATACCATACCTGCCACCACAGATCTCCATTTGCATCAGTGAATGAAGTATCTGTGTAAAATACTTCAGACATATCTGTGGAGCTCAGTTAAGAAGCCAGTGGCTTTGCTAAAGCATAAGATCAACCACACGGTGAGAGGTGCCCTGCCCCCGGCTGGGGTAAGCCCATGGAGCAGTGCAGGGGGGCACTGACTGCCTTGAGGGGCAGCCCAGTACTCCATAAAGTGCTGTGGGGGACAGCAGGCGGGGCAGGAGCTGGCCAAATGCCTGGCCTGGCAGGCACCAGGCAGCAGGCAGCCAGCAGACACAGGGTGATGATTGTTCAGGTAGAGAAAAGGTGCAAAGTCAACCTAATTTTGACCTTCCCATGATGAAATCGTAAAGAAGAGGAAGGTCTACAAAGATGCACTCTGCCATGGCAAAGGGCAGTAGTCACAAATTGCTCCAGAGAAAATTTTGTCTTGAAACAAGAAATTGATTTGTTGGGAGAACAATTAAACATTGGAATAGGTTTTTGCTGGAATATGGATTCCAGCCTAGAGAGCTTCTGGCTTATCCCTAATGGGAAACACCCAAGATCTGTCTTGATGAGGCTCTCAATAACCTAATCCCTGCTTTCAATTTTAAGTTGCACATTGTGGTCTCCAGAATTTCCTTTCAGCCTCGACTTTCAAATGATTTTATGATTCTTTGCTTTAATAATGGCACCTTTATTCAGGGAAGGAGGAGGAGGAAAAGAAGTTTGGGTGTTGACTAAATAGACATAAAGCTTATAGACGTGCTAGCATGTGTGTAGGTGTGTGCATGTGTGCCATTCCTCATAGGCTTAACTGAACAAGTATTGCTGTCAAATCATAACTTCATTTTTTAGCTAGTCCAACTTACTGAGCTTAGAAAATATTGCAATATTTATGGATTTTAGCACCTCATATACATAAAAAACAGCAGACCTGCTGTAGAAGGAAGTTTGAAAAAAGAATATTTGCACAGAGGCCTAGGTGAAAAATTCCCCAGTGCATTGTGCAATAATTTGGGCTGGATTTACAATTTGTGATTTGTCATCATTGCTTTGAAACCTGACTTTTAATGGACTCAAAGTCTTGTTATTTTAACTGTTGTATGTTTAATAAGGATAAGCAAGAGAATTTAGTGTTAATGTCACCTGCAACTCATGTTATTAATTAAATAACTTTGTCTCTAAGCTGCACAATTTAGCACTCAGAGATGAAAACCTGACATTTACACAGGCAGATTTCCAGTAGATAGCACAAACTGCCTTTTTCTAGATTCATTAGTGTACAGGTTTGTAAGGTAAAACACTCTTTAAAAAGATGATGTAACTGTACCGAATCTGATTATCAACATCTGACCATCAGCAAGGTTCTCTGCTTTGTTTTGGAGTAAGATAGGGAAAAACTAATGTCTTAAAGTTTTTTCTCATTTACATAATTGTCCTTTTTTTTTTTTACTTTTAGCTATCTAACTATATCCTTTTAAAAGTAATGTGAAAACAATGTGATGATAGATAAGCATGATTGCTATAAAGCAATACTAGATCACAGTGTAACAGTGCAAGTTAACAGTGATAAGAAAATATTACTAACTTCAAGAAAAAGTTTGTGCTTTGCAGCCACCAAAGCTATTAAAATACTTATCTAAAGACTTGAATTCCTGATGAGCTGTATGTAGCTTTCTCTCAACTATTTCAGTATAAATCCTGGTGTTCCTAACAAGTCCCATGTTGCCTGTTGTCCTTACCAATTCTATTTAACTGAACCTGCCTTACACATTCATTATATAGCTCTTATATTTATTACATGCCCTGTGACTCTATTTTATGTGCTGCCCTTTCAGTTGCTTGACTTCCAAGGTAGCTGTTATATGCCAGGGAATATTTTGCAGCATGAGGGAGGAATCTGTGAATAATGATACCCTTAACATCTCCACAAACTGAGTGCTGATTTTGCTCTGATGGTTTTCCTTGGTTAATAACATAGGCTGGACATGTAGCATAGATGTCTCCATGTGCTCCTCCTCAGAGCATCTGTATCTCTGTGCAGCTTGCACAGAAGGGCGCCAGAAATATGTTTTGGCTTCTCCCTGCCTGGGCAAAAGAAGCAGAACTTTCAGCTGCCATGTGTTTGCAACCTAGCTCATGTCCTGGGCTGCATAATCCCCTTCATTTATGTACAGACCAGCTCAGACTCTCTGTGTATCAACAGTGATTTGAGATTTCCCAGCAAATCCTTCTGTTTAAGGAGGAGAAAACAGAATAAATAGAAGGAAAACTTTTAGACAGTCTAGAAGAAATGTGTGGCTTTCAAAATTCTCTGGAAAGGAACAGATCAAAGATACACTGCTCACTTGCAAACATATAGGAAAACTCAGTGGAAACATCTTTGAATCTGCTTGTGGCACCTGGGTCTCAGCTCCCAAACAGAAATAAGAGCCTGATAGAGGTTGGGTTTTATACTGTTGTTGGATTTTTTGTTTTGGTTTCGTTTTAGGTAAAATGTTAGAAGCAGTCTACAACATAAAGTTGGGGAGGGGGAAGATAGCTTTTATCACTGTTGCCCCTACTCTTTAGTGTTTTATCATTTTGTGAGAAGTAAAAACTGCTTGGCACTCAAGGTAAATTGGTTCTCTTCTCAGGTCCGTGAAGTGACAAGAAAAATTATTCATGCACCTAATGAGGCTGTTACTGAAGACAGCCTGTATTCTGATATCATTATGGTATGGGGACAGTACATAGACCACGACATTGCATTCACACCCCAGAGCACAAGTAGAACCACCTTCCTAAGTGGGATGGAGTGCCAGATGACTTGTGAAAAACAAAATCCATGTTTTCCAATAAAGGTAAGATTCTAACTTAAATTCTTCAAGAGAAATTTCAGGCTCTAAACAGGTGAGTAAAGTCAAGAAACATTAGAGCAGACAGCGATAGAAAAATAGAAACCATTACAACTATTAATTGAAACAGGTAGACATTTAAATTTTTTGTAGAGATAATAAACCATAGTTAATGTACTTAATACAAACATCAATTTTTTTACCTAAGGTTTATGTTGCTGAGAAACCTTACTGGTCCTTCCCAGTGTTATCGTTCTCGTGCTTCAAGGTTTTGGGTTCCATTGGGGAAAATAGCGAAGTAGTCATTTACATTTTCAGCCAGACAAAGTGAAAGGATCTTAACGTTACTCACTGAAAGCAAAGATACTTCTTCCAGCTGATGCAAACTTTTGAAGAGAGCTATTTTTTCAATGTATGTGTAAAAGTGATCTTCAGGGAGCTGCTGAAACAGATACATCACATTTTTGCTTTGAGCAGATGGTAAAACATGAGTTCAAAGCTTGTTAGAGGGCTAGAAGAAACATAAAATGGTATAAATATAGGATACTGTATACTTGATCACCTAATTTAAAAGTATAGTCCTTCTTTCACTCAAAAAATTGAGTCGCAAAGTAAAACCATGCTTTTGTTTCTCAAAGCACAGCCTGTACAACTCAGGCTACAGGAAAGCTCCATGCCCATCACAGCCCTAGGTGATGTTTAAGTTAGAGAAACCTAAATTGCTTTCATTAGTGCTAGTGCTTGATTACTGACCAGCTTCTCTATGTACTGCCATGTAGGGCTTCTATCAGAATAGAAAACCTTTTTTGCCTCAGCAGACTATAGCTGGTAAACATTCCACAGTCTCCTTTTGCTTTAAGTACCTCATTCCTCTTTCATTGAAACATAGAGGAAAATATTTGGTTAACTGTAAAGACAACCAAATCAGATTGTGTTAAAAGGTGGCTCATCTTCCATATGGTGAGGGAATTTAAAATACAGGGAAGGTTAAGGGAAATTAATGACTGCCTGCAATTTCACCACAGGCAGGTAAATCTAGTCCCTGTCACCCTGGAGATACGGACTTTTGAAAGTTTGCAAACACATCTTGAGAGCATTCAGAAAGAACACAGGCTTCTTAAAGAACCACATTCTTTCAGACACTGAGTGACTGAGAGCACTGAGTAACCTGAATCAGCCACAAAAGTCCTAATTATTAAGAGTACGCCATAGTTCTGACAAAAATATCTAGTTTGCTGTGTTTCAAATTTCCATCTGCGGCAAGAAACTATTTTTTTCTGTGTAAGTTTTTAAGTAATAGCCTTAGAAACATTCCCATTCCCAAAGTCTTACCAGGAGAGGTGAGGGTGGACATCCAGTCCCTGACCAGCCGTGCTTTTGTATGATGTGAAGATGGATCCATCTGAAACGTATGCCGCAATATACTGACTCCCATTTTTAAAAAGTCTGTTTGCTGTAGCTATAAAACTGCAAAAGTCTTCAAAAGTCATTTCTGTTTACAATATATTCTCTGAAATAGCACTATTAGTATTGATTTTTAAGTGCAAAACCCCCACATTTTTTTATTACTACATGGATTTTTAGATTGAGAGGAGACTCCTACTGTTTCCCACAACTTGAATGAAATGTGGATCACAGGGACCATAGTGGTCTAATCACTGAACCCTGACTAATTCAAACCTCAAAATCCCATCTACTTAAAAAAGAGACCACTTAAGGGAGCTTTAAAAAAGGACCCCAAGGCTAACATTATTCATGTGGTAGAGGCATTCAGTGCAGAGGGATAAAAGGTGCACAGATTGTCATGGCACAGACTTGCAAGTGCATCCTTCAGTGCTCTAAACAAGGCACAGATTTTGGATTTCTGTCTCGGAGCCGCGACAAGATTCAGAGAGCGTGTTTCAAGGCTGCTCTTGAAGGCGAGTTATGTGAAGATGTACTAAATCTATCACTGAGTATTTAACGTGTAGATGAATCTAGCACTGGATGCTGCTCCTGCTCAGCAGTGGAGCCCAGCAGGTGGATGGGTCATGGCTACCTTCAGTGTAGCCATGACTGGCCATGGTGGGGACATACAAAGAAATTCAGTCACTGTAAGTATTAGATAAGTGTCCCAGCTTGTGGACCTGTTACATGGTTACAGTCCCATGAATGTTTCAGCTCAATTTTGTTATTAATCTGTAATTCACAGCTTTGATGGGCAGATGTAAAGACGATTGTTGTTTTGCTTTTCTTATATGTTCAGTGTTTTGTGGCTGTTTTTCTCAAAGACAGAGAATAGATTCTGTATTTAAAAAAAAGGAAAAAAAATTAAAAGAAAGGAGTGTTGCAGTAAATAGTGTGATCAGAGGAACTAATTTTTGAACAGCAAAACAAAATGCTATTACCCTCTAGAACTAATCCTCTTTCAGAATTATTAACTAAATTAATCTCTACATATTAAATATTTGGAAAACTGCCACAGTTAGTTTTATACATTCATTTTGTATATGAAGAAACTGTGGCTGGTTTCCAAAGACAGTGAAATCAATAGCATATTATACAACAATGTAGACATAGAGGCTGCAGTTTGCACTCTTGCTGTGCTCCTAAAAAGCAGCACCCAAGGGAGAATCCACCCACAGAAAAGGATAACTGTGCCTGCAGCTGCACATCTTCTGGGGGCTTCAGCAAGGAGAGGAGGCTCCTGACTGCACAGCTTAGAGAATCTGTCTGGAAAATGTTCAGAGCCAGCACAATTCAATGAAGGACTGAAAGAGGCAGTAGTGCATTAATATTAATAACAAGTGTAGGTAAATGATTCGTAGGTTACCAGGAACCATTGTGATTTTCTGTTCTGGACACTTCTATAATAAACACTATTGAATTTCTCTCAGCAATTCCCACATAGAGCCTGTAGCTTTTGGGAGACCTGAACATCTTTTTTCTGTATATTTACAGGGTCCCCTAATCGGAAAAAAACAACACCAAACCCACTAGCTTTGGCTTACACTTCTTTTATAGCAGGCTGACGTGCAGAACAGGGTTGTGGAGATAACTTGTCATTCCTCAGATTATTATTTCAGGTTAGGGCTGAGACATAAAGAAGCATTAGAAAGACTTTCATAGGAGAGCTACCGACTTCATTCAGTATTAATTACATTGTTGCCAATAAGTTAGACACGGTGCGTACACCTAGCATGATGCAGTCTGGAAAAGCTTTCAGTTACCGGAGACACAGAAAGGTGGAAAAGAAAGAGAGTCACAGAAAAGTGAGGTGATTTGAAAAAGGCGACATGTAACATGACAGGCTATTGTCTCAGCTACAAATAGATCGGTCATGTGCACTCAACAACCAGCAAAGTGAGTCCCTGCCCTTCTCTTCTGTTTCAGAAGCAGGAGTTCGCTGTCAGATGGGGTCATGGACTCTTCTCCAAGCTGCATGTCTACAAATAAGCATTCATACTCTCCTTTTTTTCAAACTTTCACAGACCAAAAGCTAGATTTTCTTTTAAATCGACAGCAAAAAACCCTTTACGAGGTCATTTCCCACAGAATAAATTCACAATAAGAAAGATTTTTCTTTAACTGAAATATCAGTTTAGAGATTGTGGTAGACTTAAACAATTATTGCCTTTCATTTTCCTACACATAGAAGAATTTCACCATAACCAGGTTTGACCATGCTTATATAATAACCATTTAAATCAACATGCAGCTATACAGGAAAAGTATCGTCACCAATTAGGGTTTTGTTGCAAATTTTTTCCCTCTAGAACTACACGACACAAAGGAAAAAGAATCATATAAATTTTATTCATTAGTTTCGGAAAAAAAAAATGTGATTCGGTACCCATTTCAGCAGAAAATGATCTCTTTTTTTCACTCAGATTATTTTTAATGTCTTTCAAATAATAATGTAAGGAACCTCCAATTTACAGATTCAGCTGCTGGCTGCAAACTACTTATCCTGTGAAAAGGGAAAGGACGGCATTATGCAGCTCTGCCAGTCCCTTAATGTTCATTACTGCTGTTTTTCTCCGCTGGGGACCAGAACGGAGTGAATTGAAATTGCAGAGGCAGTTAACTAAAGATTATTCAGTATGAACTTCATTAGGTGTTGATATGTTTTGCTGGGAGCCTTGCTGTTTAACAGCTTAAAGGCATTTCCTACATTCTTTTCTCAGTGATACCTGAATTCTTCCAGGTTCTCCTGATAACTAGAAGCAGGACACACTCAAACATATGCCAGGCTGTGGCTGTCAAGGTCAGCTATTTGTAGTATGAGATGAGTTGCCTGCTGACATAACCACCTGAAGGGGAAAAGAAGCCACACTAATAGCAAAATACTTAATAACAAATATTAAATAGAAAACACAAGACAGAGAAATTATTGATTTCAAAAATCAGTGAAAGAAAATTACTTATTTCCCTCAAACATAACCTATTTTAATTTGCTAAAACCTAGGCAATGAAGAAACAATGGTAGAATTTCTTTACCAAACAAAACTGAAAAACAAATTAAACTATTTCTTAATGTAAATGATTTGTCGGTACCAGTCCCTACTGACATGAGTTCTCAGTAGTAAGAAAATTTTACTTGGTATAATAAATGAGGTAACAATGTTATTATATAAAGTTAATTAATTTCACTCCAAAGTTGCTTTTTTACTGTTAACCTCAATTTAATGACTGTTCTATCTTTGCAGACTGATCTCTGAATTATTAGAAAAATGAAGAAGAAATTACATCATATATGCAGAATTCACTGTCTTCTGCCAAAGAGTTCTGAAACATGAAAAGCAAGCAGAATACAAATAAGGGTTAGCTCAGGTGTCTGCACAAAACATTTATTTTCTCTTAGTCAGATTTTTGAACCTCATTGTTTGATCTCGGTGTCTCAACTGTGTGGGGATAAAACAAGTAAAGGACCGGGCAGTCTTTCCTTTAGCCAAGTCTATGTGCAGCCTTTGCTTTTTACAAAGATATTCAGAATTCAGCACTTGTAAGACATCTGTTGCTACAAAATAATGTGGTAGAAGACTTGTGGGGGACTGGCAGAAAGCAGGATGAATATTTAAATCTGTCCTTTTTAGTTAGGAAACTGGATTAGAATTCAGTATTGAACCAAAGCTTTTACAGCGTGCTGCTGCAGACACTGAAACGCCTCATTATGTTTTTATGCATACAGGTAAACCTGCTGTTTCACTTGCTGTTCAGTAGAACAGAATTCGACCAGATGTTCACATCTTCACTCTGATACATTTTATGATGAATTTTGATTGTAAACCAGACTGATTTAGATGTAGATGTATTACATCAGTAGCTTATGACAGAGTAAAAGTTTTGGGGTTTACTTGCGTTTGCTTAAAAAAAAGGTTCATCTCTTTCCTTAAATCTAAAGGAAAACAGTCTATATGGATTTAGAATATGTCACTCCAGTAGATGAGGTCTGAACAATGGAAAACTGAGAGAGTGCATGTAAATATTTAGACAAGACTCAATTCAGCATCCACAGCTGTTTTCCTCACCTCAGAAAATACCTTTATTTTGTATGCAGGTGACCACCAATGATACATTATCTGCAGGGATGGATTGCCTGCCCTTCTACCGCTCATCTCCTGCATGCGGCACTGGTGATCATGCTATTCTCTT
Organism: Oriolus oriolus; assembly: GCA_013400235.1. Taxonomy (NCBI): domain Eukaryota; kingdom Metazoa; phylum Chordata; class Aves; order Passeriformes; family Corvidae; genus Oriolus; species Oriolus oriolus. Next base: position 470,304 of record VXBT01002723.1, read on the forward strand.
TGGAAATGTATCAGTGCTAAGTACAAGACAACAGATCAATGGCTTAACTTCTTTCCTCGATGCTTCTACAGTCTATGGCAGTACTCCGGCTGCTGAAAACAAACTGAGGAATTTAACAAGCAAAGAAGGCCTTCTTAGAGTAAACTTAAAGTATCATGATAACCATCGGGAATACCTGCCTTTTACAGACCGGGTCCCATCCCCTTGTGCACAAGACCCAAATGCAAGCGGAGGTGAGAGGGTGGAATGCTTTCTGGCCGGGGACAGCCGCTCCAGCGAGGTCACGTCCCTGGCCGCCGTGCACACGCTGTGGCTGAGGGAGCACAACCGCCTGGCCCGGGCCCTCAAACGCATCAACGGCCACTGGAGCGCCGAGACCGTCTACCAAGAGACACGGAAAATTGTTGGTGCTCTGCATCAGGTTGGCTGCTTGTTTGCTTACCTACACATTGCAATGAACTTCTTAGAACAGATCTCACAAAGCTTCAAATATGCTTCTGTGAGCGGCTTTTGAGATCAGGCTACCTTTTTTTTCCCCACCTGTGTCTGGGCTTCAAATTTGGCACGTTTAAAGTTTGGTTTGCATTCCACTTTCCTAAATGCAACGTCCTGGTGCTTAGTTTGTCCAGGCATCTCAGTGCTCTGATTTTCATGGCAGTTTCTACTCAGATACATATTTATGCAGGCTTCTCCAATGTCTGTTTTGTCCATTAAAGGGGCCTTTTCAGATGCTTTTTTTTTTTTTTGGTAAAGGTAATTATTTTAAAGGAATGTCTCTGCATTTATATAATGTTCAAAATGTTTACTTTCTCACAGGTATTATATAAATAACAAATTCCCTGTGTAAAAATGCCTGTGAGGTTCTTAATGAAGTAGTAATGTACAAACTCCAGGGGCTGTTGTTGACAGGAGATAGCAGGAGAAATAAGTGTGGGAAAATACAGAAGAAAAGAATCCATGAGGATGTTTGTATTAGACATGTTCTCTGACTCTTGCAATTTTTTTTCAGTACAAAAGGAGACTTTTTTGAAGATAAATTGGGGAAGGACGCAATAAAACTACACTTTTCTGATAAAACACTTTTCCTTTCTTCTGCCATAATTTTTAGACAGTGGAATAGAATACAAAGCATGTTTCCTTTAAGAAACCACCTGCATTGTCTAATGTCTTGTTGCTTGCACTCAAAGCCATATACCTTCAGAGAAGTAACATACTTCATTTAACTGTATTTAATCAGTCCTTTTGAAATGTTTGGCTTTTTGTTTACTTTAACCAAGTCAGCTCCTCTGCCATAAATATGCCATTTGCATTATAAAAATGGCATTGACAAGTCAGAATAGTTGTTAGTACTTGTTGGAAGAAAAGTGCAAGTCCAAAAGCAGGCCTCTGTGCGCTCATACACTTCTGATTTACATCCACGAACATCATGGCCTGAAAGAAACCACTCTGTGCAAGGCAATGCACTGCCTTGGATCAGCGCTGCTCATTATCTCTGCCAGTATCACAGACTAATGAGATTTGCCTATGGCTCGTTAGAAATGTGTTTGAATTATATTTAGCTGGTTTAGAGACATTCATTCAAGACAGATAATTGGAGTATCTCTATTAATGTGGAAAGCTAACTGGCACACTAATGACAGCTCTGGTTGAATTTACCTTGAGATTTCCACTATCAAGTTTTGTTTCAGTTGCTAGACATTTCAAAAATTCTCTTTTTTTGGAAGGAATACTTTCAAGCATAATTCCTGCCTGTGGGTGTGTAATTATAGAGAATTGGGCAAAAAGCCTTTTCTTCTTCCTAGAATGAAGAAGATGAAAAAAATCTCTCTTTAGACCATACTTTTCTTCCTGGATGTTTTTTTGGCACCATAAATATGCCTAGTGACAAGTATTTGATAACAGAAACTTGAGAAAGTTACCAAACATAACAACTGTCTGTTGATATCCTGGACAAAACAGATTTTTGTGGCTGAATTGTACAGTTTCACTGAAAAGGAGTAGTAACTCTCCTTTCTGTTTTATGGGAATGACACATGCTTAACTTTATAAAGTATTAACACTGCAGTATACAGTGGTAAAGACACATATTCTGATTTATCTCATGTTTTGTGCAAAAAGCCACATCTTCATTGTCATGTAATATCTGAAGAAAAAATGTCCAATTATGCAACGGCTAGTCTTAACATTACTGTTTCATACATATGTAGTTTGCACACACCTATGCTGTTCTTCGGAGACAGTTTCCCCTGATGCGCCATTTGGATTGTGAAAGACGGATGATTTGGCACTAGTCAGATGGAGCAGGAGTTTTGCAGATCAATCTGAATCCAATTCTCTTTGATTTATTACAGTACCAGAGAATCATCTCTGAATTAATGCAGTTACTCCCACTTGATCCCAACTGTAGGTGACAACCGCCTTTAGTTTTCAGTGTGCATATGAGTGTTTATTTCACTTCCTTCTGCATCTACTTGTGTTCCCTGAGCATCTTGAGTGTTCCAAGGTGTGGGTTGAAAGTGGGTGACTTCTGAGACTGACATACATTAACTACTTGGATTAAACTTGTCTGTGAAATTAGATGATTAGACAGCTCCTCTCAGAAATATGAAATTATAAAGAATAAATAAATAATATATATTATAAAATAATATGTCTTGCATAATGTCAGAACTCATGTTTATAAAGTGTATAGTTTAGACTATTAAGAGAACTATAATAATGCATTCATTTTTTTTATTAAAAATTGAACTCTCATACAATTACCTTGTACCCAAAAGTTTAGGACTTCAATGTCATCTTCATCATCTGTAAATCCTTTAGTATTTACAGTGAGAACTCCAAACTAACCATGCATAGCACTTAAATGAATTAAACATCATTGCTATATTTGATAAATCTCTATTATTTCTGCAATCTTTTCCCAGTGCAGAAGCTTCATTTAATTGGCACTTCACTATCTCAGTAAGATACTATTCCTTTGCAGTTACAGCTGGCCAATGGCAATGACAAGATGCACTTTTGACCTTACTTATCCTTATGATAGTTCACACATTTTTATGTTCTCTCTTCCAGCCTTTTTTGTTAATTTTCCTTTTACAACCATTGTGCCCCATTCACACCGACTTTGGGATATAGTGTAAAGGTTTTTGCACAGAAATTCTCCTGAACCCTATGAAAAGTGATAAGAATTTCTGTATCCTTTGCATCCAATTGGTAATATCATTTAACATGAACAAAAAGTTGTCAAAAAGAAAGTGAAATTATGTCACCTATTTTGAAACATCTAATGTGTGGCTGACTTCTGCTGAAGGTGGCTCAGCCTGGAGAAAAATGCAGCTGGGATACTCAGTGAGTTCATAAGGATGCTTGGGAACCCCTGTTGTAGTTCTGCCTTCTGAATGAGAAGAGTGTTGCCTTTAACAGTAACAGCCTATCTGACTTGCAGTATCACAGTGTTTACAGGTCAGGATTCAGTTATTTTTTCTGTAAACAGTGCACATGGAATTCAGGATACGATACAAAATCTGTACAAGGCCTTTGGTGATGCTCAGATGCTGTTTCTGTCTGGATACTTACCAAATGATTGGCTGAATTGCTAAGAAATTTGTGTTTTATTTTCTCTGATACGACTAAATGAGTAACATTTAAATGATCTTAATCTTTCTGTTGGTTTTATACAGTACAGAGGTCATATAAAAACACTGAGCATGCGGGCCTCTGTTTACAACACAGTGCTCATTTGCCCAAATTTACCACTAAATTATACTGTTGGAACAATGACTGCCATGAGATAGTAGAAATATTGACGTTATTAATTAAAGTTGTTTTCTTCATGAGGCTTCTGTAGAGCTTGGATTTGATGCTATGAGGTGATGAATGTATCCTAACAGGAGCTTGGATTACCATGAATCTCATAAATGACACAAGGAGTTGAGATCACCCAGTACCTTGCAGGTTCAGACTCATTATATCCACATACATTCCTTATGCTACTGCAAACACCTGAACGTTAACTTATTGTTAACAAATAGACTCAAAGTAAGCTATAAATGATGGAGCAGTTCATTATATTTGTTTGTGATTTCTTTCCCATATAGTCTCTTTCTGTCTGATTTTATTGACATATTTTGAAACAAGCACATTCCTTTGTTTCCACAGGAGAATCTCATTTGTTGAAGGAACACGCCACTGAAAGACAGTACTGTGCTTTTTTATGAAAGGAAATAAACCTTTTATATCATTCTCTGAGAGAAGGGACTGCATGCAAAAGAATTTTAGCAAAAGTAATTTTGATGCTTATCAGCTGTTAACATCTTCTTTAAAAGTTATATATGTGTCAGTTATGAGAACTTGTAGTGAGCCTCTCCTTGACTTCACACAGACAAATTTGGGCACATCCAGAGACTACATAAATGCCAGATGCTATTTCAGATGTGGTTCTTTGGCAGATTCCAGTAGTAGTATCGTATTCTGCTGTACAAGTATCAACTTAGCCTGTATTGTCTAAAACTCACCTCTATTTGATGGAGCCTCATTTAACCTTTGGAACTTTCCATCAAAGAGATGCCTCTCCTAGCGCAGGCGTAAGACTCCTTTTCACCCTTAGCCTTTTAATTTTCATGTCTTGAAATGGCAGCCCCTCTTTCCCTATCAAGGAGATTAGAAATGAAGATATTGCCCCTGGAGCAAATGAAAAATCTGAGTTGCCCTGTCCTTCAGGGAGTCTGGCCCTCCTGAGCAGCTTAGCTTGGGATTTCATTTAAAATCAGCCAAAGAATTAGTCATACCAGGATTTTTGTATCCATGAATAACCTACTCCTAAATAAAGTCTTTGACTGTAAAAACTATACATCTAAAATTAGAACTCCTGTCTTGCAAAACCTTTGTGAATATAGAAAAACAATAGCTTTTCAAATGACAGTGTCAGTATTAATTTCTTCCAATAATTTTATTAGTTTCATATGATGCATTAAAGGAGCTATAAAAGGGATTTTAACATATTGTCTTTTAAATGTTTTGTTCACTGCACAGCCTAACCTGAAAACCTAAACCTCTGACTTCTGAGAAAAGTGAGCAAATTGTGGAAAGGTTTGCTTGTCTCTGCTCTGTGCCTAAAATAAAGATACAAGTTTTTATTAGGTCATTTTATGCCAGCTACTTTTTCAATATGCACTGTATCAAGTTCAAAGTACATTTGTCTGTATATTTATTGCATATTATATTGAATCTAGAAGGTATTTTATTGAGTTCATTATGCTTCATATTTATTGCATATTGCTTTATTGAGTTCAGCATAATCTTTAACCTATAATGCATTTTCATTTTATTTGGTACATTAGGACATTTTCCCCTCTTTCCTTTTGTCATGATTACTCATATGCTTTTCCATGCCACTGTAATACTATTACATTATAAAAGCATTTGATGGAAGGTGTTTATCAGTCTTTTCATTTTTGAAGTGTATTTTTAGGAGTCTATAAATTGGCCTAAATTTAGTATAAAGTGCCTACAAGGGGATTTTGGACACCAGTATTTTAAAGCCTCATCATTTCAAATAATAATAAAAGAGGATTTGTGTCACAAATATATGTCTGAAAATAGCATCTGCTCACATTAGCAAGCATTCTTGAAAGACATAATAGTGCTTCATGCTTTCATTGCCATTTTTAAGGCCATTATAATTTACATTTTTAATCTCAGCACACCTCCTCTGAGCTGGATTACCCCCATGGTTTGTAAATGAGCAGCACTGGTAATTCCTGCTCAGGAGGCTTTGGTCTGGCATCTTTGGTAAGACCTAACAGGGCCTGACTGTTGCACTGTTCTGAGCTGTACCATGGATTCTCTCCGGTCATCTGTCCCCTTACTGCAAAAATAAGACTGATATTGTTTTCCAGGTAATACTGCTCTTAGTTATGCCAAATTCTTGGGCATAGATGAGTGAAGAAAAAAGCATTTAGCACCTGGGATTCATTACTATTCATCTATAGAAAAGCTGAAATGTGTTTCTTTTTCTTTTTTTTTTCAGATTATTACTTTAAGAGATTACATTCCCAAAATCATTGGTCCAGATGCTTTTAATCTGTATATTGGCCTTTATTCAGGTTATGATCCCACAATGAACCCCACAGTTTCTAATGTATTTTCAACAGCTGCTTTTCGTTTTGGTCATGCAACAATCCAACCAATAGTAAGGAGATTGAATGCACAGTATTTAGATGATCCCGAACTCCCACATCTTCATTTGCATGAAGTTTTCTTTAGTCCTTGGAGGCTCATTAAAGAAGGTATGGTCTTATTTAAACTGGTTCTGTTGTTTTCTGGTTTTTATCTCCACAGAATATTGTAACTTTTTTCAAAGTTATTTATCCTAAATTAGGAATGGGAGCATTTATTTAATTAAATAATTTATTTAAGTTGTCAAATGGATTGCAGAGTACTAAAAAGAATTAAAATGATTATTCTCAATTAAATAGTTGACTGAATCAGAAAAACGTTACTTTCCAGACTAAACCAGTCTGGTAGATTGACAATAGAAGGATGAGTCATGATGAAGATGTTTCTTTGGGTTTTTTTGTGGATGAATTCATTAACAGGTTGCAAGCACTTTTATACCTGAAGAAGATGGAGCTTTTTCACAGCACTATTACTTCCACTTGAAACTAAAGGAAATTTTTGCAGGTGTTTGAATGTAAAAGCCTGTGTGGACAATGTTTTAAAAACATAGAAACATATTTGTATGCACATTTGCTATGAAAGTTATGATGGTTTATATATATGCTATAATACCATTATTTTTATGTTTAAAGGAGGCTTGGATCCTTTACTGAGGGGTCTTCTAGCACATCCAGCAAAACTGCAGGTACAAGATCAACTGCTGAATGAGGAGTTAACAGAAAAACTGTTTGTGTTGTCCAATAATGGTTCACTTGATTTATCATCATTGAATTTACAACGTGGCCGTGATCATGGACTCCCAGGTCTGTTGATTTTTCTTGATTTTTTTTTTTCTGACTGGTAACTGAAGTATAACTGCTTATATTTGGGATGTAATCACAAGCTTTAAATAATAGTCTTGGTAATCAGAAAAGTAACTTAAGTCTCTTTTAAAATGTAAGTTGCTAATATTTTTAACTTTGATGGAAAGAAAGTATTCCACAGCTTTTGAGATTAAAATAATCTGGTAAATCCGGAATCTAGAACAGTACCAGTGGGTGGATTTGGGTGTGCTCAGTGTAGGTACCTGAGGCTTGTTCTTGCTGGAAGTAGCTCCGAGGAGTGGGAGTTTCTGCCTGAAGCAGCTACTTCCCATCAGCAGGCAGTCCCCAGCCTGTGGGATAGGTCAATTTAGGCACAGCCTCATTGGCTCCACCAGCCACAGAAGGTGTTGACAGATGTCTCCAGGAGTGGTGTAGATGGCTTAGTTAGGTACACACCTCATTTTAAGAAATATTACATGTTTGTACCTGGTTTTTTGCACTATATTTTTTATTCCAGTCAGCCCAGGGTAAGATTGAACTAACAGTCAAGGAGCAATAGCCCATCAGGCCATGGATATACCTGCTTAGAGGAACACTCCTGGATCTTAGTTCAGATCCTGCCATAATTTCTCTGATCAATTTAACCAATAATAGTAGACCTTTTTTATACATAGCTGTCTATGAATATGACTAAGGTTGTCAAAATCCAGTGCTTATAAATTTATTAATTTTATATATCATGCCTAATAGACCAATCTAATCTTCCCTTAAACATCATATTTGCAGGTTATAATGAATGGCGAGAATTCTGTGGTTTATCAAAACTGGAAACTCACACTGACCTGAATACAGTAATAACCAATCGCAATGTCACTGAAAAAATCATGGAATTGTACCATAATCCTAACAATATTGATGTTTGGCTTGGTGGTCTCGTAGAAGACTTTCTTCCAGGTGCTAGAACTGGTCCCCTGTTTGCATGTATAATTGGAAAGCAAATGAAAGCACTAAGGGATGGTGACCGGTGAGTTTATTCTGCAGTCAAATCATGTGTAGAAACCCAGTAGCAATGGAGATTTTACAGCCACTTAAATATGCTTCAAACAAATAACCCTCTGTCCCTTGCACATTTTTGTCTTAGCTCCTTCAGTTTCCTAGGGTGAGCTTTTGATTACTCTTCTTTGGTTCGTACATAGTTTCAGTTCCAGATGACATGGAGTTTGTTTCTGTGGTACTGAGGTGTCCAGCTGTGCACTCCTGCTGAAAATGCAAGGTGCCACCAGAAGTTCATTTTGGCAGGGGCCAGTTAAGTTCTGTGTGGATGGATGTAGTACTGTGCAGGCTTTATTCCTCCTGATGGCTGCACTGGGGTCAGGAGCTGGAAGAATCCCATTATTTTTCTTTGGCAACTGCAGCAAAGTCAGAAGAGATAGGCAAAACGCTGTAATTCAGGCTTTGTAGAGGGGATGATAAAAACACCATGTACCTGGGCTTATGGGAATTGGGACCGCAGAGTGCTCCCAGAGCTGCCTCATTGGACACAGCATAGGATGTTGCTTCACAATGGGGTACAAGAACCTGTTTATATCTTCCTTCTGCTCATTAAAAAACCAAATTTTTTTTCATTTCTGTCATGTACTTTTGGCAGTAATTTTGGATCTCATGAGACAACTAATTCTAAACTGCTCACACCATTCTAGGAGGGGTGTTTTAAGTACATCTGCTCCTTACAATGACCTTTATGCTCCTCTTATAAGTCACTGTTATAGAAAGAAACCATCATGGAAATAATCATCCAAGGAAGAATTTAAATCTGAACTTTAAAAAATGTTAATTAATTAGTTCACAAGAAAAAGCAACGCTAATCATAACGGTGGTAGCTTATTTGAAGAAACTGTATAGAGAACAAACTTCTATTCAGCTGTGTTAAAAACATGGTTGAAAGTCCTCTAAATTGTACAGGCATACTTGTCCTTATCTGGGGAAGGAGTATCTATGGAGGTCCTTTCAGCCTCCTTTCTATTATTCAGTGCCTTACAATGTTACTTAATATTCAGTGTCTTATAATACTACTAGCATGAAGTAAATACAAGCATAATTTAATACATTAGCTCCAAACTGAGAAAAAGAGAGTTCTAATAATGAAAGAATTCCCCAGGTTTCTGCCGTGAAGTTTGTGGCAGCTAACTTAAATGTGAAATGGTGTTCTGTCACTAATAACAAAGAAACCACTTAAGAGAAGTTAGAAGTATGTAACAACATGTTGTGGTTGTCACAAAATAAGAATGGAAAACTCTAACACTCAGTGCAGTGTTTGGTCAGGTAGAGTGTTGGGTGTTATCTGTTAACTGCATCAGTGACACTTACATGCAGTAGATACCCTAATTGACAGGTCTGTAAGCAGGGACTTTAAAATAAGTCTTCTAATGCATTCTTTAAGTTCAAAAATCATGACTATCTGGAATTTTCATCTGGCTGAACTCCTGCTTCTGATAGCCGTAAAATCTTTTGTCAGCAATCTGACAAAACATAAAAGGTTTTCTTCTTCCTATGTACTAAACTCAGGCACTGTCTTAACCTCAATCACATCACCTGAAACAAATTGTTTCTGATCCATCAGCCTTCTTCTGTCTCTTCCTCCTCTGAATATTTTTGCAGTCTCAGGATTTGAAATATTTGGGAAAAAATTCTGAAGTTTTGTCATTCTTTGCATAGGGATTTGGTCACCTGATACAAATTGAATGGAGCAAACCAAAATGTTTGTTAGCATAAACACCTATCTGTTGGATAGATTAAAAAATCATTTTTCATTTAAGCCTGTAGATAAACCTGAAATTTGTGATGAATGTAGAATAGATTTTAAAGTATGTGAAGGGGGAAATGACAGGTGAAGGAGAGCTGACTGGAGAAAAGTCTTTGATGGCTTTGGTTATGGGAAGGGGCCTGGAAATTGTCAGTGAGGTTTCAGGATGCTCTGAGAAGTTTAGGAACAGTGTGCAGGTGAGGTGGAGGAGAAAGGCTCCTTTCTTTTTTTCTCCTTCCAGCCCCTCCATCTCTCCTGCATCTCTTGTCACAGAGCTGCTGAGGTGTGGGACATTCGCCCCACCCCTGGTTCTGTACATTGCCTCCTCCTTCAGTATAGGCAATGTGGGATGGGTTTTCTAACAAATCAGGCTGCTGAAAGTAACTACTGCCCTACAAATAAAGCCAGTTTTCCAAAATTTCACATGCACTTACCTTATTTAGCAGGTATGCTCCTGTTGGCAGCAGGATCCAGTTTGCCCTGAAGAGCACACTGGCAGTCTTCATCCTCCCCAGAACACAAACAGAACTACCAGACTTCCCATTTCTATGGTACCTTTACAGGCAGCTCATAAAAAACTTCAAATACTGCACACATGCCGGGTCTGCAGAAAGTCCACAGTCAATATTGCTGCTCCCTTCTAATCAGGCAAATGTAAACACATACTTTTCTAGAAACCCCCAGCCACGTGCCCCCTGTATTATGGATCATAAGTCCTGTGTTAAACCTGAGGTCAGTTTGTACAGTGTGATCACTCCTATGCTCTACTGCTGACTGTCCTCAGGCATGCTACCACAAATCCTGCCTAGCATTTGGGAAAATCCTAACTGGCCTGAGCCTGGGTACCACAAGGAACTAAGCAGTTTAGCAGTACTTATCACTGTTTAATGTAATAACAGAAATGTTCTATCAAACTCTTCAGAAGCATTATTGCCATTAATGACATGTCTTTATATACAAAATGTTTGTTTTTCCTTTTCTCCCCAGTATTTTCTTTCCTTTTACCTTTAAATGTGTATGTACATGTGCATGCATACATATATATTTTATATAATGTCACCATTTGATAGATACACCTTTGTAGCACGAACTGGTTCCTCTGTTCTGGCACCACACTCCTCTTAGCTTACTTTTTGTATGATCAAAAGCATAATTACTGTCTTATGTTTTTCTACTATAATTAATCTGCATATCTACAGGTTCCTTATCAAATTAAGTACTCCTTATTAACCAGAGACGCATTCAACAGTTCAGTAAAGGCAAGCAGAATTCAAAAGCTTTGGTATGGGGAAATCTATTATGGTTACTCCTCTTCTGTAATTTATGCTTCAAACAATTTATGTGTGAACAGCACATATTAGTGTGTGTAGGCATAAAGATCCAGTTCAATCGAATTTGTTTCAAGTTTTTCTCTCAGAATTGTAAGGTTTTTTGTGGTCCTGTTTAACCAATGAAAAGCAATTCTGCTGGCTTAAACACATTACCTGAGTTGACCAGTACATCAGACTCACACTAGCCTTTTTATGACTGGTTCTGTATGGTCATAGCATTTGCTTTTATTATTGTTATATTCACCTATTTTTGCCGTAATTCTTATTTTTGGTCTTTTATATAAGATACTGTGAAAGTAAGAATAACCAGCACTTTGAATGTGATCTTTTCAAAAAAAGTTTCTATCTATCTTTCCAGATTTTGGTGGGAAAATGATCATGTATTCACAGAAGCTCAAAAGCATGAACTCAAAAAACATTCATTGTCCCGCGTGATTTGTGACAACACGGGAATTTCTGAAGTTCCAGCAGATGCCTTCCAACTTGCAAAGTTTCCACAGAATTTTAAGCATTGTAACAATATACCTGGGATGAATTTAGAAGCTTGGCAAGAATTTTATCAGGAAGGTAATCTAGTAGTTACCAATCTTTTCTGAGGGGAGGGGAGAGTTAGGAGCAGTTGAAGTACTGACTTTGGTTGTAGCAGATCTTGAGTTACTGGTCTGAATCAGACCTTTAGTATTTCTATCACGTAGAAGTGGGATCATAGGATCATAGAACATTTTGGCTTGGAAGGGATTTTTACAAGACATCTAGTCCAACCCACCTGCAAATGCCAGGGACATACTCAACTCGATCAGATTGCTCAGAGCCCTGTGCAACCTGAATGCAAATGTTTCCAGGGATGGGGCATCCACCACCTCTCTGGGCAACTTGTGCCAGTGTTTCAGTGCTGTCATTTTAATAAACTTGTTCCTTATATCTAATCTAAATCAACCCTCTTTTAGTTTAAAAACTTTACCCCTTGTCCTATTGCAACAGGGCCTGGTAAAAAGTTTGTTCCAAGCATACTTAAAAGACTTATTTGAATTGACAGGCTGCAAGGCTGCAATAAGGTCTCCCTAGAGGCTTTTCTTCTCCAGGCTGAACAAACCCAACTCCCTCAGCCTCTCTCTTCAAAGGAAAAGCTCTCTAGCCATCTGATCATCTGTGTCACCCTACTCTGGACTTGATCCAACAGGTCCATGTCCTTTTTATGTTGCAGTGCTAGTTTTATGAGGATTATAAATCAAACCTGTGGTATTCCTTATAAATTATTTTCCAGAAATTAACAATTAAAGTCTTGATCACCTTAAAACATGTGAAAATTTTCACTGAAGTGTTGGAATCAGAAATGCACAGAATGATATTGCTCTGTCTGTTTGGAAGGAAAAAACCCCTATGTACAATCCAGAGTTTGACCTATATCCATGGAGAAAACTGCCTACTCTCTAAGAAACTGTAAAATGCTCTCAAGTGTAGACTAGGTAGTAGAATAATATGGAGGATTGTCACAGGGTGAAAAATCATGTAGTTTTGGGTTTGTTAGCAGGGTGCACAGATAATAGTGAAAACTTGCAAGATGGAGGTTTGTTTGTACCTCTTCCTCCTTCTTCTTCTACCCCTCCATATTCTGCACTAAAAGCAAGGTTAGGATGATTGGATGAAAAATTCCGCAGTTCCTGTGTGCAGAATGGAGTTAAAATGCTGGACGTTGGTTGAAAAGTGAAAACATCTGTCATTTCAAGTTCTAATTGGATAATTTATATTTAAGAAGGGTCTGTAATCTAGATAAGGTGGCATTCGGCGTTCAGCTTTTAACATCTACTAACCAGCTGCGTTCCATGCTGTACTTTTCTAAGATAAGAATTAATAAACACCTATCTGAGCAGAAGAGAACGCTGATGTCCCATCTATCTCTGTGAAGTCAAGGTATGGTCCTTGAAATCCTACCTCATCAGAGGAAGATACATGACACAAGATGGTGTCACTGAAGTTAATGTTTATAGCAGTAATGGAGAATACCATCCATTTGTAAGTGACAGGTGGTAATTTTTTAAAAGCTTGTAATACAGACTTTCTATTTGTAGATGAACTATGTGGAACACCAAAGAGTGTGGAAAACGGTGATTTCATATGCTGTTCAGAATCTGGAAAATCTATAGTGACTTATACATGTCACTATGGATTTCAGTTACAAGGAGAAGAGCAATTAACCTGCACAAGTAAAGGATGGAACTTTGAGGCTCCAGTTTGTATAGGTATCTATTATTATTATTATTATTATTATTATTATTATTATTATTATTATTATTTCTGAATTTTCCAACAGCTAAAATCCAGCATAGCTCATCATATGTGAATTCACTCTTATGCTTTCTTGTAGTTAGCCTCTTGGGAATATAGGTGTAATAACACAATAATATGAAACTCTCCTTTCTCCAGAATTGCTATCTCAATCTCTACCCATCCTGATTCAGCAATCAAGTTGATGATAGGAAAATGGCACTAAAAATTGCCTAATTAAGAAAAAAATCAAGCCTATTAACAGCCGGGGGTGGGGAAGGTGGGGAAGGAGGTAGGGGGAAAAAGGCAGCAAATGAGAATTTTACATTGCTTCCTCCTACATTCAACATAACAGCATCACAGACAGTTGTCATATTCCTGGCATTGTTTCAACAGATGCTCTAGTAAAAACTGAGCTCTGCACCACTAGGTCACGTGTCATCCTAATAATTTTAGTAAAAGTGAACAAAAGATTCTGTGAAGTGAATAAGTGAAATTAAGGAAACTAATAATGACTTTAAGTCCAACCTCCCTCTCCCAAATAGCTGTCAAAAGATTTGCCAGAAGTTAATTACTTCTGAAGATACAAAAGTAGAGCAGGTGAAAAATCAGTAAAAAGATATTTTATTTCATGCATATTTTCACAGGAACTCTTTTCTGTTATTTTAATCATTCTTTCATCTTCTGTTTCCTTTCTGCCTTTTACTGCTCAATAGAACAGGTTAGAAAAAGAACGTGGCAAATATTTCAAGACTTTCACTCTTCATGCTATGAAGGATGAATTCTCTGTGTTCACGTTTCAAATGTGTGTGTTTATAATGGGGGGGTGTGTGTACATATACTCATATATATATATATGTATATGTATGTTTGTGTGTTTGTAAGTGTATATATATATATTCACACTGCTCTGCTTTATAAGAACCTTAGAGAAAACTAAACCCAAAAAGGCCCTATTTCAAAATATATCATGGGTGGTGGTAAATTAATTTGAATGCAAGTGCTTCAGCTCATCCACAATAAAGTCTGCTTATCGGTATTTCTGTGATAGCGGAATAGAAAGCTCTTCATTCTGGTTGTATACCTGGTATGGAAAAAGTGAAATGAAATTTGCAGCTCTTTCCTTTATTCAAATCCTATTTATCCACTGCATTCCTCCCACATAAATACTATATAAAGAAATAAAGCTGTTAAATGAGTTATAATAAAACCTTTTCAATAGAATAATGTTCTGGCAGCGAAAGGAATAAATAAGTTAAATGAGTGAATCATTCCTTGTCCTAGTTTCTTTTAATACGTTCAGTAATGTAAACAAAAGACTGTATATCTGCTATAGGAAAACAAGCTGCTGCATATATTAAATAAGCAATGCCTTTATTAAAGGAAAACCATCAAAGCCCACTCATGCAGATGCTACTTGAGTTTTACAGTAGAAAGCACTTTGTTCCATGCATGTCTGTGCAATATGTTCCCATTCTTTTAAATGTTCAGCAAATCAGGAATAAATCAAGCAATATAATGAGGAGGATAGAGCTTAGCATTTCTGCAGATGGTTTCAAAATTATACCCTGCTCTGGAAAAGACAGAGTGGCTTGCTGGCAAAAGCATAGGATTCTGAGAGCTGTTGATTCCCACTTACTAACTTGGGCTTTGACTGATATAATTTCAATTGATTCAGGAAGTCATTTAGTGCTAGAATATGCTATCTTCCTTTATATTAAGTGCTGTCATACTCCTGATAGATAACTCTGTTTACTTTGCTTTAGTAAACTACTGCTCTCTGAGTAGCAGGGTAGGCTGCTCAGCTCTGACATGCACTATTTAGTGATGAAGAAGTGTGGCAGTATTAGCAGTGACCAAAGGAGGCAGCAGCATAGAAATCCAGCGAGAGAATGAATGAATGATTTATTAATTTACAATACCATTTATATATCCTGGTTCCACAAAGCGATTGGACAGTGTTCACACTTCTCCTAGGGTGATTAGCCAAAGCTCTAGACACACATTTTGAAATATTTTGTTCCTGCACTGTAAACATAACTGGACAAAAACACCAGATGTGAATGCTCTTTACAAAACCTATCTTATTGTTTACATAGCTTGCATAGTAAAGGAAAATTCTCACAGAATTAATGCAAGAAGATGGAAAATCCTTCTGCTAACAGCATTTCAGTGTCCACAAAGAAGATTTAGCTAGTCAGCAGATAGCATGACTACGGATCTACAGAAGCTGAAGCAGCAGATTTGATTTACAACGCAGGCAAAGGTGCAGGTTTTCTTTCCTGGACAATAATTAAGCCAGTGAACCTTAACGCAAAATGTAGTTTTGAAGGGCACAATACTTACTCAGAAATCTTCATCCTGAACAACAGATTCTTTTTGGGCTTAAAAGAAGTGTTATGAAAGTTATTTTTTCTTAAATGTTCTGAAGTTTAACATTTTTCCTTGCATGTTAGACAGTCTTTTCACTGTCTTTGTTGGTAACTATCTTTGGGCACAGCTACTGTTTTGTACTAAAATTAGAGAGAATCAGGCTTGATCCTATTTCCTATGATAGAATTCCCTAAGTGGTTTGAGTGACAATCCTAAACCAGGTCGGTAAATACAGGTCAGATTCTAAGACTGATTGAAAATAACTACTTATATTGACATAGCAGATCAAATGTTGTGATAGAGAAGGAAAGGGATGAATCCAAGACACTGAAGACTTGGCTAGTTGTCCACATATGGATTTGCAGTGCTTCACAGGACCATTGGTCAGAGACATTAAACAAACTGTCAGATATACAGAACCAATAGGAAACTAACTAAAATAACACTGGACATCTACTTTTAGTCAACTGACTTCAGTCATGCAAGTAAATATTACACAGAAAGAAGAAAGGTGCAGAAATATGAAAAGACCCCTTTTTTTCCCTCGCTGACTACCTTCTCTCCTGCACTGCTGTTTCCCATTTCATCACATAATCAGAAAGTCAGAGGGAAAGATCTTGAAAGGCCTCAAGAACAATACGTGTATATACATTTTCCAATGGATAATTGTTCATCTGCTCAGCATTCTGCCAGGATACTGCCATTTCACAGAATTTATGTAGCATCTAGAAACAACTATCCTTGCAGTGATATCACAAATTATGGTTATGAATCTTGTAACCAAAGCTAACCTGAAAACCTGGCTTCTCAAAATCATGCCTCGAAGTGTACAGAACTGTATCTGCATTATTATTTTCACTATCTCTATAGAGCACAGGATGAAAATGTTTATAGAGGAAATCAAAGTCTTAGGACATAAACATGTGCGAGAGGAGCTCTCAAGTTTAGGGTTTGCAGTTTTGAAAATTCAGCCAATTGCCATTTGTAGCTTTTGGTGGATTACAAAAGCAACATTTTTTTTCTTCATCATTTCCAGCTTTAAAACAAACAAACAAAAAATCAAAAGAAACCAACAACCCCCCACTCTATGCTTTAAACAGTAACAATGCAGATTTTTATCATTATGTCTCATTGAAAGTGTACAATGCCTTTCATTTACGAATCCATGTAAAAAAAAGTGTTTATGAGAAATTAGTAAGCCCTTTGTAATTTCCAATTATTATTGATCTGTGTGTATTCATTTTGCAGACATCAATGAATGTGAAAATGAAATTAATCCACCATGCCCTCCTTCTGCTACATGCATTAACACTCAGGGCAGCTACAAATGTCTCCACTGATCCGTACAAGCTGGCAGAAGATGGAAGAACATGCATTGGTAATGGTTGTGAACCTACTGTCCATTAAAACTTTTTCTGATTCATTTTACAATGCTGCAAAAGTTCATCAAATTGAGATTTATTGAAGAGCCGTTAACATATGAGAAAAACCTCTACTCAACCTTGGGCATAAAGATACTGAAAGATTCTGTAAATGAAGGTGTTGAATAAATAATACTGATACAGAAATAAGCTTCTCATTTCCATTCCTATTGTATACAAACCACTAAGTATTTTCTGACAGTGCATATAAGGGGGGAATCAAATCTGTCTCAGTTTCTCCTAGCTGGTATCTAAATTCAGCATCTAAATATTAACTAAGTTCCACCTGACATAATCCAAAACAGTTGACCCCTTCAGAGCTAGCAGAAATTATGTGTTTTCTTGGTTTTTTCAGCTTTGCAGCATGTATGGAAGCTGTATGGTAGAAGTTTAGGGGGAGTATGAGTGCAGTTGCCCACTGAAGCTGAGCAATACCTGTTCTGGAGAAAGCTCCATGAAAACCTACAATCCAAACTCAAGTGAATGGGTATTTGCTTTATCTAAGTGCTCAAGGGAAGCTTATAATGTTTAAAACACTCATATCTTGCATATAGAGTGCTGTATGCCACACAATCGTAAGCACACTGAATCTCACTGATGGCACGTTTCTTGTTTCCTATTTCAGCAAATACCTTGTTTACGATGTGGGATTACACTGTCCCTTATTATTAATTGCTCTAAGAAAACACAAGATGATAATTCCCCAGCAAAAAAATACCTAATTGCAAACAGATATCTTTAATGATATGAGGTACATCCAGTCAGTTTTCCAGCTCTGTTTCAGGGTCACATGAGCATATCCCACAAGTGAGACCTGATTCCTCTAATGACGCCTTAAGTGAGGCCAGGTGACTTCATCAGAGGCCCAGGAATGAAGTACAATGGGAGACTGCACTAACACAGCAGGTACACCAGCAGAAAAACCTCCCCGACAGGAGGTTGCCAGAAAGGATCTACCTCTCTCTTGCTGTAGTGAAAGAAAATGCAAATCGTCAGGGCCTACTTTTTATGGGATTAGACTAAAAAGTTATGGTGGTAGCCATTCAGATTTTCATCTGAATCAGAAAACATTTAAAAATCCACCTTTTTTTAGGTGTTTCTTAACTTTATTATTTACAGTTTATTCTTTTATCCATTCAGCTATGGTTACATTTATTTATCCCTCTAAATCCAGAGACAAAAACCTGCTTTCAGATTAATTTAAAGAGGTTGATTCACTGGTGTTGAGTGCAACAAAGATTACATGAGGACACCGCACTGGCATATGCCTGCTGTTGTAGTGGGTCTGTGCTATGGACTTCCTGATCAGGAAGAAGTAGTTGGGTCTTCAAACAACAAGAAGCTTTGTGTTCCAAGACCCTGGCCCTCACTGGGAACTTTACCCACACTTGTAAGGACAGTACAGCAGGGCACATGCAATCTAGAAGATTTTTGAAGAGCATTGAAAGCTTCCTGACAAAAGTTGATCAAGGAGACAACAATGAAAGGTGCTCTGTGGGACCTGATGCTTAAAAGTGGAATCACAGAATGGTTGAGGTTGGAAGGAACTCTGGAGTTCATCTTGCCCAATTCTTCTGTTCAAGAAGGATCACCTAAAGTCAGCTGCCCAGGACAATGTACAGACAGCTTTCGAATATCTCCAAGAGCTGAGACTCCACAACAACTCTGGGCAAACAGTACCAGTGCTCACTTACCCTCCCAGTAATGAAGTGTTTCCTGATGACACCCACTGTATACCAGTTTGTGCCTATTGCCTCTTGTCCTGTCACCTGGCACCACTGGAAAGAGCCCAGCTCCATCCTCCTTCCACCTTCCCTTCCTTTATACAAATTGATAAGCCCCTGAATCTTTTCTTCTTAAGGCTAAGCTGCCCCAGTGCTCTCAGCCTCTCTTCATAGGAGAGATACTCTAGACTCCAGTTGTCTTTGTGCCCCTTCTCAGGACTCTTTCCAGTACACATATCTCTGTTGCACCAAGGAGCTCAGACTGCCCACACAACTCCAAATGATGCCTCACCCAGAGCAGAGGGGAAGGATCAGCCCTCTTGACCTTCTGGCAATACTTTGCTTAATGCATTGTAGGACACCATCACCCGCCTTTGCAGGAAGAGTGCATTGCTGCCTCATGTTCAGCCTGGTGCCCACCAGGCCCCACAGGTCCTTTTCCACCAAGCCACTTTGCAGGAAGTCATTTGCTGGCGTGCACTGATGCCTGGGGTTGTTCCTCCCCAGATGCAGGAGTTTGCGTTTCCCCTGCTGAACTATGAGGAGCCTGTCAACCCATTTATCTCATCTGTAGAGGCCCCTGGGCAATCTGCCCTGGCTGATCCTGCTTGAACAGGGAGATTTGACTAGCTGACCTCAAAAGGTCCCTTCCAACCTCAATGATTCTTTGATTCTGTGTTTAGGTAAAGAGAAAATGATCAGGTTGTAGCAGTTTTACATGGTTCCTCTGTAAACTGTGGTTCTTAACATGCTAGTGTACATCTCTCACTGTCATTTCTCATACTTTTTGAATTGAGAAGAGTCAATTAGCTACTTGATAGTAGACTGCTCACAAAAATATTTGTATTAACGAGGGAAAGGAGAATGTTACAGCTCAGTGTATTCTAGTTTGTTTAATTTCCATATTTTTAAAAAAATGAAAATTTTACATAAAACAAGCCTTTTGTGTTTTTACTTTGGATAATAAGTTTTTATTAAGGTCATTGAGTGGCTTCATTTGTTGGTCTATTTTTTTTACATTTTTAAGGACATCATTCATGAGGCCTAGCTGATTTCATCATACAGTTAGAATGAAGTTTTGAGACTTGGTGAAAAAAGGCAGTGCAACACTTTTCTAAACCAACATATTGATAATAATAGATGAGCAGCTGAAATTTAGCAGTAATAAGAATTTGGGAATCTGCAGTATGGAGTGATTTAAACTTATGAGAGCACTTCACATTATTATGAGCATTTCAGTCTTCAAAACTAAAAAGCTCTTAAAAATTTTGAAGAGCTCTAGTAATGCTAACTATTCAATCCTGCAAATTTATATAACCTTCAATCCTGCTTTTATTGATGGAATTCATCAGTAGCCTCAATGCTTTCTTTTCTAAGTTTGGATAATGTCTTTGACTCAGATGGAAACTTGTTTAGGATAACTTTATTCAGGAAGTGAATTTGTTGAATTGCCTCAAGTAAAAGTTGCTCATCTCTTACCACTCTGGCCCACGGTTTGTGACACTTTTTGAAGTAACAGAAACAAACTAAACAAACCCCAAAGAACAAAAAGCCAAAAAAACAATCAAAACCAAAAAAAATTCCCTATTTTCCATCTATGCACACTCGAACCACATTAAAAAGATGGTCACAATTTAAATATCTTCACTGTTGACCCATTTTACCTCTGCACAAAAGAATTTACTCTCAAGATTTCTCATAGTCATTCAACCCAAAACACTGTCATTGGCCTCTAATCTAAATTAGCTTTAGTTCTTGTTTCGAATTATATGACAGTGACAGACTGTAACCTTTGGATAAATGTTCTTACCTTTTTGCATGTTTTTACTGCCATGTCAAAGGAACATAAATCCTGAAAATGACACTTCCTTAAACTTTGATGGAATTGTAATATTGGAGCAACTTTCTTTGCTGTGCTGCAGAATGCAGAATGCTGTGAGGAGTGACTCATCACAGCAGGTGCTTTAGTCTGCAAAGTCAGTTGGTACTCTCAGCACTGCACCCTGCAGGGTTGAGAAAACCAGCTGGTTTGAGACAGCAAAAAACAAGACTTTGGAGACTTTTATCAAAACTATAGGAAAAATATGGCTCATTTTGAGAAAAAATTACAACAGGAGCTTTATATTCTGTGCCAGTCAGGTGCTTACAAAATTGATCTTTTTATACGCTGGATTTTGTATTTTCTAGTGGATGGATTCACATCGTTGTAAAGGCTTAACTGAGAAACTGAGATAAATAGTGAGCTATATTTAGGGGTAGGTAAAGAGAGTAGACTGAAGGAAAAGAGTTCAGCACTTCAAATTAAATATGTACTAAACTCAAAACACAGTTTAATTCCAGTAATGACTGGGATGTGCAAAAGCAAAACTAAGTACTTGAATTAAAAGAGAATAGGATATGATTTTTAGCAGCATTTTTTAGCAGCTATGATATTCTTTTCTGACATATCCCCTTTAATTAGATTGTTTATTTAAATTAATAAACATGTTATGTTAATTACATTGTATATTATATTAAAATTGTTCAATAAAAAATATTAAAACTCTATTATGATGTCTTTGAGTGTTCATGGCAATTGCTTTGTGCATTTCAGCACACATAAGTAAAGTTACATTTATAGTTAGTTAAAAGCACTGACAATTACAAAGCTAAGTTACCAGTGTAATCAATTTTTAAATCAGTACGACTTTTGGTGAAAAACTAAGAAGGAATTAACATTCTCATTTTACTCTTCTTCTTCATCCTGTCTCACAGCCTGCAAATGAAGTTGGTGTACCTCTCTTCAGAAGTCTGTCAGTCACAAGATTACATCCTTTGGATACTGGAGTTCAAGAAAAAATTACAGTCAAACCTCGCAGCCTCTAAGGTCATTTTTATTTTGGATGGTGCTACACGGCACTGGAAGCACACACATCCGCCAAGCTGATGGCTGCCTGCCCACTCCCAAAACAGCAAACCAATTTTGCTAGGATACAGATGGCAGCTGAAGATGCATGGCATGCCCATCACTGCAGAGGCAAATTCCACCCCCCAGGAAAGTTTTGTTGCTCTGTCACTGTGTGCGAGTTTGTACTTTATCACGTTTGCCTCAGAAAGAGAACAGCAGAGTGAAAAAGGCAAAAGACACTGTGGCACTTGATGCAGTAGAATAGATTTGTTGTGATGGGCCACATGCTCGAACCCCAGTCCCTGCACACAGCAAAGACAGCCAACCTCCAGGCAGGCCCTGTTAGCTCAGGATTAACTCAGGCAAACACTTCAAGAGAAACTAAATCCAAACCACAGGGCTGAACTCATGCTGAGAAGCCAGTGAGAAGGCAAAGGTTTGTGTACTGACCATTTCCCCCAGTAGGTGTTTGCTCTCTGTTGCATGGTGCAGCCTAAGAGCTGTGGTTTCGGACTCCGTGCCATTGCAGAGCGATGTCAAGGTGCCTGCACAGCTCTTGGAAAGGGTTAGGCAGCCCTTCCTCCATCAGGATCATCATGCTCTTCCCATTCTCCTTTTGGGTGTTTCATGCACCTTCTTGCTTATCATACACATGACCTACATGTCTTTTCTCTGACTTTTTATCATAAAACTGTAGAGTGCTTATCCTTTTTTTCCACTCATGGTTTCTTGAGGTTTCTATATTAATTGTAGTTAATTGTTATTTTGCTGATTTGATTGCAGAATGAGATTTGACCACAAGGGAAAGGATGAACATCATTTTTTAAAGAACACAGGAAATGTTAATATTGGATGAGTCCCATGAAGGTACCAAGGGAGGCTTCACCCAGTGCTCAAAATGAACTGCAGTTTTCCCAGTTATTTCTTCCCAGTACTTATCTGTCACTGAGCTTGTCTGAGCACTACACATTACAAGCGCTCAGTTTCACATCTTTGATAATTCTTGACGTGAGTGAAATAAGAGTCCCATATTCCCTTTCCTTTTTCAGCTCCTAAAATAAAGAATAATGATTGGTACCATTCTCTGTATAGTCAAATAACAGTAAAAAAGCACAGGCTGAGGCTAGATCAGCTATAAATCAAAGGTACTGACCCATTTGGGTCATTAAAATCCCATGATCCTTTGTGTGAATGGAAAGACTTAGAGCTATGGATCAAAGTTTATTCCACGATGCTTCAGGGATTTTTTGACATTTTTCACTATGACAGCAAGTAACCAAGATGTCAGCTGGAAAGCATTTAAGAAACACTGACTTCTTTGACAAAGGAAAATTTGTAGCTTTTTTTTTTACCATTTTTCATTCTGTGAGAAAATTTGCAGGATTTTTCTGTCTTCTATTTTTAATTTTAGGAAAAATACAAAGCTCTCAACTTCTTGAGGTCATTTTGCAGCCAGAATAGCTCTAACAATATCCTTAGTTTTTTAACTCTGCCATGTCAAAACTTATACTAGGGACTCTGATCTGCCACAAATGGTCTCTGAATACCAAGTGGGTAGACTGTTGACCACCCCAAAAATTTGTGAGCTCTGAAGGTAGAGTTGGTGGCAAGGTAGTCAGGTTGTTGCTGGCTACAAAGAGCATGCTGACTATATCTCTGAAAAGTTGCTGGTGTTTATTTGTACCCTACAAAGTCAAATGTGACTCTTCATTTTAACTAAAGTATAAGGAATACGTGGCAATGACAGATTTCACCAGAAGGAATTTAAATGTTATGTTTTGGAATTATGCTATTCATAATCAGCTCTGACCCATTTTGACTGTTTCTGAATTATTTTTTCCATTATATTCCTCTGACATATCATTCAAATAAACTCATTGAATGATGTTATTTCACATGGAACAAGTCCTCACACTGTAGAATTCTGCCATTTTCTTCCATGGGACAGAAATTCTGCCTTTGCACTGTTTCCAAGTAAAGCAGTAACATTTTCTTTAACCTCTTTCTGAGATGGTGATATCTGGCTTCTATCCGGTGTGTATTACACTTTCAAAATACAGGGAACCTGTCTGTTTAGTTGAGGTAAGTACCTTGGGAGTATTTAAGTGAGCTTATTATAAAATTACCTTGTGTTTTGTGGTATTTTTACACTTTTTCTTGGATTATTGCAAACTCTGGTGTCAATTCTCCTCATGCTAAACATCAACTCAAGTAAATATACATACCTTCAATGGAAGAAACCTGGCAACAACAAGAAGAAGAAATTTAAGCAACTCATATAAGGTATGTCTCTTTCTCCACAGAAACTTTAGAAATCTTCCTGCAGCAGACATGGACATTGATTTCTCACAGTTGAGGGTACACTGCACAAAACAAAAATCATAAGTGAATTGGTTTAAAATAAATGAGGAAAATGATGACACATTAAGTCACTCATGCTTGTAAAACATCCTCTGATGTTTTTCATCAATGATGTAACAGCTGCTCTTCTTCCATTCTTGTATTAAATTACCAAAACCAAAACTTCCATATATATGCCTGTATACCCATATGGATGTAACCTTTGAGATTTCAGTGGATAAAGTCAGACAGGGCTGTTTCTGGGATTCTGCTCTATTGGTTTGCTTAATAAACACGTATTGAACTGTGGTAACATAGTATTGCATGTTATGATACACTCTGCTACATGTTGTTATTCCACATGCCAGATAAAGCTGGAGAATGGGATTTGCGCCACTTGATTTTAGATTTCTGACCGTAGCTGAGGTCAGTCCCTTTATGGGGTTCTGGGGGACATGGACTCTTTCGGGGTACAGCTCCTCCGATACACTTCTGACTGACTTCAGTTGTCTACAAGAGGATGAAGTTAATGTTCCATAGGCTCACAGCACCACAAATGTAAACATACAATGCACAGATATCTACATTAACCTTAATGAACTATGCCAGGGCCTGCTGGGGGCTGGAGGCTGCTTGAGGGTGGTTGCTGGGGATGCTGGAGGCTCCCTGGGTTGGCAGGGCAGGGGTGCTTCGGCAGGGCAGGTCCCATCTCCTGACCAGGAGCAGGGCAGCCAGGGGCACCGGGGCAGCCCCAGCCCAGGCACTGGGCACCTTCCTGGGGACTGGGGATGGCACAAGGCTGGACTGGGAGATGAGCCTACAAGTGGGGCCCATGTTTCACATCGACAGAGGACGTGGTCTGCCATGAGCATTGCTGTGCAGCATCTGCAGCAGAGAGCAGGAGGGGAACAAGCAGGAGGGGGCCCAGCTTGAAAGCAGATCCCAAGCTACAGCAATTTCAAAATGCATGCAACTGCTAGAGACCTATTAATTCTTTCTTTCTGGGAAAAATGTGGGGGTTTTGGTTACTTTATGCAGTCCTTTTTATCTTTTCAATCTGAGGTTTCTCCTGTTAAAATAAAGACTGTTTGATATTTAACAGCTGAGACTCCTCCTGTGAAAGCTGTTTCCAGCTGATGATAATTTGTGATGCATCTTAAATAGGTAGAAATTTTTGTTTGAGAGAGTGTTTGATTTAATTAACCTGTCACTACAAAAATCTCATAGACAAGACTGAAATTTATTTAACAAAATTAATAATGATTAATTATATGTCTACAAGGTATTTCTTCTGCAGGCTCTGGAAACACTTTGGAGACTGTTAGCCCAATCTGAACTAGGAGTAGGACTCTTACTCAATATATTTCAATAAGTAATTACAGCAATCTTTCTTTACTAGAAAAGCTATGAATAAGATTTTTTTATTTTTAGGAAAGGAAGCAACACAAATTCTTCAGTTTTAATGGCAGAGAGGAATTAGATTTTCAGTACACTGGAAATTTAGGAGCAGCAATAAATTTAATACTTTGAAAAGTATTACTGAGACATAATTACATTTTTAGTAAGAATTTGTGATGAGGAAGCTGGATGTTTATTAAATACGTGGAATACAATCCTTTTACACTATCCAGTTTGCCTATGTATGTAAGACTATTGAACATGGGGAAATCTGACTCTTATCCCTGCTTTTGACACCCAAACTGCTTTTCTGCCTCCAAGAACATCTGATCTACCCTCATGTCACCATGACTGAACTATATTCTTACATTCTTGCACTCATCCCCATTCTAGCCTATTATTCATGATGATGCTATTCTGATATATGTGAGAAAAAGAACAAAAAAAAAATTAGACATAGCTATATATATTTCAAAGAGTTTTCTGGTTTCTGCAGAAACTCAATTTTTTTACATAATACCTAAAACTTTAATAGTATTGTTAAAAACAGGAAGAGTACTGAGACAGTACGGTAATGCTAACTACAAGCCTGGATTTACTTCTCCTTTCCTGTCCTGAATCAATTGTCTTTGTTTCACTTCTCTGCCCTCTTTCTCCTGTGTATGCTGTCTGCAGCATCCCTTCAAGTACAGTTCAACAGAGAAAAACCCTTTGTTTTAAAACTGATGTATTGCAAAGCTCTAGGCATAAAGATTGCTCTCTTAATTTGCCTTTCATACAAGACAGGAATTTACACAAACTACTGGAATTTCCTGTGCTTATTCCAAAGTGAAGCTACATTTACTGTTGATAATTTCTACAGAAAAATTTGATTTATTTTCTTCAGACAATATTTATAAAAGTACATAGGAGCCCAAGGGCTAGATCAAGTACAGCAAGCAAGCAGCTAAGCCTAGGCAATCCTGAAACTTCAGCTCCTGGCTGAAGGAAAATGCATTTCTGCACCCAAAATCTAAACCTTAGATTCTGCCCCTGACATGAGTTTTCCTGAACAAATGGCTGGGATCTGCCTTTTCCTTTGCAAATAGACCCTTATCCCATAACAGCTTACAGGCTGGAGAAGACAAGATTTCACAGGGACTCTACAGCTACATGCAACTCATCCCAGGAGATGGCACTAGTCAGGAGACCAGGCCTGATGCTGTTAGAGTTGTGCCACGGTGTACTGATATCCAGGGTTAGTAGTATAAGGAGGTATTGATTTTGTCGATGGTTTTATTTGTTTTTATTAATATATGAGATTAATTGCATATGTAACATTTTAAAAGTATCTTTTTATTGTTTTCCCACAAGCCTGCTATGCCTGATAGGCTTTGTTGCATTACCCTCCCTTTGCAAAAAAAAAAAGTTGTGATAATTGGACTCTTAATCGAATTAAATCTTTTGGTGGCCCTGCATGGAGTGCAGACTGCATCTCCATTAGGTGAGAGAAAAAGATCTATGTAATAACACCTGCACTGATCTAATTTGCATGTTTGACCCACTTCTATGATCCCCATGTATAATAGCCAACCTGCTTCAGGAGAATTGTATAGATGATAAATTAACATTTTCTTGTCTGCATTCTCTGATAATATTGTGTTGAATCCCTGCCCTAAATTCACACAGCATGGAGAGAAACACCACTGCCAAGATCTTTTTTGTACTTAATAATTATTCTGTGACTGTAGGTGCAGACACGTGAACAGGATTTAAACTCACCTTTTTTCTTTTCGGTTTTTCTTTCTTTCCCCAAATTGCTACTGAGGAATCATTTTGATTTAAGGATCCTATCTGAACTGCTTAAATGTCCATAAGAAGGAAAGCTATGTTTACCAGTTCTATGGAGTTTTTATTGTTTGTTTTACAGTAAATTACTCTGAAAAGAAGAATGTTATGATCTGTTATGATCCAATTATTATTAAGGTTCTTTGGAAATTCCTTTGCCCGAATCAAGGTGCAAACGAGACCATATGCCAGTGACAATATAATATGGGTTTTACTGTATAGTAAATATAAGGGAAAGAGAAAAGAAAAGGAGAAAGAAAGAAATAGAAAATAGGTGGGGGGTACAGAAAGAGAGTGACCGGGACAGAATAAGGAAAACAACAATGTTCTGTTGTTCCTCTCCAGCTGGTCTTCTTGGTGGTGAAGGTCTCCCCAAAAAGCATAGAATCCTATGGGTTTATATACCCTTGAGCCTGGTAGCAATGTCCGGGCACGTCCCCCTGGGGGAGGGGGACAATCTCTTACAGCAGACTCTGGGTCTGTTGCATCGCGTGCAGTCCTGTGGTGCAAAGCCTCTGGGGAGCACTTTGGGGGGTCTTTGATGGATTATGACTCCCCCTCAGCTGCCTCTCACGTNAACCCCCCAAACTCAGCCTAAGATGACTGAACAATGGGTTTCCCTTTACCTAACCAGCAGTTTGACTTTCAGTTCAAAGTCCCAGTCTTCAGGGAGGCTTCTTTGGTTGTAGCTTCTTTATAATGAGCAAAACTTTATATCAGTGTTTGAGGCATGAACTATTTTCAGTCTCTGACAACTGCGAAGTGTTAAAACTGATCTGTTTCCTTGTCTGTGCACATGTGGGTGTTTGCCTGTGTGTACACATGCTCTTTGGCAAAATACTTGTCAATTAGTTGGAGGGAGATGAAAAACAGAGAAATTCGCAGGATTTTAGAAGAGTATTTTGAAAGCATCTCCTCTGCCCCACTTAACTGATATAAAAGAGTAAGAAACTCTTTTCAAGAGCTAAGGCTGAAACCTGAACTATCCAGACAGCCACCAGCACTGACATTTAGCTCTCAGAAGTTTCACAGAAGTATTCCAGTTACTCTGTGTAATTTTTGTTCTCTTTTAATGTTTGAAAGCTGATTTAAATAATCTATTTCTTTTGTTTCCAAATTTTGCTCACTCATTTCTTTAGGCTTTACTTGAAATGACCCAGAAGATATGTTTTGATTCATGCTGAACTGCTCACTTTATTGGCCGTGTGAGAAGTTCAGCATGATTCCTTCTTTTGTTTTAAACCGGACATATTCTGTTAGCACATCAGGTCTGTTGAACATATTCAATGGATGGAGTTAATCCATTTATTAAATAGAAGCCGCAAAAAAGTGCCGTGAAGGTGAAGACATCTCAATCCACCATACTGGCCAATCCAGCTGGTAAGGTCTAATGTCCCCAAAATGAAAGCATCATAGAAAATATTTCTGAAGTTAATTCCTACATCTGATCAAAGTTTTTCTTACAGAGAAGATATTTACTTGAACTTCAGCAACACTTTAACAGAAGTGCGGGCATATATACATAGCATGATACAGTTTCCAAATCCAGGGAAAGGATTGTAGATTTTAGGTAAGGGTGTAGAAAACAGATGCAGTTGAAAGTTTGGAACTGTTTATGTAAAGTCCTGCAGATGCACTGGGACTTTCTTACATGTTTTACGAATAATTTATTCACTAGTTTTGAGCAAATTACTGGATTTTGGTTTTAATACACCTTTGAAAATAAGTGAAATACTTGAATCGCTGTCAGAGGCACATGCTAATAAAACAAAATTTAATCTCACCCAGGAACTTGACATCAAGTGAATTATTCTTTACTTCCACATGAGGTACCACAGAAAGGAGGATTACAAATAAGCCTTGGAGACTAGGGATAACAACAGAACACTGCATGCAAATTGGGGTACAAACCTGCTTGCAGACTGTTCTCTGAGCTGAATACTAAAATAAGCGGGGAGCTAGTGAAACTGTATGAGATTGGAGGTAGGTGGTGACACTGTGGGTTTTAGCATGCACATGAAAGGGCAGATGACAACTGTGCTCTGAATAAAGTAGGGAACATGAACTCTGGGATGCAGAAAATGTTTTTTTAAAATCCAAGGTGAGAAAAGATAGTGGGTGCAGGAATCTATCAGCAAGTCGCAGAAAGAGCCATTGTTACAGAGTGGATGCTGAGAAAGGTGCACAAAAATTGCAAGTGGAGCTCATAGTTCATGGCATATACTGATGCTAACAGTTGTGACTGTATTAGCAGGGATCAAATGATGCAGCAGCATGGAAGTTTAGCAAGAGAATGAATTATTTGTTAATTTACAATACCATTTATATATCCTAGTTCCATAAAACTACTGGATAGTTCACACTTATCCTGGGGTGATTGGCTAAAGTCCTAGACACTCACTTCAAACCGTTTGTTCAACATACTATAAACAGCACAAAAAACACCAGATGTGAAAGTTATTTACAAAATCTATCTTACTGTTTTCATAACTTGTGTGGTGAAGGAAAAATTCTCACAGAATTAATGCAAGAAGGTGAGAAATTCTCCTGCTAGCAGCATTTCAGTATCCACAAACAGTGAAAGTTACTTTGGGAAAAAATAAAATCAAAAGGTGAAAGACAGGGAAAAAGGAAGGGAAAACTCTCCTCAGTGGCCAGCAGGAAGAGAAGTGATGGAGGTCCCCAGGTAACCAGCCACCCCAAGGCTCCTCTCCAGTGCAGCAGGGTTTCCCCATAACACTCTCTTGCAGCTGAGACACAAGCTTCCTGCTCAAATTCTTGTTGATGGTTCCTGATTATGTGCTCTTATCTCCGACGTGCTGACTGGGGCTGGTGCTGCATCCTCATTGCTACACTCAGTGAAAGCATATTGTTGGATCTCCGATGTACCCCAAAGACCCAAACAAGGGGAAAATAGGTCAGGATTGAGTGTTTCTCCTGCGTGACACAGCTGCTTCCTTTGAGAACCCACCACAGCCACACTACCAACTTAGTTGGTGCAAGGCCACGAGAACAGATCATGGAGAGGAAAATCCAGGCTCAAGGTCCTGGGAGATCCTGTCCAAGCAGCTGGGGGGACAGGCACCCCACCACTGCTGGGGGAAGGTAGGCTGTACATCTGCAAACAGGAGGCTCTCAGTACAAGGGAGGCTACGTCATCCAAAGCATTGTGCAACACTCTGCACGCACACAGCAAATTAGCACCAAGCATCGCCATTGTCTGATGAGGCCGTAGAGTATGAAAATTCTCTTCTGAGCTGTGAGTCATAAAACAATTTTGTTAGTGCAGCCATTTATCAGCCTTGGCTCTCTAAAATTAGATACTTGGGATCCAAATCAGCAAAACATTCTCTACATGTGCAGAGAATTCAGGCAAAGCTTCAGATGCAAAATTTAAGTATTCTTTCCCTTGTCTTTAGGATCATCATAATTTACCTACCATGTAAAAATCTTAAAATTTCTTAGAAGACAATGGAAAAATTCAGAAAAAAATTCACAAGTTTTGGAGCATTCAGTGTCCAGACACTTCTGAACTTCTTTTAACACAGAGCTTGCATAGTTTCTTTATCCTTACTTTAAACATTTTAGACTTTTAAGTGTCCTTTATGGTGATTAATATCATAAGACAGGGTATGTAAAAATTTAATATGTAGCCTCTCCTAGTGCTTCCAGTGAAGTAAATGAAAAGCAGTACAATATTTGCTCTGGAAAATCCAAGATGTGCTCTTACTTTCTTTGTAAACAAAGATAAACAGCTCTATTCTTATCTGGCTCCAGACTAATCTTTAGTAAAAATAAAATAAAAAATAAAACCCAACCAACCAACCAAAGACCCCCACAAACTGACATATTCTCTCAAAGTCAAACATTTTAATTTCATTTACATAAATGCTTTATTCTCAGACACTAATATATGCACTTGAAATATATCTTCCTTGCTCTCTATTCATCCCCATTGCCACTTTTACATGCTAGCCATTTAGAATCTTTAGAGATTCTGGGGTTTGGTAATCTTTGTCCAAAAAAACAAACTAGAAACCTATAAGCAATACAGATTCATATGCTAAGAAATGCAGATTAAATTAATTTCATTTATACCAATGTATGGCAATGTTTCATATCGTCATTTTTGCTGGTATTTATATCCTCAGTGATCTCTTCACATGACTAATGGTTAACACACTGCGTCTTGATTACAGCTATCTTTTTATGCAGGTTTGAAGATGACTTTTTAGCTTTCTTATGCGCACAGCTACATACAAAAATGTCTGTGAATTTTTTTTACATTTTTTATAAATTTGACTGTGTTTTCAGAAAAGTAAGCTCATTTTTATTGCTGTTGGTTGAGTTAAACACAGTTCCATTGCACTCTAATAAAACTTGCACAGAATCACAAAATGGGTCAGGTTAGAAGGGACCACAGTGGGTCATCTGGACCAACCTCCTCTCTCAAGCAGGGCCATCCTAGAGCACATGGCACAGGATTATGTCCATATGGCTCTTGATTATCCCCAGGGACGGAGACTCCACACTCTCTCTGGTCAATCAGTTCCTGTGCTCAGTCACCCCCACAGTAAAGAAGTTCTTCCTCATGTTCAAGTGGAACTTCCTGTGCATCAGTTTCTGCCCATTGCCACCTGTCCTATCGCTTGGCACCAGCAAGAAGAGCCTGGTCCATCCTCCCGGCACTCTCCCTTCAGATACTGACAAACATTGATCATAGCCCCTCTCAGTCATCTCTTCTGGAAGCTGAAAAGCCCAGCTCCCTCAGCCTTTCCTCACAAGAGAGATGCTCCAGTCCCTTAATCATCCTTTTAACCCTCCACTGGGCTCTCTCCAGATGCTCTTGTCCTGAGGAGCCCAGAANTCATGGACAGCTTGTCGTGCACCAGGACCCCCAGGTCCTGCTCCGTGGAGCCGCTTCCCAGGAGATCAGTCCCCAGCCTGTACAGGTCCATGGGGTTATTCCTCCCCAGGTGCAGGACCCTGCACTTGCCTTTGTTGAATTTCGCAGTTCTTTTCTGCTCATCTCTCCAACCCATCGAGGTCCTTCTGAAGGGCCACACAGCCCTCTGGGGTACCAGCCACTCCTCACAGATTTGTGTTGTCAGCAAACTTGCTGAGGAGGCATCTGCCGCTTCATCCAAAGCAGTAACAAATACATTTCGGTAGATTAAAAAATACTCAGTCCAGTACTGAACCTTGAGGGACACCATTAGCAACAGACTTCCAACTGGACCCTGTTCCATTGATTACACCCTCCAGGATCTGCTGTTCAGCCACTTCTCAATTTACCTCACTGTCCACTCATCTGGTTCACACTTCCATAGTTTACCTATGAGGATGTCGTGACAGATAGTGTTGAAAGTCTTGTTTTGTCTATTTTGGTTACTTCTCCTTTCTGAGCTTCTCTCAGGATCTTCAGGCACCAGTAGAATATGTACTTTTCCACATCAAATACTCATTTGAAAGAAAGCATGAGAAAAAAAAAGATACTGTGAACGTTTTTTTATATAACTGTAGAAGACAGTCAGACAATCTGTAAATTGATTTTAAAAAATGTTTATAGCTTTGTTTGTTGAATGCAGCAATTAGAAAGTAACCAAAACCAGAGCAAATGCAAAATACTTTTCCTAAGGCTTATGAATTGTTACAAACATGAAAACATGCATAAATCAGGAAAAAACCCCATACTCTAATGTTACCTAGACCATAGACACAGCAAGGATTTAGTCACAAAGACTGACAAAGTATTTGAGTTGCATCACTGCCAATGGATATCAAAAATGTGTTTAAAGTAGTCACATTGAGGTTTTCCCAACTTCACTCTGCCTTCACAGTTTTTCTTTCCTTTCTGTCTTCAAATTCACACTGCATTTTCAAAGGGATGGTTGAACAGTGCCCCATTTCTGCATTGTAAGGCATAACAGCAATGTACTGTGGTACAATGGATTTACTCTAAGGCATTTTAAGACAACAGGGAACTTCTAATGAGCACCATTTATCACTCGGAAGTGAAAAATTCACCCACACTACATAGGGAAAGAAAATATTAAACTCTTGATACAATACTGAAAAAAAAAGAAAACTCAATTGGTCTTGATCTCTTGTTTCTTGCAGTAAAAAGAATCAATTACATGTTCTACAGGGTCTATAGTTTAATTGTAGTGCCACAAAGAAATACTCAGTTGAACTCTAAAAGTGTTGTTAGTTCTGGATGTATCATTGAGGAGCCAACTTTGGGGTTCTTCCCTGCCAAAAGCTGCACAGGATGTTGCAGATATACCCATAGGCTTCTACAGATTCATGAGCTTGCCACAAGACCTACAAATTGACATCTACTTCACATTACCCCCAGAAGGCACCAGTCAGTAGCAGTGCTGACATTGTTCATTATCAGCAACATGTATCACTCAAACTACACATTCAGCAAATGTGCAGATGATGTCAAATTAGGAATGACACCAGATCAGGTGGTATTATCTGTAGCAGAACAAACACTGTCAAACCTGTAGGAAGCTAACAAGCAGATGCAGCCCCGGGACTGCTGCAGACAAGACTGGTCAGTATGAAGAGCCATTTTAACTTTGTATACAGGCTCCTGCGTTAGCAAAGAAAGCCTGGGCTTGTGGTTGACATTTCTCTCACAGTCATCCATGTGCGGTTTTGACCCATATCACTAAAAATTCTACATTGTTGGGGCTCTGAGCACCATTTCTGGCACCCAGTGTGATTTGCTCCAAGATTGCTCCAAGAGTGACTTCTGAGATTAAGATTTATCATGAAAACCACAAACAAATGAATCATTCTGAATTAGACCTGAATTTAAAAGGTGTGCAGTGAGTATGGCATGGGGCCACATCTTAAACATAACAAGAAAACACTGAAGACCATAAGCAATGCTGTGCTGGTTTGTGTGGAAAAAAACATACAAGCATATAGCTAAGCAAGTGAAGCATAAACCCAAGGGACAAAAGTCACAGACAATCTTCAAAATGTCATCCCTACTTGAATTTGCAGTCTTAATGAATTGTTTTGTTGTTGCTGCTGCTGGTTTTATGTAGTAAATCTATTATTTTTCTTATTCTAGCCTGATTTCCTCTACCTTCCTGTTGCAGATCTTTAGGATAAGAGGATATAAAATTCTGCCAGAAGCAGGAAATTAGCTTCCAAGAGTAAGACTATCCAGCACTATGAAGCTTTCTTAGAGATAGAAATAAGGGAAAATGTTAGGAATCACTTCCACATGGCATTCCTGTCCTGGACTGAGTTGGTTCCACCAAATTTTTCTGTTTCCCTCCTGCGCATTTGTATGAACCAGGATGTCCCCCAGTGTTGATGCTGAAATCCATCTCAAGTTCACAACTACATCCTGTCTCTACTTCCTCACCAGCCCTTCTAGATTTGACAATATCAACATTCCAGGGCATATATCCCTGGTATATTGATAAGCGGGAGAGAAAATTTAAGGTTTTAAAAACTTTGCAGCCACTGGAAATTCCGCTATTGGTCTCAGTGAGACTGGGATGTCCTCCTGAGTAAGCAATAAATGCTGGCCTGTTGATCCTAATAACCCTTTTCATAATTAATCCATCATAGTTTTCTTCAACATACTTTAAGTGGTATCAAAATTTCCAGTTCCTGGTATCTCATGGGCACTGCAAATAAGCAGTCTTACACTGATAGCGTAAAAGTGTTTTAATATTTGTTTATTAAGCCAACATAGTTTATCATTGATATTTGCAAAGCATTACCTTGGTAGAAATTAAGCCTAGATTGCCATGAGTCACATAAAACAGGTTTCTGTCATGAACCGTCCTTGGCCTTCTCTGCACATATTTGATCAGCAGAGACATAGAGGTTTAGGCTGGCCTGGCTTATAGCCACATGTCGTTGGACTGGGGCCCAGTGCTGGGAATCAAACCTTCTGACCAAAGTCAGCTTGAGCGAGAAATCACTAGTTCGTGACTCCTGACAGACTAATTGCTATGGATGGGGCTCTGTAATAATTTGTCTATATTGATCCTGACAATGCTGTGTGAATTGTGAATTTAATACCCTGGAAATCCCTGTATTGTGCTCTGTTTAGCTGTGTAAATGTGCTTGTCATTTATTGCAGAGCTTTTACAGTGGTGGTTGTTCTGCATGGTTTCAGGCAACAGTCTTGGGGAGCAAGAATGAAGAGAGGTTCTGGAGATGATACATCTGTGATCAGCCAGCTCTACCAAAGTTTTCAGACAGTATTACAGATGAGTACTACAATGGCTTGTCTCAGTTATGTGAGTTGTTTCCATTGTGGAGCGAATCTTCAGTATCAGTGTGCGGTTTTGTAACTTGTAAGAAACGTCTTTGTATGATTACCTTATTAATAGATTTTGTATGCAATTGCCATTCATTTGGACATCATCCTGGGTTAGCTTCTATGGCAGACATTTGTAAATATTTTCATAAATCATTATAATTGCTTAAATAGCCAGGAAAAGCAATTACCAGCATCATTTTCTGCCATTCTCCATGACATGGAGACAACTTTTCCTTCATCGAGAAGAAATACTGGGGGAAGAAGAAAATACAGGTAATTAAGACAGCAGCAAAGATGATAGTTTGGAGTGTGGTTCTGAAGGGGTCTGCAAGAACTGTGAAAGTTTTAGAGATAAACTAAAAATAGAAAGAATGAGGAGGTTTTCAACAACTTCAAGTGATTTCGGACACATGCCATGTAAAGTCTGCCCTAAACAAGGAGAGATAGACAGTGATTTAGACTCCAGATGTTTTTATGAATGAGCTTGATCATGTCACAGCAATTGAAAATACTGAAGATAAAGAGAGGGGAGGAGGAGTACAGAAAGAAGGGGGTAGGGTGGTATAAAAAAAATTTGCATTATCACAAGTTTGTAGCAATATTGCAATAAAAAGCAGAAGTGGATTTTTTTTAGCTAAGTGAAAGGCATATGAAGTGAGAAAGAAAGAAAAGTAATTCATACAAGAAAAATTACTAGCATTGTTGCAAATAAGTTGAGTCAGGGACGTTAGGCTATATGTCATTTCTGTTTAATTTTCAAAGCAAAACCTACCTGTCACTGTAATAATTTATCCAGCTCTGTAGCATCACAAAGTCATGAAATCATTCAGGCTGGAAGCGAACTCGCGCCAACTGTACTGCAACCTTCTACTCAAAACAGAGTCTACACCAAGGCTGGACTAGGTTTCTGAGGTCTCCTTCCAGGTGGGTCTGTAAAATCTGCAAGGAAGGGGGTTATGGAATCTCACTGGGCAACTTGTCTCTGTTTTGCATACCGACTTGTTTTTCCGCTCACCACAGACTTCAGCAGAGAGCCTGCCTCCAATTTCTCTGTAACTACCATGCAGGTGTTGCAAGGCTGTTGTCGGGTTCCCCCAAAGCCATCTCTGCGCCAGGCTGCACAATCCCATCTCCCTCAGCCTCTTCTCTCAGGGCAAGTGCTCCCACATCCTAAGTATGTTTGTTCCCTCCAATGAATTCATTCCAGCTTCTCCTGGAGTCTCTCCTGGACAGAGCAGACCAGAAGCTGTTTAACAAGTGCTGAGTGAAGGAGAGCAATCCCTTCCCCTTTAGCACAGCCCAGGATGCTCTTGGCTGTTGCTGGTGCCAGGACTCACTGCTGGCTCAGGTTCAGCTCACTACCCACAAACTTCATGAGAGTTTATTCTGCCTCCTCCTCCTCCTCCTCTTTGCTAATAAAGATATTATACAGAGGAGAGTGTCCTGAGGTGCTTCACCTGCTTCAGGCATTTAGGCGGAGCACAAGGCAGGGACCACTACTGCATGGGCTCAACAACTGGGCCAGTTTCTCACCCAGCGGGTAGTGTCCCAGCCTGGACAGTGATACATCTACTGCTAAACATGACAATCAATGTTTAACAGGCCTCTCAGTGAGAAGATGACAAGAAAGGAGCTCCTTGTGCTGAGAACAGTCTGGCAAGTGCAATCACACAACTGGATGTTGCAGGTGTTGAGGCAAATGTGAGCAACGTAAATCTCTTCAGTGGTCTGGATGACTTCATGGGAGTTTTGGTTGCCTGCAGAAGGCCATAAATTGGCCTAAACGAAGCAACTTAATATTTCTAAGCACCTACTGGAAGCTGTCAGTCATCGCAGTTCCTCCATGGGTCTTCTTAGTCATAAAATGGCAACTGGCCAAATATGTCTGTTGTTTCATAATTAGTTCCCACATTTTTCATGTCAACACTGAAATGCAAACTAATGTACTGTTATTGCAAGTTCTGTTAAATTTTAAAACTAAATGAATATACCATGGATGGCATTGCACGTCTTGGGAGCCACTCTAACTGAACAGGCTGTTAGGGAAAATGTTATTGCATGCAATCAAGATACTCTGCTGCTGAGCTCTGCCCAAAAATGCAACCACATCTGACAAGTGGAGCTCAGAGAAAGTCCCTGAAGCCAGCACAGACACTTCTTTCCTTCAAACCTTTGCCATTACAGCTGAAATTTCACTACATCACTTTGAATGAAAGAGGGGGGATAAAAAAATCTCTGTTCTTAAATGCTCCATCTTAGACACCCTACTTCATAATTGCCTTCATTTGATATGATTAGAGCAACGTTTAAGGTTTCTGAATCAAAGCCTCTG
Organism: Oriolus oriolus; assembly: GCA_013400235.1. Lineage (NCBI taxonomy): Eukaryota > Metazoa > Chordata > Aves > Passeriformes > Corvidae > Oriolus > Oriolus oriolus. The sequence continues at coordinate 508,287 of VXBT01002723.1, forward strand.
TTACACTGCTAATCCGTAGCGTTTATTGCAGGGTGAACATTCTGAAGACAGAAATGGTTTAACTATAGATCAGATTTACCTCTTCTGATAGGTACACCAGGCACTGTAGGCTGCCTGGGAGCTTGGTATCTCTATCATCTTTCATTCCTCCTTGTTATCATCTAGATGTAATTGTTTAAGTGGAAAAGCATGAAATATAGTAAAGTGATCCCACTGGTTTTTCTCTCAATTTCAATCTTTGAAAACAAAATGTGGAAAACTTGTTTGGTTTTCCCCTTTCTCTTGCATATGAAGTTAATATTCACGTAAATGAGAGCCTTGTCAAGTTGTGGAGTTTATGACATCATTTTGAGTTAGCATTTTTAGTGTTTTCCAAAAAAAATTTAAGGATCACAACTTAGATATGTGGTACTTTATATCTGATGTAAATGTGTATTTCAAAGAAAATTATTTCAACATGGCCCTGTCCAAAGGACTGGCATGCATGAAGTGAAATGGTGCATTTTGGTGAAAATTTAAACTCTGTCTGTGGAGAAAATATGTTATAAAATCAAAATTTATATTGTGTTACTGAATTAAGGGACATAATTTGGAATTTCCTCACAGAATTTTTATTCTACATATATAAGCCTCTGAATACTCTGTACTTGCACTTAATTTCAAAACCTCTGCAATGCTGGCTGATTCATTCAGGCTTTCTCAGCTCTTCAAAGTTGCAGAAACAACTGTTGAGGACTTATACCTGCTCCTTCTAATCATTAAAAATAAAAATGATGTATGAGCTGGTGAATCTTTGCCCTTGAGAAGATGGGATTTTCATATTTACTGTTGAAATTCACTTGTATCCAACCTCATTAGTTATACTTTTCAAAAGACTTGCACTTTGTTTCATACTGCAACTTATGAGTCTAGGAGCCCTAAACAAAGCACTACTGATTTATACATAATTCAGATAAAAATATACATCATAAAAATTCACATTAAGTAGGGAATATCCACATCAAGATATAAATAATAGTGAAATTAATGAACGGAAATTCAAACTGGGAAAATTCAACAGAATTTTGTTTTTGCATCAAGATTCTAATTTAGCGTTGTTCTGGACAGATATACTGAGCCCAACTGCATATTCTCCAGTTTAATTACTACACTCATACTTCTATTATGGCTAAAAATATAGAGCACAGATCAGTGCTATACTATAAAGTAGATTAGGTATTTTATCAGAGGTACGAACTACTTAAAATAACTAGCCTTTATCTGTGCTGTTAATTTTTGTCTTAATTAATGATATGCTAAAAATACTACACAGTTCTTTTATGGTAATGATGCTAATTTGTATTCAAGTGTCCTTCTGTAAGAGAAGATACTCTTTGCTTTTTCTAGCAGTTGTAGGAAAGCATACAAATGAAATACAGGGGCTTTATCTGAACATATGGGAGAAATTACATAGCTGTATTTCTAAGGACTATATTTGGTCTGCTGGCAATTACATTAAACTTGATTTATTAGTTCCATTAAATTGGGAGCCATCAATAGGTCAGATCCCTAAATGCAGTACTTTAGCATTGAGGACAGTGCAGCCAGGTTGACCTACCCTAATTACGGATCTGGCCCACAGCTCAGAAGACAGAATATTCCAAGGACCTCCATTTACTCAAGGTTATGAGTGGAACTCAAATTCACTTTCAAAAGACAAAATCTATTAGAAGAGTAAAAATCTTCAGGCTGATTAGAAATATAAGAAATTTAAACAACAAGCTAGATGTGTACAAGCATTTGAAACTTAATAATGCTGAAGTGTACTCAGTGGGATTTTAAAAGCATCAGAAGCCAAGAATTCAAGGTTCAAAACTATCATCTAAAAGCCTATCCATAGCTTGAGCTATTTCCTTCTTTAGGTTTGGTCATTGAAATAAATCGCTTATATCAGTTTATTGAACATTTGGAAGGGTACTGGAGTGGTCAAGCTACTGTGAACCTGTGTCAGGGAAGGCATTTATAGTAGAGCTGAAGCAGACATACTCCCTGATATGACAATGATACCACACCAGTTACACAACTGGGAAAGAGAATTACCTCAGAAAATGGTGGGAATTTTCTTTCTTTTTCAGCAGTCACTCATAGTAATGGGGGTTTTGTTGTTGTTGGTTTTGGGTTGTTTTTTTCTTTTTAATATGTTATTATTCTTGACATATGTTGGTTGTTGTACCTAGATCTAAGGCAATTAACAGAAATATGACTGTAAATTCAGTCTCAGAAAGACAAATCAATTATTTTTTAGAAATATCTTGTGACTAGCCTGTGGTTTTTTATTGACACAGCACTTCATCAGCGCTAAAGAGTTTTCTCAAATAATTTCAAGGAGATATCAGAACTGACAATTTCTGCTACCATTTTGCATCTTAATGAACTTTCTGATAGTGCAGGCTGCTGCTATTCCAGGGTCTGACTGGAAGTGGCATATTTTAAATTTGTTGCTCTGCTTTCTCCTGTAAAATAGTTCAGAGAAGGAGGGGGATGCAGGAAATAGCAGCTAGGCTCAGAAAACAAAAAGCTGAGGGCAGAAAACACGGCTGACCTCTCAGCTTTTACATTAGAAGCTTAGATAGAGGTGCCTCCAGGGTTAGTCCCTCCTCTTGGCCCTCAGCCTGCCTGTCCCTCAGCAGAGAAGGTGCTCCAGGGACACCTGGCTGTCCAGACACCAAAGACAAGACCAAATCCTGCCCTCTTCAGTGAAAGCACTGACAGGCTGACCTCAGCTCACTACTACAATCTCCTCTTTCAGTTCTGCATCTTTTTCAGACCAGACTTCCTTGCATTGCCCAGCCATGCCATTCAGCTTGACAGTCTTGCTGTCATTTGATAATTTTACTGAGGGCATCATTACAGCAGAGTTAGCCTCTGACTGCTTATCAGTCTTGCTACCAAGCTACTATTTAGACAGTCTGCTTTCAGGCCATCCTATCACTGCTTTTAACCTCTTCTGTCCACATGCAGAAGACTGGAGCCAGAGGAGGCACATGCTTGAGCACCTTTCTCAAAGCAGTGTGTAGAAGCACAGTTAGACTTTACTTCACGTTTCCTGTGTCCATGAAGGCAAAATGGGTCACTCTCCTGCAACTGCCCCTGCTCTACTTCTCCCAGCATCACCCAGAAGATTAAGAACAGGACTTTTTTCCCTGTGCTGTTTCCCTAACAATTTAACAGCTGTGACTGACAATTAATAGAAAAGTATGATGAAAAAACACCCTACAGGGTAGAAAACAAGTATAAGCTGATGATAAAAAACTTAAATGGTATTCTACCAGAATATTTATTCTAATGTGATGCTGCTGATACAGTCAGTGTTCTCTCTTTGCATCTCTTCCCTCATCTCCGCATTTGGCATATTGCTTTCATGGCTTAGGAAGCAGCCTGTGTTGCACAGTGAACTAGTGGTTCCTCCACGGCTGAAAGGGTTGCAATAATGTACACAATAAGGTGGGAGCACTTGGTAGAATAAGCTCCAGGCCAGTCTCAGAGGCTCAGGAGGCGCCTGTTGCTTCCAACAAAATGATTAGCAGGTATTGCAGTATAAACACTACAGTGCAGCAAAAGGGGTTTTTTTTCTGGAAGGCTGACACTAAGAGGAAGAGAAAAGCAAGACTGGGCTTCCTTTAGTCAATAGAGAAATTCTTGTCCTGATGATTTCTGAAATCTGGCTACACCAGAGATAACTTTCATTTCAAACTAACTGTGAAATTACGGATTAAGAGACTGGAGCATGTCTCTTGTGAGGAACAGCTGAGGGAGCTTAGCTTCAAGAAGAGACTCAAGAAGAGACAACTGAAAGGGGTCCTCATCAACGTCTGTCAGTATCTGAAGGGAGGGTGTCAAGATGATGGACCAGGCTCTTCTTGCTGGTGCCAAGCAATAGCACAAGAGGCAACAGACAGAAACTGATGCACAGGAAGTTCTGCCTGAACATGAGGAAGAGCTTCTTTACTGCGCAGGTGACTGAGCACTGGAACAGATTGCCCAGAGAGGTTGTGGAGTGTCCCTCCCTGGGGATATTCAAGAACTGTCTGGACACAATCTTGTGGCATGCGCTCTAGGATGGCCCTGTTTGAGAGGAGAGGTGACCCTCTGTGGTCCTTTTCAACGTTACCTATTTTGTGATTTGGTTAATTCCAAAACAGGTAGCACAGACAATATGCAATAAAAACATGAACTCCTCAAGAATCTTTTAGATAAGGGGGCTGGTGCCTTCAGGGAATAGGCAGAGACAGGACAGCACCTGCCCTCCTCTGCACCAACACTCTCCTGGGGTCCCTCCTGTCCCTGAGGTCAGCCCTAGTTTGCATGATAACTGGGTGGGTTTTGAGACTTCTTTGGAATAAGAATTGCTTGTGAAATATGCATTGGACTTGATTTTTGCCATCACTCTGTGTTTATCCTGCACAAATAAAATTAATTCACATTGGTTCCCAATGAAGGAAGAAATCAGTATAAAACAAAGAAAACCAGAGATATTTATTCTTCTCAACAAATATATCCCACAGATATTTCTAAACCTTGATCTGGCCTAGCCTATCATAAATTCATAGAACATTCAGGGCAGAAAAGTCTTCTAAGATCGAGTCCAACCATTAACCCAGTACTGCCGAACCCACCACTAAACCATGTCCCCAAGTGCCACATCTACATGCTTTTTAATTACCTCTGGGGACAGTGAATCAACTACTTCCCTGGGCAGCCTGTTCCTGTGCTTGACACCCTGTCCAGTAAAGAATTCTTTTACTAAAATGCCATAATGCACCAGAACATTAGTATTATAGAAAAGAATTCAACATGTTTTTCCTTTTTCTTTTAGCAAACACTTGCTCACATAAGACCGTGCATAAATTGCAACATGTTTACATGACCCCTCACAACAATTTTGAATTGTGAATCAATCCTGTGCACAGAGTGACTTGTATGTCAGTCACAGCTAGTTTAAAATCAGGAGTCAGAGTGCAATGCATATTTTATGCTACAGCACCATCTACAGTAAGGACAAAATATCTTGTGCTACAGTTTCTATTCGATGTTAAACCACAGTGGGCTTGAATTTACATTTGTCTGCAGATTTGGCATGCTATTCCCAATTTGCAACACCAAAACTGATTATTTTCTGATTCATGAATAATAACCGTTGCTTCCTTATCTGTTCTTTCTCTTAGGCTGCCTCACTTGTTTGTATGTTACAGGCTAACTTGTGTAGTTTTTAATTTTATAATAATTTTTTAGTCTGTGATAACTCTTTCTAACTCTATAAAACATAGGAAGTATTTAGATCGCATCAGTCGTTACAAATAAAACAACAATCCACAACTTAAATCCTGAGTTCTGTCACGTTATGTTTCAAGCCCAGATCTCCATGCTTCCTCCTTTTGACACAACAGGTAGGTATTTGCTGCCAGACAAATTATCTGTCTCACTGAACCAGCATCCTGGTCCTGTGGGCATCTAAATATACATCAGTTCACTCCCAAGTTATCACTCAAAATAACTGATCAGCTTCATGTGAGCACAGTCCCCAGTGACTTTTGCTTGTTCATTGTTCTAAGCAGGAGAACAGGAAAAGTAACATTTTTGTTCCATACCGTTCAAGTTTCTGGAAATATCTAATCCACAGAGGGCACTATCATACGAAAAGTATCTTTCAGTCTGGTTGACCATATTTAGCCTCCACCTCCTCAAAACCTTGTAATTATACAGCATCAGGGCATACCTCATTGTGTACATTTAAATTTAAAATTTCTGTTAAATGTGCAAATTCTGCTGGACTCATCTGTAGTTTAATAGGACTTTTTTATTTCTCTTTTGCCTATAATATTTCCCTTTATTTTTCTTTTCCTGTAAGTCTTACCTAAAGTATAGGAAATAATTTCTCTAAGTGTTGGAATTTTTTTTCCTAGTGACCTCTACCAATTCGCTTTTCCCTCCAAAATGCTACAAATTGCAAAATTTTATTAGGTGATCAAAAGAAGCTTACTTTAAACCTTCAATTCTTTATTGCTTACCATCTAAGTAGTAGAAAAGCTAACACTTTCACAGATCAGAGCAGACACTGGAGCTCATGAGACAAAGTCCTCTGTTTTATTGTTTTCTGTACAATTAACCCTTTACTTCTATTTTTCAAAATAAAAAAATCACAGGTGAAAAAAAGAGCATAGGACAAGCAGAGGCAGGAGGTATGGAAAATGCCAGGGCAGGTCTTTATAAACCTCTCCCTAGTGTCCCACAGTAAAACACCTGCACCAAATTCTGAAAAATTTCAGCAGATTGTTTTTCTTCTGACAATTCAGCATGATCTTAGGTGAATCACCTCATACATCACCTGTGACACACAGGAGTTTGACCTAAGAAACAGGTGGAATTAGAATAACAATCTTATTTAAGAGAAGAGCTCTGTGTATGGAAAGGCTCTGTCACAAGCTGGAATAACAGCTGCTCGCAAGCAGGATTTCACAGTTAATAACTTTACCTCCTGAGTGTCAGAAGAGTATTGGCAGAGCTAATGAGAAGCTGTAAGAGTTGTACCAGTGGCCTAATGCAGATTCATAAGTGGAATAATTCCTGAAGGTATGTGTAATGTAACATGCATGTGAAATGATAAAGCAGCTGCTCCACAGTTTGCTCCTTTTTCACAATAACCTTAGCAGAGGGCTCATGAACTGAGAAGCCAACTATCACTTCCTGTAAACTGGGGAGGGCAACAGAGCAGCTACAAATTCTCAAATTGTCTATAACTTATAATTTCAAGTTATTGGATGCGGCATTTATTTCACTTTTTCTATTTTTTTAACAAGTGTTGAGTCAGTTTCAATACTTTTTTTGATCATAAAGTCTTCCCAAGGGAGCTATTTATATCTCTTCCAGACCTAAAAAAATGGCGGCTTTCTAAGAGCGAGAGGATTTTATTATACACAGCCTAGTTACTTAAAGGTTTGAGACAATTACAAAGCATTAGACTGTCTGGTCTGATTTCCCATGTCTGACACACTTTTCATTTGTATACAGTTACCCTACCCATCTTATGAATTATGACAAACCACCAAAATTATGTTTAGACAAAGTTTGAGAAAGATTATCTGATCTTTTTGTAGCTGAACATCAAATAAGAAAACAGCGAGGACCCTAGACATGACTGGATTTGGCCACTTGTCCATGATAATCTCAGTATGGTGCTGCCCTTTCTACGCTCTAGGATCGCTGTCATGTCCTTACACATGGTGCCTCTGGTTCTTCCCCTGTCTGTAAGTGAGGATGAGCTTTAAAGACATTTAATGCCTCATTTGAGACATGATTGTGCCCCCTGGCTTGGGAACTAATCATGATTCTATGATAGTGGGAGAGGAAGTATCCATGACTTTTTGTCAGCCCCAGCTATTAATGGTGCTGTGTCTTGTTTTATATACAATATAAAATTCTTATATACAAGTTCTTTATACACAAATTGTTTTATATACAAATTCTTTATATACAAATTCCCTGGTTTCAGGTTTCACTTGCTACTTCTTGTTGCCTTTCTCTGCTGCATGTTTCCTCCTGTGGATATCAAGGTTCTGTCAAAAAATCATAGTTTTGCCTTTTTTTTCCATTAAATAAACCGGATTTTTTAACACTCACAAGGTATTTCCCTTAGTCTTCAATTGATTTTTTTGTGGCTCATTTTGCACGTCTCCAACTTCTTCAATTTTTTTTTAAATACTGTATTTGCTTAGTATAGATGAAAGTAATTTCATTTATGCTACTCATTGTTCTTTTATTAAATTTTAACCCATCACATCAGCTATTTTTGAAACAATAGTATCTTGAAAGCTTCTGTTGAATCACTTTTCTTCAAGACTTCTCTGAGTTACAGTTTTCCAGAACAGAATACTTCCTTCATTAGGAACAGACTGCATATTGGGGTTTTTTAGCTTTAAAATCATGCCATAACTTAAAAAAAAAGTCATTGTACAAAGTTTAATTCCAATATACCTTTCTTTCTGTTCCACTAGCTGTAAGAAGTCTGGGCTCATAACACCTCCAGAGAGACGTAAGACTTGTGCTGAATGTGGAACTCAGAGGAAACTGGCTTCTGAAAGTCAAACTCATTGGCTCTCTCTCAATACCCTTTGGATCCTGGTCCTCTCCCAGATTCTTTCAAGACATTGAAAATCTACCAGTATGCCAAGTTCTGTATCAGCTCCATGGGCTGGTGGTCCTCATGCTACACATACTGACCCACCTGCCCACAAAACCAGCCCAGTTCCTTTCGGTGAGTTCTTTACTGTGAGAGTGGTGAGCCACTGAAACAGGTTGCCCAGAGAAGCTGTGGATGCCCCATCCCTGGGAGTATTCAAGGCCTGGTAAGATGGAGTTTTGAGGAACTTGGTCTAGCGGAAAGTGTCCCTGCCCATGACAGGTAGGTTGAAACTTGATGGTCTCTAAGGTCCTTTACAACCCAAGCCATTCTGTGATTCCATTCTATGATTCAAAATGTACCTGCATACTTAAATTGAAGAAAGAGTAAATCATCATTTTCTATCAAGACAAGTAATGACGGTCTCACTCTAACTCCTAATAATTCATCTTCATAATAAAGTATTCCTTTGGTATATTTTAAGATATATCACAGCATTTGTGCCATAATATTTTATCTGATTAACCTGGATTCTCACAAAAAACCTTCAGTGTTTCCTGCACAGGCTCTAACTTCTTCTGAGCAGCAGAGCTGGATAGACTGCTAAGCTTGGTGTGACTTGAGGTCAGGAAGAGGAAGGCTCATTTTACCTTGCAAGATGTGTAGATCTATTGCATTCCCAGTTAAGGGTTTATACCTTATTTTATTCTGTAATTGTTTCGGTTTAGCTGACAGTCTATGGACATTTTTATGTCTTTGTTTGCAATATTGATTCATATATTCTGTTAAATCACTTTCCTGTGTAGGTACTTACATACATTGATTCAGTTACGTCCTACACTCAGATTAGAGATTGATATCAGCTGTCTTAGCATTACAGTACATTTTAAGTTCATGTCCAGTTTGTTATCTACCATGATCAGACTAACTCCCTTTCCAAGTCAGTGACATCCAGAACATATTCCCTCATTTGTAAGCAGCATCATTAGTGTCTAGGATTTAGCTTTAAATTTGCCGCATTAAAATACTTATTATACAAATGAGTTCAAGTGGCTGCTCAAAGAAGTTTTAGGGTTTTTCTGGAAAAACTTACATCTTTTACTATTATTTTTTAACTCTGGCATTTTTTTATATTATATACAGCTATGTCAGCATGGATTTGCATTTCCAATAGTTTTCTTCAGGATAGTAAAAGGTCAGTGGCATATTCTTCATTAACCCTACTTGAAATATACCAACTGGATAATGATTAACCATTAACTTATCTTTTAAGGAACTATAAGGTGATCATTTTAGTGTAGACTTGAAATATGATAGTGCCAAATTTTAATCAAAATACTGTGCAATGCTACATCAACTGACTTCTACTAGTTTAAGCATATTTTATCAAACTCTTCGTAAGTCAAATCTGTAATCATACAATGAAGATTTGCTTCAGCTGGGATGATCTATTAGCTAAAAAAAAATGTTGAGTGGTATTAATAAGGTTACAATTCTTTAGTCCTTTCTGAAGCATTATGCATGAACAATTTCATAAGAACTGCATAAATATAAAGAATATAAGAAGTGGAGGCTGTGTTAAGATCTGGCAACTGCTTTAATCGATATTTTTCTACCTGCCTAATTTCATTAAAAGGCAATGTAAACAGGCATGATTTGAAGGATTATGGTTTAGAGAAACTGCAGAGAGACTGGCAGTGTAGAGTGGGGGTTATCCAGTCTGACTAAGTCAACATGAATTTCAGTTTTGCAAGGAGAATCCATTTTCGTTCCTGGAAATCTTTTCAGAGCAGAATATTTGCACATTATTTGTCCAGGATTTCTAGACATCTCTCAGCACAGCAGGAGCTCTGAACATCATGTCTGTGGACCAGATATGCTCAATGTGAAACTTCACACCATTATCACTGGATCAAAATGTCCACTCTTACAGATCTGATCCTGATCTACTGAACATGTGTCACATCAAAATGTCTGGACATACTGTAGCTACTGTAGATTTTAAAAAAAGGTAAATACATGTAGAATATGTCTCGTGCTTTTTGGACATGTTTGACTCTTAGCTATATAGTACGTAGCACACCCACAACTACTTCTGGGCAGAAAATTTAGCAGAACTTTGGACTTCTTGCTGTCAGCCACATGGTCTTAATATTCCTTTGTGGGCAGGAACTGTATAAAAACATTACCAGAAGATCTGGCTTGCAAATTCCTGGGAGGCAGTTGCGATACCATACACTCCAATGATCCTGAGCAAAAGGAAAGATCTTGGAAGTTGTGGCCTGTCAATTCAAGACAGGATGCCTGAAGCCTTTAATTTCCATCAGCAAATTACCAGGCTCCTCATCCCCATCGAACAGAAAAGAGAGACATGCTAATGAAATACTGATACAAAGGTAGAAAGTGAACCAGGGAGTTGATGTGACTAACTGAGATACCTAATTTTGGTGCAAAAGGATCTGAATACTGGATGCAAAGTACTATTGGGAAACACAATCTGCTCTTCTGAAAGTACATGCTTAAATTCTTTCTGCAGTCAGCACAGACATAGCTACAGCTTTCAAGGCTTATGGAGAGCTGTAAAGTAAAATTACACTACGTACTTACATGTTCTCTTCTTAACTGAAAATGCCTGCATCCACTGGCAATCTGAACAGATGGTGTCATTTAAAAGATATAGCAAAGTGGTCAGCACAGGACAGCTGGGTGTGAATCTTTTTTCTTTCATGGTCTCAGCCCACTCTTCCAAGGAGATGCCTTACCTGCCAGCTTTTGGGGTTGTTTTCGCTCTTTTTATAGTTGTGGAGCCAAAAATGCATAAGTGAAAAATGGTGAGATGTGGAGGAAGGCAAGATAGAGCCCAGCTCTCACCCAGAAGGGAAAGACCTGGACATCTTGTCCCTGCTCTGTTACACTAATAGAGGTAATGCCAGAATGAAAAGAAAATTGGTATTTGCGGGTGAGAAAAGAAGTATTTTTGATTATTGATACTGAATAAGTTACTTATTTATGCTGACATTGGCTAAGATATATGAGACATTTTTGTCCACTGAAAATAAAAGCATTGAAGTCCATGTAGCAGAGCAAAGCACTGTTTGAAAGGCACCTGTCAGACAAACTGTCAATGTTATTCCATTAATTTTATTCAATGTCTATTAGAAAGCTGGATGACTTTATTGAGAAAGTGAGATATCTTTCAATTGATTTATATTGCTGTTAACAAAATCTTCTGGGGATTAGTCCTGAAATTGAGTTATATGAAGAAAATCTATAAAGAATGCATATGAAAACTCAGGTGAATTTAGCATTTAATTACTGCTTATAACAGGATGTTTCAAGGAGGTGACATCTCATTGCTTGCTGTCATAGCACAAGGCTTTGTACTCACTCTCATCATAGGTGTAAATTCAAAGTTATTTCTGATTAGTACAAAGAGTTGATAAAACTCTCAAGTCACAGCCACTCTTTTCTTCTCTACATATTCTGGAACACACTTAAGTTCCATATTTTGCACTTCTGATTCTCTTTATGTAAGAAACGGAGGAAAACAAGCTTGTGATATAAGCATGAAAACAAATGAGAACAAATCCCTAGGGAACCTTCAGTGATGCCACACAGAGCATAAATCAAGCATATTCTTGGAAAAATACTTGAATATAACCAGCTAAGTAATTGCCTGGTTTATTCAACCTACACACAAAAGGTCTGCAGCCTAAAATAGTTTAGATAATGTTGGTTTGCTAAAAACCATCTCAAGTTACTTTGTAAAAGCAGTGATATTACTGTTGATGTCTGGCTGAACTAAACAAAATGTCAAGCAGATTATGAGTCCTTTGGCTGAACTTTTTCACTAGAAAACAGTGATTCACTCATATTGAAACTCTGCAAAGGAATGTGCAGCTCTAGTTAGATGTTCTCCTCATGGGGAAACCAATGTCCAGAGCAGCACCTATGTGCTGGGAAGCTTGATCCCGAAACAGCATCCAGAACATTCACTGTGTCTGTTGCCACAGAGCTGAAAGGCATTTATTCATAGAGTAAAGCAAGGAAAATTGCTCCAGTTCTGTGGATTGAATCAAATCTGGATCAAAGCAGTTTCTTGTTTTGCTGATGTTAGAGAAATTACTGGTAATCAATAACTTGGGATCATTATCATCAATACAACAGATAATCCACTATACTAGACACATACAAAGTGTAAATAGATGCTATTCTATTAAAAAAATCCAAAAAATTCTAATCCTACCCCAACACACTCACACAGTGATGTGCACACTTTGTGGGCCCTCTTTGTGGCCCTCTGAAGTTACCTGTGCACCTCATATCCTCAGAATGAGGGTTCCCCTTTGCAAGTTATATATTTTCATCCTCCACTGGAGATGTGTGCTCCCCAGCACTACATGTGCCCCTGCAGCTCCCTCCAGTTTGCTGGGGCTGGGACTGGTGCAAGATGCCCCTCAGAGTCCCACAGGCACACCAAGGTGTGAGTCCCCATGTGTGTGTCCCTCTCCTCAGGCTGGACACGGATGGCTTGGGGTGGCCCATGGGAAGGCTGCAACGTTGGAGGGCAGCTTCTGGCAGTGCCACACCAGGCTTTGCTTCACAAGATTTTCTTACATCCCTGTCTCCCATGTAAAAAAATTTCAAGGGGTCTTTTATACTTCTTTTCAAGCTGACCCTTTTTATGATTGAGAAGTCTCCAAGCAAATGCCTGGTTGCTGGTTAATCTGGCTAGTGGTCATCTTTCTCCCAGCAGTACCAGTCTGTTCAAGCACTTGGGCTGGTTGGCTTTTTGGAAGTTTAGGTTTGGGTCTTTTTTTATCATTCCCTAGCCACAACTGGTTATTTTATCTGTTTGGATCTTTTAAGAGATTGAATGGATTGGTTGCAAGCAGTAATCAAAATTTTGAAAAGGGATTTGAAATGAGGTGCTTAATTTTTATATTCCTGAAATACCTTACTAAAACTTGTTATCAAAGATGTCCCAAAAGAGAAGAGAGATAAAGGGATATCTGATTGCTGCCTAATACAAGCTTATAGGCAATACAGTGGCAGATTCTTCTCAGAGGTGCTCAACAAAGGGACAAGAAGCAACATTTTTAAATTTCATCATGGGAAATTTCAAGGTTTTATTTATCTATACAAACTCCCAATGAAAGTGGTTAAGCACAAGTTGCTAGAGGATTTAGGGTTATCTCCATCATTGGAGAGTTTTAGAAATTGACTAGAAAAGGCCAGGAGTAACTAGAAGTAAGCCAGACAGAAATGTTGCTTAGAGAGGGATGTTGGATTACCTTTAGTCATCTCTTCCAACCTAAATAATGCTGTGGTTCAGGTTCAGCACTTCCACTTGCACATACTTAGCGCTCTCCTAAGGACAAATACCTGATTACTGAGAACAAGCCTGTAGCCTAGCAGGACAATTAAAGAACACTGCATCCAAAGTAGTAAACTTCTCAGTGCAAGCGCACTAAGTCGGCAGAGTCTGGATAAATAAATTCTCTTAAATTCTCTTAAAAATCAGAGCAGATGGATGCAATTGGATTCAGGACCCTGAGAAATATAGGAAGGTAAGCTTGACAGAGGAAAGAGTAAGACACTAGAAAATATGTATACCAGTGCTAACTGCACCACTGTTGGGAAAGAGCTGTAACAATTTGATAGCCTGATTGTAAAAGTTAATTTTGGTGCAACTGGCCTAATACTGATATTGCTAACTTTAGACTAATAATAAAGTATTTGTTCCATATAGAAGGTGTGATTCTTTAGCCCACTTTATTCACACAAGGTGCAGCCTGGTAGCCCACCCTTGAGAACCAGTTCTGGAATTTGTGTGTAATGATGTAGAATGTGGGCAATAAAGGATGTTACAGGGAATGCACCAGCTGATCAGGTCAAACAGCTGGTTTGAACCCAGGATTATTTGGAAAAGTCCGAGACAGCCTGGGCTATAGGCATACATAGAAAAAAATTAACCAAGGAACTCATCAAGTTTCACTGTCCTTGCTAACTAGCAAAGGCATGTTCCTCTCTCTTCTATGGACATTCAAACCTACATTCTCCACTTCCTTTGTCAAAGCCTTAGACAGTGACTGACAGAATAAGTAAAACTTTAGCTCTGTTGAAAACTGTTAGGAAGCCACGAATGTCAGAGCCATGAAACTAGACTGAGATAAAATACAAAGGGTAATGCAGTCACCCTGTGATTTGGACACTTCGTTTGAGGAGTGAGCACAGACTCGTGCACGCCTTCCCCAGATCAACATGCATTCTTCATGGTGTCTCAAAGTGAGTGAACACTCACTTTGAGATGAAAATAAAAACCAGAAACAATCTGGAGAACAAACACCCTGCTTAAGTACCTCCAGTCACCTCTCCCGAGGGAGTGCCCTAGCTTTTAATGTGCTCAGCAAAGTGGTTCACTACTCCCCTTTTTCAGATGATAGATACCATCTGTGGCTGCTTTGCTGTCTGCTGAACTCTGTGCTTACTCTGTGGTAAATGGTGCAAAGATCACACCTAATAGACCCTGCTTTCCCCAGGGTTTTAGTCAGCTCTTTGTCTCAGCTCTGAATCACAACATAGATGAGGCAGGAACTAAAAAGCCTTTGTACATTTGCATGTCAGGGGAATTTTGCAATGCCAAATATAGACACTAACTACAAATATGTTCTGGAGTTTAGGTTTTTCAAATTGCTCTTCTTGATTGTGGATTTGAAGCTGAGAGGATTTTTTGAAAGAACTTTATGGCCAAAAGTTAGACATCAAACAAATTAGATGGGGAAAAAAATTAAAATCTGGTGATCATGTTCAGGATCCCAGAAGGTCTACATAGCCAGAAAAGAAAAAAAAAAAAAGAGGGGAAAAAAAAAAGAGGAAAGAGAAGGAATCTGTTGCCTAAGCAGCATACTTTCTTGAGGAAATGTATCTATAGGAAACAGAGGATGCTTGAGCATTTAAAAGCCATCAGCAACAACCAAAACCAGGAGCAGAAAAACTAGGAAACTCTCTCTGTAAAACCCCCTTCTCACAAAAGTTTAGCTAATTTTCTTGCTTTGTTTGCACTCTGTGCTGTAAAAAGGTCAGCAGAAAAAGCTGAAAAGAGATATAGCCCTGACTTTTCTGCCAGTTTTTTGGCTACAGAATAGTAGAAATTGTGGAACAAACATCCTCAAGCTAATGTAAACCTAGAGCCTTTCCCTGATTTCTTGGCAACTGCACTACTGTGTGAAGTAAGCCTTCTCCTTTGTATCTCCTCCTACATTAAGTGCCTGCTCCCAAAAGAGCATTAACCCTTCTGGGACTAGGTAAGAATCTCTGAAATCACAGTCTAGAGACCTTTATGGTCAGGTAGGAAGCCTAGGACCAGGTTAGATTGCCTGAATTAGTTTATGAAAGCCTTCATTCTGCTTTTTAAGCACTGAAGGATCCAATTTGAATGTGTCAAGTGGGCAGCGTGAATGACAGGTCTCTCTCTTACCTTCGAGCAGTGTTGGATTTCTACAATGTTTTGTTCCAGTGCAGAACAAGAAAAAGAATTTATTTCACCTACCTGAAGTCCTAACGTCCTCTTCAAGGACCAAATTTAGTTCTGCTAGAGCATGTTTTGAATGTATTTTATTCTGATAGCATTCTGCTATACACAGACTCCTTTATTACTACATGGATACCAGAATGGGGGAAAAAAGTCACTTCTAGTAGTGAAACAGAATTTCCTTGTTCAACAGTACAAACTGCCTTCACTAGTATATATTTTAGAAGGTGTTTCATACTCTCCAATAAAGAAAACTTCCTTTTACTTTTTTAAGACCTAGAGTTACCTCAGTGGTGTTACAGTAATGGATAAGAGAATATATTTTCCCTTTTCTCTTTAAAATGGTGTCTGTGGAAATAAATATGAAAACTTTTGTACTGGCTGTTACTAACACTGAAAATTATTCAAAAGTATTAGGAAATTCTAGAGTTAAATTTCCAGTGCTTGTGCTAAATCTTAAGTATCATTTTTATACTACAGCCTTTAACAACACAAGCATATAATATTTTTTCCACAGGATACTACGTCATTCAGTGCACAGGACAGACTGTTAGGCCTCTTGTGAATGAAACCGTTGTCTGTACAAACCCTGCCTTATGTTTGATAGAGTTTGGAACTTAGATAGAAAATAAAACAAAAAAGAAATTGGGCACTTTAGGAGGAGAAAGGATGGTCTTGTTCATCACTTGATTGAGTACAGGCTGGGTGTATTTCAGCCTCCGCCAGATGTCCAGTTTGTCAGAAGAGCCTAATTTCAATGTTTTCTATGAAAATGAGAGTTGAATAGGGCAGAATTGCAGAAAATGCTGTGCAAAGTGGCACTTATATATATTTATCCATTAGTCTTTCATATAGAAATGCATGATTTTATAATACCTTTGCAAACACTTTAAACATTTAAAAAGTTTAAATATCTTAATAAATCAGGGGCATAAATCGTGTGTGTAAGTTAGCAGTGCAAGTTGTGCCAAGTTTACAGGGCTGTCATATTAAGCCTAACTCAGAAGGTAAATCCATCCGAAGTAAAAATACTTCGTTATTTTTAATACAAATTACCTTCTATGAGAGTAATTGTTTCATTTTTAATTTCAGCAGTATTAACTATGTATTGTTTTTGGCTCTGCCTGTGGAGTACAGAGAAATATTTGGGACATATGTTGGGACACATTTCTCCCCCACAAGGTGGTGGTATTACTGTGTTATATAGTATCTTTTCTTCAGAATGAACTGCAGCAGTTTTACATCCAAAAGGCATAAAATGTCATGCCATTTCGAGCCATAAGCAGAACAATTTAAGCTCACATTTATCTAGTTAAAAGGTTAAATAACTCCACCCACCTCAGCTTCTAAGATTAAAATACCTTTTTGTAGATATCTTTACCTGGATTTGCCTAGAGAGCAATTTTGTGGTAAGAACCCAAAAGCTGAGGAATCAGCTTATCTGCGTGGTGAGAGGTGGAGGATCGCTTCAGTCAGACAGACAATTGACATTCCTGAGGGTGGTCAGCAGCTCACATCTCAGGGGTCTCTGGGGAGCTGCTGACCATCATGCCAAGGTGTGTGGCAGGGAGGGTTGATTAAACTGGGCTGTGGAATGCCAAATCCCTTTCTTTTATGTAATTGATTAAAACCCCACATTCATCACTGAAGATTCAAAATTGCTAAACACCTAGATAAATTAACAATTAAATAAGTCTTAAAGTGGTATCTCCAGTTTCTTCCTTGCTGAAGTGACTTAGAAAAATCACCTGGTTCAACATTTTAAGGGAAAGGGATCCTTGAGATTATCTGACATCCTGTTCGATCCTACCTCAAAAACCTCCAGTGGTGGAGACTGTACCACATCCCTGGTACAGTGGGATACAATGGGGAGGGTAGTCCAGCACTCAAAACACTGTCACTAATGTAAACAAGTCATTGCTAAGGGAAAGGTGTTATATAGATGTAAAGACTGACAGCTTTAGATCTCTCCTCTATTTCCTGAAACATAAGAGCACTGAATCTGCTAAAAATTGAAATATTTGATTGTTCTGAAGCACCAGATTCCTTCTTTAATCAGAGCAATATCTAAAGTAAGAGAATATATCAGATATTAAGGTTTTCAGTTCAGGGGAAATATGGGAACAAACAGTATTAGATTATCCATAGTAAAATTTCTTTCAAAATCTTTAATACAGCCCAAACCAGTTCTAATAAACAGTAAGTAAGTCCAACTTCATGGGAAACAAACTTTTGAAAAGCCAATGGTAAACCCTCCAAAATCTGCCTTCAGAATCACATACATAATTCACACCGGGGAACTGATGTTCTTATTTACTCTTTTACAACCTGCTTCTTTGGCCACTGGCACATATAATAGCAGACTTTAACATCCACATAAATGGAAGCAGACTTTGGCACTGAGTGCTTTCTTTAGGAAGCTTGGTGGTCTGGGAACATTACTGATGGATCTGCATTTATATGAGAGAAATACATTTAATCTCAGCTCAGAGGGGGTATTTTTACTCCAAACTACGAAACAGAATGATTATGAATAGCATTGCTTCAGAAAACAACCGACAAATGTAGGAAATCAACAAAAACTTCAGCAATAATTTGACTGCAGGCAGCTAAGAGGAGACTCTTTTCAAAATTGAGGGTTCTACCTTAACCTAAGAAGTGACAAATAGAGACATTCTTTGTAAACAGGCTGTTTTATATAAAAATCCTTAGCAATCAAATTATTTTCACTTTTCCCTTGAACCATATTAAGAAGTTAGATGAGAAAATAATTACATGCTCAGGGTGTGTTTTACTGAAGCTCTTTGAGATCACCACAGAACTACCTTTTACAGCATTTTCTCTGCAGATTTTTTTTTTCAATAAACAGTCTTGCTAAGAGATTTTATTCTGTAAATTGAGGGGCAGGGAAGGAAGAAGAAACTTCTTATTTGAAAAAAGAAGTGAATTAATGATATGCCATTGAATATTGCTCCATTCTACTACGATCAGTGTGTGATCATATTCGCAGGTGGGAGAAAAGTAAATAGGAAAAGTAATTTGGCTAAATGGTAGCTAAATCAGCTATTTTTATGGTCTTTGCTTTTGTGTTTGGAAGATCAAAGACTGCTGGCTGTATTTCTTACTTTTACCTCTGAATCTGTAAATCATCTGATTCATGTTTCCCTGGTTTTTTCTATTTTTTAATAATGTATGAAAGGTGGTGTATTGGTTTGGCATGG
>VXBT01002725.1:2894-34484 GCA_013400235.1 Oriolus oriolus
GGGGCCGCGGGGCCGCAGCACTCCCGGTCAGGGCCATCGGCCCTCGGGGCGGGGCCGGAGCCGCCCGGCACAGCCCAGGGGAGCGCGCTCCCCCACCTGGCTCTGCTCTCCCTCCGTCTCCAGCCCCGTTCCAGCATCCTCAGAGCGCTGGAGGCTTTTTTGGTCCTTGTTCTGTGCAAAGCTGCAGGGAATTTTGGTTACTGCGGGAAAATGAAGGAGCTCTGGGATTCCCTTCTCTGTGAGAGGCTCGTTCCTGCGCAAAGCCAATCCTGGGAGATGTGTGAGGGATGTTTTTGTTGTGGTCTGAGTTTTCTGAGCTGTGGGGTTCAGGGGCAAGTGCAGACATTTATTTGCGGAGAAGTTTTGTTTTGTATTTTTCTAATTCCTATCAAGAACACACACTGCATTTGGCTCATAATTTCAATTTATTATCAAAATGTTTTGATCAGATGACAAACTCAGAAAGCTAAAAGGACATAGGTTTTTAAATAGACCTATTGTAGCAGTCATCTGAGGTATCTGGTACTTGGTTTGGAAATGTCTTGGCTTTGATAAACAAAGCAGTAAGTTCCTTTGCAATCTGCATGAGGATATTTAATACATATCATTGCAGATTTAAAGCCTTTTACCTTCTCACTTAAAGCTCCTTCAGACTCGTGCAATCAGCTGTGCAGCTTTCCTGATGTGAGGACTGACATCGATCAGAACATGTACAAGTTACGTGCAGGATCAGAGCCTAAGCACTGACAGTCAGCCTGGAAACTCCAGTGTTGGTGCCCTGCATTGGAGAACTCAGTTTTGTAGGCTTTATCTTACTGCCTGATACCGTGCTTTACTCCCATATCCCAGTTCTGTGCAGCCACTGATAAAATATGTTACAACACTTCAAGTCAAAAGTGTAGCTCAAGATTTAAATATAAAACCTATGATTTATACATTACTAGAAACTTTAAAAAAGAGAAACTTTAGAGGAAGCAAGAAAAAGCTTAGAAAATGGTGAAAGGGTCTTTGATCACAATCTTAGAGATTATAGGTACAGAAATTAATAAATTACCTACAATTTCACTTGGGCTGGAAAGCTGTAAATAAACTGTTGTAAATAGAGACTTCAGGTAATACACGCTGCAGTAATTAGTGAGAAGTTACTTAAGTACAGCAGGTCTTTGGACTCCTCTTGTAGAAATGGTTTCAAGTAAACATGAAAACATTTGGTAGAACAGATTTTCTGTAACAGCAGAGGGTACAAAGTCTGACTCTGGGATATAAACTATCGTCTCTCTATCATGTTATGATGGCTAAAATGTGTGTTACTGAGTATTTCCTTCCTCCCCCTGATCAGAAATCTGCATTCACTGGGGGGAGATCATGTGTTATACTTTGCCATTTTAAAATGAAACCAAAACGCCACTGGCTGTGGAGGCAGGGTCGAAACTACAGGTGAAGTGTTGCTGTGCACTGCCAGGTGAGTTGGGTCCTACTGGGCTCTGGGGGGGAGAAGCAGCTCAGCGCTGCCTTAGTCCCTTCTTCGGTGCTGTGATGGGTGATGATTTGGGGTTTGCATGTTTACCAAGAATTACAGTCATGTCTCTAGCGTATTCCCCTCCGTTTTCTTCCCTCCTCCCCTTCTCAAAATCAGTTGGAAAGGTCTCTTTTCCTGGAAAGCTCCTTGAGGTGTGAGGTTTGCACTCCGTCACCAAACGCGGCACTTCTTAGCAGGATCCATGTTGTCTCTCGTGGTGCATGAAAAGGCTTCTGAAAACTCTGGGGAGTTCTGCAGTGATCCCAGGACCCTTTAAAACAAAGCAACACGCTGTCATTGCTGCTCGCCTTGGTTTGACACAAACAACATGACCCATATTTTGTAACTTGTTTTTTTGTGTCACCTCGCAGTAGTGTGGGGAACGCCCTGTTGCTGAGCTCTGGCTGTTGCTTCATTTCACCTCAAGGGCTGGCTGTGTTTTCTTCTTCAGTTTGTCTTGCCCCTATTGCAACCCGAAAAATACAGGACCTGTCTCCTCCTCATGGCTTGCTCTCACAAGCCACTTCTTTCACCTAGAACAGATTTCTTGCTTGTCAAGAGTTTTCACTGAGGATTTTTTCAGCTACGTTTTGCTGACAAGTTTCTTGGTGAAGGGAAAACAAAACCCTGAGGTCAAGGGCTGTGGTGGTAACTCATCAGTGAATGTTCATTTACATTTTTACACCAACCAAGTTTTAACTGAGATCATACTGCTTCTCTGGGCGTTCTGCACAGATTTTCCAGTGAATGAGTTTCCTGGCAAAAAGACTCATACAAACAATGGCTTTCAACTGAACATGGGAAGTGAGTATGAGGCCATTCCAGCTAAGGCTGATTTTATATGTGTAATTGTGAACATGTGTGAGTAGATCTGCAAAGAGTCACTCGTTCCTTTAGGAATGGGAATACAGCAGCACATACCTATGCAGGGAAACAGCCTCCAGTGTCAAATACAGATTCTCATGGACACTGACTGTGGCCCAGTTCTTTAAAGAACTGTTTCTTTGAGTAATTCATGATTATTCTGAGAATTATGTTGACCATTATGTGCCCACCATTATGTGCCCACAGAAGCTGAGGGCAAGTTCAGCAGTGGCACCTGCAACACTTCAACTGTTGTACAAGGCCAAAAGTGACTCCCTGGTCTTGGGAGCCAGCAGTGGAACAGGAGACAGCACAGAAAAAGGGTTATCAAAAAAGTCATGCATTTTGGTGATCTAGTTGTGCTTCACTGCTCCAGTGAACTAGAACTGCTAAAATGGGATGCTCTGCAATTAAAAATTTTTATGAGGAGCTGCTTGTCCTACTTGTAAGGAGAAACAGCCCAGAGTCAGTGTAGCAGGTGTTGAAAAGGCTCATCCCACTCCCCAAAAAAGAATCGAAAAAGGCACGTTGGGAGCCTTTGTGACACTTTTATAGTATGTTATTAGGTGTTAATTTTGTAGGTATGTCTCATGAAATGCTTTCTATTTTAGAGCTCTTAGGGGGCCTCATCCTGTAAATTACTTCCCATTCTAAGAATGTTGTCTGGTTTCTCATGAACACTTGTATCATTGCATATAAAGTTTATAGCCTGTCCTACCAAGGTACAGGCAGCACATGATGTAATCTATCCAGGGTACACGCAAATACAGCTTGTTACACTGAGATGCTGAACTAGTGAACTTCAAAGGCCTTGTGCCTCATCCAAATCAGATGTGCTTGAGGTTCTGAAGAGCCTCTGGAGCCTCATTAGCACTGAGACCAGACAGGAATGATTGTAGGATCTGGTTCACAAACTGCCTCTGGGAGAGATCTCAGATAGTACAACCCACCCGCAATGAAACCAGGCAAGGAACAGTGAGGGAACAGTCGCTGCTTTCACTAAATATTTGAGTGTGTGGGATAAACAAGCTTTGGTGAAAAGCCGTTGAAAGAAAGATACTGAAATTAATGTAGTGGATTGTATCAGCAGAGAATTTGGCTATTGTGGACATGGAGCCTGGACATGACTCAGCCTTCCAGAGCCAGCAGATGCTGTGATGGCTGCACTACCACTGATCCCATGGCATTGGACCAAACAGGTTTATTAGAGCACATTGTTACACTGCTGATGAATAGGCTGCTCTGACTTCAGATAAAAAGATAAGATCCTAGTCTGGCCCAAAGGCTTCCACCCTGAGCAGCCACATTTCCTGCATGGCTCTACTGAATTGAGCCCAGCTGATCTTGGGAAGGCTGGCTGAGCACACCAGACACGAAATACACATCTGCTGTTGTACCACAGCACATGGGTTTGTTAAGAGTGAGGGTCAGTGATCTCCCACTGATTTTACCTGCGACTTCAGTGGAGGACAAAACTCCATCCATGCTGTTGGTGTGTAAGAACCTTACCAGGAGCTACTGCGGGAACCAGGAGACTTGTGGATGAGGCCTGGATGCCAGGCACAGTCACTGGGACTCTGCTGTAACAGTCGCGCAGTGACAGCCAGGTGATGGTGTGTGTGTCCTGTGATGGACACTGTTCAAAGCTGCTCCATAGTGTGGACAGAATTAAGTTGGATCTTCCCAAGGATGAGACAACTCTCCCACATCCTTACTCTGCCTGTGGAGCTTCCTGGGAAGGGCTGTGCCTGTTGGTGTAGCACAGGGCAGTGCTGGGCTGGAAGGGACAGGGAGAGCCCAGCCTGTCTGTCTCCTGTTAAGCAGCCCAGTGTGCTGTGCCTGTAGATGTGTGTATATTAAACCACCCCTGGGAAGGGCAGCCCAGCCCTTGGGCGGGGTCCTTTCAGTTCCACCACAAACAGCCGTGTTACAGAGGTGTTACACCTCGGGATTGCACTGAGCGTTGTTGGCTGTGCTGACCTGAATTTGCCTGGGCTGTGCACGTCTGTCTTGATAGAGTTCACTGCATATTCTGGTCTGTACGTTCCACACCAGACCTGCACAGGTAACAAAGAAAAGTATCATTAGCCCTAAGATTGTACAGGAAGACCTGCTGTCATTTAACTATGAAACACCTAATGTTCATGAGAATAAACTCCACATTACAACATAGAGAAAAAAAGGTGTATTTTGTTAAAAAAAGTACGTCATTGTCCTCAGACAAAGGCACTTGGGCACAAGAAACTTCCTACCAGGCTTATGAGTGCTGAGTTAATTTCTTTAGGGAAGATAAAAATCACCTAACAAGACTTTATTTTCACTGCTTTGCAGTGAACACTGCTCAGCTCTGCAGCTCTGCCAGCTCGTAGTTAGCCCATGGGAGTCAGCCTATTCTGACTTGCTGTTAAACTGTAATGCCAAGTGGTTTTCAAAGCCCTCAGGCAAGAAGTAAAGGATACCTGTGCGAAGTTCAGAAAAAACAGCTGTTTGTGGTTCATGTCGAGACCAGGAAGAAGTTTTTCTTTTCCATGTTTTCTCACAAAGTTTTCATAAGCCTGTAGAATGAAGTGAGTAGAAATGTTACCACTTCCAGCCCAGACAGTCAATATGAAATGATCAAAAGGAGGAACATGGATTCTTTGACATAATTAATCGTTGTCTCCCTTGGCCATCTATCCCACATATGCCACCTTGAAGCAGAAGACTATGGGGCCATTTCTTAGTACTGTGCTGTCAATTATCTAATGCTGCATTATGAAAAAGGGATTTTTTCCACTGTGGGTTTTTTGGGGTTTGGTTTTTTAAAGTGAATTGCAGAAGACTTTAAAACCTTGCAACAGTAAGACCAGCTGCTTTCATGTTTCTTATGGAGACACGTGTCAAACCATGTGTTGTTAGTGTATCATCACTGATGAAAGATGCTGGAGAAATGTTCTGCCTGAAGTCAGTGCCAAAGTACTGCCCAAGCGCAGCTGAGGAATGAGCAGATAGCAGGTCCATGGAAAAGGCTCTGGAAGTTTCAGTGGATAACAGCTGAACGAGAGCCAACAGTGCCACAGCACTGCAAAAAAGGCAAGTGTCGTACTGGGATGTGTAAACAGGAGTGGCTTATATGAAATACATGAAGTAATCCTTCTACTCCACTTGGCACTGGCCAGGCCTCAGCTGGAGCGCTCTGTCCAGTTTTGGGCACTGCCCTTCAAGAGAGATGTGGACCAACTGGAGAGAGTCCAGAAGAAAACAGCAAGAATGAGCAGAGGTCTAGCAAACATGACCTATGAGGAAAGATCGAAAGAATTGGGTTTGTTTAGTCTAAAGGAGAGAAGTCTGGGCCTTGAAGCATGTAAGTCTTCAAATATGTGAAAGGTCACAGGAGAGAAAGGAGCAGATTGTTGTGTTTGCGCCGTTGGAAGCAGAGCCACGGTGGCACTGGGAGTGCCACGAGGAGGCAGCGGGAATGCTCCTGCGGGCAGTTGGAAGGATATAGAAGGGGTTGATTCTACCTGCATGGAGAGGAGTATTGACCTCTCAAGATTCCTTTTGGACCTTTTTTACTATTTATATGATGTCATAATAATTTTTAATACTTCTGACCTAATTTTTCTGGCTACTCCCATTCCTTTCAGAAAGCGTATCCCCTTTCATGGCTTTGTACTTCGCACAAATGTTCCAGTAACTGAAGATCAGACTAATCTAATAAGCCTGATGCCTCTTTTAGGCTTCCAAATGATTCTTTAAACTCTCATTAGTAATTGTCTTTGCCCTCAAACATGTCCATTTCCAGTGAGATCTTGGAGAAGC
Source organism: Oriolus oriolus (assembly GCA_013400235.1). NCBI lineage: Eukaryota > Metazoa > Chordata > Aves > Passeriformes > Corvidae > Oriolus > Oriolus oriolus. The sequence continues at coordinate 9,079 of VXBT01002725.1, forward strand.
ATGAGTTGGCCCATGCATCCCAGAGGCTCTTTGCTGAGCAGTATCAGCAGTCCATTGTCAAGTGCTGAGTATTTTGCCACAGAACAAGGTGTCAGGAAAGGAGAACGAGGATCATGTTGTTGAGGCTTGCCGCCATCAGATTTGTGAATAGCAAGAAAAGCTGACAGAGAAGCTGACTTGCTACTCTCTTCCAGACCATGTTGACAAAAAGAACCTATGTCTCTCTGACTGTCAGTCTCAACGGTGGCCAATCTAGGGAGTCCAGCAGCTGTTTCAGGAAGAGATGGAAAGGAAAGCCAAAAAGCATCCAGCTCCCACAGAAGGCGTCGTGCAGGGAGTCCAGTGTCCCTGACATCTTGGGATACCAGCACAGAGGGCCCAAGTCACCTGAACAAGATGAAGAGCAAAGTGTTTGTTTATGTTTATGGGTCAGAAGGAAGTCACTCTGCCCTTCCTTCCCGGCATAAAAAAGCTGGTGAAAAAGACAGCCAGCAGCAGACACCTGCTGGTATCAGCACTTCAGTTAGGTCATGGCCCAAGTGTGAGACAGTGAATGTTTCCATTCCACACATTCCTTATTCACAAAGGAAAAAAAAAAAAAGTTAGTTGAAAAAGAGTTCCCTAGGAACAGGTAATTTGTAGCCTGACATGATTAACTGGATGATAGAAATACCACAGCTGGCCAGGAGCTTTAATCCGTGTCTTGATGGCACAGTAGGTCTGGTCCTGTCCCTAACACAGAAATTGTGTTTCTTCTTCCAAGGCTCTGAAAATGATTTTCTTAATCTCTGACAGTTTCAGCTAAAACAGAAAAATGGACACCTCTTACCTTATATGCTTGTCTCACACCTCCATTATCAGCAATGTTTTCTCCTAGTGTGTTGATTCCACTCAGCTGTAAAACAGAAAGGAAAAGTATTGGTTTCTGAGAAAAGAGCTCATCCAGGACCTGTGACACCAAGCTTTGTGCATTTTTCACTTTCTGAAGGCAAGAATTACCTTAAAATCTGAAAGTTTAGCAGAAGATTATGTTAACATCTCTGAAAAGCCTTTGTGTCCATTGTCTCTAAATCCATGTTTTGAGATACTATTGTTTTTCTAATCCTCTTCCTTCCCCTCCAGGCAACTTTATAGCTCTGTATCTCTTACCCAGATTTTCTGCTACTCAGTCATTGCTCATGTATTCTTCCTCTTTTCTCCTTGTCTTTAATCCTCAGTTTCTTACCACAGTTCCAGTTAGAGGAAATGGACAGAATCTGTACAGTCTGTAGAGTAAGTTAAAATTCAAACTCCAAATTGCCGAAATTATCTGTTAACAGACATCAGCAAACCTGCTAGAAGGTATTTTTCTGTATATTGGGCAAGTTTAGCTTCTTGGCAGCCAGATACCTAGAAGATCTCTATTTAGCAGGTATTCCTAAGTCAGTCAAATATCACCAAAGATGATGAAGCTTTGGTAATGGGAAATCTCTAATTTTATTTTTTAAACAATGTATTCTTAACCTTTATCCCAGTGTATTGATTTATGATAGTCAAAGCTGCAAAATCTAGAATCATCCTTTGATTGAATTTAATGCATGAATAAAAGGGCAGAAAAATATGTTAAAAATTTCTTCTCTATTTTTACTAGCCTCTCTGAGTCCCAGCACTTCAACACATGTTTTGGGAAAACCTCAGGGCTGGGAGTTTCATCTTTTCCCTATCCTGTGCAATGGAATATATTGTCAGGCTGTAAAAAACCAGCCAGTAGAATAGAGAGAAATAACTTCTTGTTCCTTCCACGTAGCACTGCAAGCAGTGCTGTCTCATCAAACCAGCACAGGGAGCTACACAGACAGGACGTACGTTCTGTCCACCTGCCAGGTCCCATGAGAAGTTCCCATACTGGTACACCATGCACTGGGACAGCTCTTTGAAATTCCGTGCTGATTCTTCAGTCCACCAGTCCACAAGGTCTCCATTCTCATTAAAATTCCTGCCTGTAACAGTACGTTAAACAGAATTATTTATACAGGAAAAGAGGGTTTGGTGCAGCGAGGAGGGAGTGAGTAAGACTTTGGATAGTGCTTTTGGGAGAGCAATACTGTAATGCCTCAGAAACCCAGACTTGATCTTACATACGGAAATTCATCTCCCTTTCATGGGCTCCCTGGAAGGATTAAGCACTAAAGCATGTAAAACACCCTGTGCACTGAGTGTTTTGTCACTAGAAGCTCAGTGCCTCACCGTTGTCGTCAAAGCCATGCGTGATCTCGTGCCCGATGACCATTCCTATGCCGCCGTAATTCAGAGATTTGGGCTGGGAGGCACTGAAGAAAGGGGGCTGCAAAATGCCCGCAGGGAAGACTGAAAAAAAAGCCACAGCACAGTTAAGGCCCTGCCTCATTATCCTGCATGTGCAGGGGGGCCAGACCACTTTTATGGGCTTCAACCAAAATCACGCTGTTCCCTCCAATCTGCCAGCAGCACTAAGTGACTGACACATGGGAATGCTGTAGGACAGGAGGAAGAGAGCAGCAGGACCATTCCCCTCTTCAGACACTTCCAAAATCATGACCAGCTTTTGCTTTGTTACTATTTTGCTCTGCAAAAAAAGCAGTTTGTTCCGATTTACATCACTTAGCATTCACAGACTTCTGTCTCATCGTTAAACAAACCTCCCAACATTGTGAGAAGTGGGAGGGTGTCCCCCAAGAAGAATAAATTATTTGATCTTTCCATCACAAATCAATCTCAGAGACAGGAATTTATTCTTCCTCTGAAAATACAAGTAACTCCCACTAGAATCAATAAAAATAGGCCAAGCTGGCAATAAAAGAACTGGAACAAAGCACTTCTTTTTACCCACTTCTCTACTCATTTTTCTAGGCTTCTAAGAAGCAATTCAGTTAAAAAGAAACCATGTTGCAATTCTAATCTTTTTATAAATTAAGAGTAATAAAATACTATAAAATATTCAGTTCCACTTTAGTATCTCGTGAAGGCCTTTTCCTTTTCCTCTGCTGCTGCCGCAATATAAAGTATTAATTCTCCCTGGGAAGGAGGTAGATGTAACTCTACAGAACTTGAACAGACAGGAGGACTTGGGTGACAGTTCCCACACAGCAAAAGAAAGAAGATTGATACTTCTTGCATTTCAGTATAAATCCAGTTCAGTTCTAGGGCTTTCTTTCAGGAGGAAAAAGAACCATGCAAGAACTAGAAAATAATAAACAGGTTAGAAATAACCCAGTTCTGCTGTCCGTGCAAGCTGCTGTCACAGCAATCCCAGTACATAGTACATAGTACATTCCATAGCTAGTTTTTTTTAGACTTGCTTCTCCCAATGTTTCACGCTGTTACCAGAAAGCACTGACAGTGACAGCAGTGTAAGTGCCACGGTGTGCGCTGGGCCCCGGCAGAGGAGCGAGCTCTGGAGCTGCTGGCTGTGGAAGCGCTGCCAGCGGGATGGGGACTCTGGGCTGTGCAGGCTCAGAGCCAGCTGCTACCTGAGGGAACACACAGCGGGGCTGCCTGGCCAGCAGCAGCTCAGCTGGATTTTGGAAGCTGAGTGGCTTCCTTACGGTCTGAGCTGCTGATGGAGCAGTGCAGGTCGGACCACACTCAAATGTAGTAACAGAGCTCTAAGTTCCCTACACATCATGCACAGAACTGCTCTTTAGAAGGTTTTTTAAAAAGTCTAGCTCTAAGCTAATTCAGACATCACTGTAAAGATCAGACTGCTTTAATTATCCTGTGCATGCCATAGTTAAAGGATGATGTAAGAATTTATGACTCACATTAACTGCCAGTCACCAGTTTCAGTCTTCCACATCATGATTCCTTTCCTACAAATTACTGAACAAAGCTATTTTAAACAAAGCCTTCTGAAAGTTTTTGTGTTAACTGTTCAGTAAAGAGCTAAATGCTCACATCAAGAAATAATCTTGTTTCATTTCTGTGCAGAGCCCTGCAGGACAAGGTTTTTCCATTTTTTTAGACTTGCTTTCAGGAGTGATATTCATTTCACAGTACCTCACTGATGGCCTAGGAAGGACACAGCAGCCTGTGGATATTCATTATCCACATTTGGATTTAGAAGGGGCCTACACTATTTGCAGAATGGACGTGACAGAAATATCGAGAAGCCTAATCAATGTTGTGAAATGTTTCATGACTCTTGCAAGCCTTGCAGCACTGTGAAGGGAGCTGGGATGGTTCACAACGTGAGAAACCTTGGGGCCTCCATGTGGTTCTAATCTTTAGCCAGAATGGATGTGGTTTTGTATTTCCATGAATGCTTTTGGGTAGGCTGACAATAGGAATCTTTATACTCAGATTTGTAATATCAAGATCGTTTCACTTCCTGATTTTAAAAGTACATACATACATATATGAAAAATGGATAATTTGGGCATTAAATCTGAATCACATCAATAAATTGGTAAACCTTACCTATCTGATTCCTACTTGCTGAGTAAAAAGCATTGACAACAGCAGCTCCACTTATCCACCTGGTAACACCAGAAGAATAAACATTAGAATTTCAGTTGTTAATGGCAAAGTTAATAATTGCTAGAATAAGCCTAGAAACTGTGTAAGAGAATCACAGAGCATTTGAAGTTGGAAGGTATCTTCTCCTGTGCAAACTGGATGAAAGACTAGACATAATATTATTAAATACTTACTCCTCTTTGTCCACCTTTTCTCTAAGCTTTTTCAACCTTTTCTTCTGGGTAAATACTAAATTTTGAATAATGTTTTCAAAGTATTCTTCTTCTTTGTAGTTCAACTAAAAAGAAAGGGGGAAAAGGAGTTAGTGGTGGTGTTACTGATTTGGAATAAAAGACACATGGATCAGGAAAATCTAGTCTTAAGCATGATGAGCTAAGCAACACATTTCTAAGAGTATTTTTTGATCTACAATTAGACCTTGGTTTGCAGAGCTCTGCTACATCACAGAGTTGATATTGTAGTTGGATCTATGTTAGCAGCTGGGTATTTTTTCCAGAGCTCTTCATTCCCCCTTTCTATACATATTTTGAGCGGAGTTCAGCAATTGTTGGTGTTGACCTTAACCTCTGGAGCTGCCTGCTCCAAACCAGTAGCTGCCAGTTCAGTAAGGAGCAGTCCCACCTCCGACAAAACACACGAGTCAGCTCCATGCCTGTGCATCCACTGCAGCCAGTGCTGGGTCAGTCTGTGCCACACGGAATGCTGCACGGAACACCACTGGCTCCATGCTTATCCTCACGTAATCTCTCGAGAATGTATACATGTCCTTGGAATGCCATCAGATCCTGTCACATGGGTGCTTGGGTCAGCCGTCCCAGGCTGGCTGGTCAACACCTCCTCCCTTCCCCCTGCAGCCGGGCACACACAGGGCTGTTCTGTGCAGGTGCACAAGGTCCGGTGTGGCAAGGAAGGCAAATGCACATTTTTCTCTCTGAAGACCGTTTTCTAATTCTCCTGGCTATTGCACTTACCTCCTGGTACTCACTGTTGAGCTTGTCGTCATCTGTCACGATCTCATCAGGATAACCAATCCTCTCTCTAATTGCTGTTGCCTAGGGACACGGGAATTTGATATCCATAGCAAATCCAGCCATGTTTTTAAATCATAAATTATATAAGAAAGGCAATATGGAAACTACTGCAGAAACTGCAGGATGTTAATTATATATAGGTTTTGTTTACATTTTTTATTCATTGAAAGCACTAGTTTATGGTTTTTATCCTGTTGCTCCTAATAGCTGGCCAAATCACCAGAAATCATTCTTTCTCATTTTCAGTATTATTTTCCTGTGGATATTCATTATCTAGCTCCTTAATCACCAATTTTCCTGAAAGGTCTTAATCTTGTATACAGATTCCTTCTATTTTGGGTGCCTATCTCCAGAGACCCCTTCCCATGGAATCCTAAGCTGCTGTGCCTTATAAATGCAACTATAAATGTGTTTGTATTGTAATATAGTGGTAGAAGTTACTGCTTATTTTTTGTCAGGACAAACAATTGAAATACTGATTTTTATAGAACTACACATTTCCAACATTTAAGACAGAACTTACTTTTTGTTCTGCTCTCTTTTTGGTCTCTGCATCCATCCAGGGAAGTTCATCTAAGGTTTTTATAAAAACATCACGTATATCTGCAATCATTTCTTCAACCTGGAAAAGAGATCAGAATGTTACGAACCCACAGAGTAAGATGGTAGGCAATGCATTTCAGTCATTCAGGTTACCAAAACCTGATAGACTTTGCCCCACTGGATGCTGTGCATCTGATGGAATCATTGTGTTTATGCCAACCCCAAAAATGGGCTGTTTCACACTGGGATTCCAGTGGTGATTGCAGTCAACTGAGGCTTCACTTCAGGTCCATTTTCAGGAATTTTCTGTGTGGCTGAAGGCAAACAGAAATAACCAATTGCCCCTGTGCCCACTGGTGGCAGGATGTGAATTAGTGTCAGTCTCAAAAAACAGCAGTGACTGCTGGTGCCAGTGAGTGCTGCTCGTGGGATGTGAGGATTGGCTCTTGCACAGCCCACCCATGGACCTGGCTCAGAGAGCCGCAGGAGCAGGAAGGTGCCTCTCTCCCTCCAGCTGTGCACATGCAATCCTCACATGTCACACTGTACTGTAATAAAAACTTGAATTTTTAAACCTTTGTAATAACCATTATTAACACTTTAATAAAACTTAAAAATCAAACCCACTTTGATTACACTGTAATAAAAAGTGCAATCAAAGCTGTGTCAAGAAGTGCGTGGTGATGACTAAGGGCCATTTGGCGGCACTCAGGCTGAGTGGCTGAAGGCTTTACCACGTGTTTGCTGTCTCCAGCAAAGGCCTTCTCCACGTAGAGCCGGCCCACGGCGTTCTCCATGTTCCCGTTGACGTAGTTGGCACAGCGGCGCCACACAGCAGTCTCAGAGGTGGTGCCATAAAGGGCCTGTGGGACACAGACATCAGGGCAAAGGGCACAGTGACTGACTGGCAGCTGGGTGTTTCAGAGGAGCCTCCTCGACCTTCGATACACACAGGTAATTCATACTCCTGGTTTGGGCACTTAGGTGGACTCACTCTGTAATGGGAGGATCATTAGCAAAATTCTTACAGGGGATGAAGTTCTGCTGTGGAAATACAAAGAACTTCCATGTCCAGTTGCTGAAATTGCTCAGTATTTCCTGAAAAGCACTAAGCTATCAGCAGGATCGAATGACTGAAAACCAAGACTGGGGCCATAATGTTTGCCTTGGAATATATTCCTTTGGATGATGAAGAGTTTGTAACAAGTCAGTCAGAACTGTAATCCCTTGCAAATAAATGGGACTGTTCTGATACCAAAATGGGGATTCATTTAGATTCAAAAAAACAAGAGACCAAGTACCAGAGCAGTGCTTTCAAATCCACTCAGCTATCAGGCATAAATCCCATAAATTATAGATATACTCCAGCAGAGGCTCAGCAAACGCATCTGGCTTTTGTGTGCAAAATCCAAAATACATTAAATATTTATATACTACACCTACATAAAAAAAACTATCTTCTGTGGCTCACAAAAGCCATCGTTAAAACTTAGGGAGAGATGAATTTCTGCACCTTACGGAAAGCATTCCTTGTGTCCTTGTAGTCCCGGCTGAGGCTGTTGACAAGATCCATCACAAATCGCCAGGTCAAGTAATTTTGAAGGTCTCTGTTTAACAAAACAACGATAATAAGCTGGTAGTGTTTTGAGACTTATTAAGTTTTCTGGAAAGAAAATCCAAATACTAAGAATACTTAACACACCTACCTGGAAGAGTATTTTACAAGAATAGTCCTGAGCTTGAGAAGGTAGTCAGGGTCATAAACAATGACATGTTCCGTGTTGTCAATGTTTATTTGGACAGTTGACATGATAGCATTTATGAATTCTGACCAGTTGAACACCTGGAAAATCAATATGCATTATTATAGGGTTCAATCATAAACAGTTTAAATGTGTTTGCATGACACAAATGCTCTGCCTTTAGTTTTCCTAATATTTGCACTACTTATAAATGGGGTCATTGTAATAATAACTGGTCTGAGGTCATTTGTAGCTCTAAAAATGTTGTTAGCATAGAGGGTATTTGGCAGTAAGGGTAGAGAAATTACTTTGATTTCAAAGTAACACAATTTTTTGTTAATTTTTAAAGTTTTTGTTCTGCCTATTACTTTGAAAAGTGTTGGTGATTTTTCCCAGCCTGTATCTTTAGAAAGGTTTGTTGGAAGAGGTATTGTCTTCCATCAGACAAATGGATGTAGCTGAGGAGAGCAGATAAGCTTTCAGGAACAGTCACTGCAGGTCTGAGAGAGAAGCAGCAAACTTCAGGCTAATCTTGGGAATAATTGCTGTTCTATCCTTAGACATTACAATGCTACCAACTCCCATCAAGTGTCTTTTGAGCATTTTGGAATAAATTTAAATTAGTGCTGATCTGCAGCATCCCCCAGGAACTAATAATAACCAGGGCAATGCCATTCTATGACAGGAGTTGTTGTTTTCTGACAGGATGACTGTAGTGGTAACCAACTACACCTGTGGGAGACAGTGAATTATGAAACCAATTAAACCAGGCAGGAGGGAACTGTCAGAGAATTAAAGTCAATAAAATTGCAGTGATTATGAAAAATTGCCAGGAATAACAGTGTTTCATTGCACCTTACTGGCCTCAGAAACCTCAAAAAAAGTCATGAGAATAAAAACTACCCACGTCTAGTACAACATAATGCTCCTGAGGAGACAGAGCTGTGTTAGCAAAGCTTGGGCTGGTTTTCAGCTGGACTCTGGTGCCACGAGTTAAAGGCTGCCCTGCACAAACAGCACATGGCTCGGGGTGAGAGCAGAGCTGACACATCCCGGGGGAGCTGCAGTGGGAGGGATGTAGAGAATTGTCCTATTTCATGGGCCTGACAGCCTGGGCTCCCTTCTGCTTGCATTGGGAGCAATATTTACTGAGGGAATGTTGGACAAACAGGATTTTTGTTCGAAATTTGCAGCTCTGGATAAACTCAGCTCTGGAGTGGGGCTGAGTAGTCCACTACAACATCTCTGAACCAGCTGGTGGCTACAGGCTGGACTTTTGTCCTGGGTCCTGAACCCATGAGGATAAGTAATAGGATCACAAAATGGTTTGGGTTAGAAGGGGCCTTAAAGATCATCTACTTCCAACTCCCTGCCATGGGCAGAGGCACCTTCCACTGGATTTTTTTTTTCTTTTGTGTTTTTCCATCTCTTTATGTTGAGTCAGATGGGAAGATGTGTCTTCAGGTTAGGAGAAGCAGTGGGTACAGAATGTGCATACAGTTCAGTGTCATCAGAAGAGTAGGTAAGACTGTGCACATCAGGAATCCTGTTCAATTGCAAATGTATCATGTCTTTAACAGAAAAAAAAATCAGCCTTCATTGCTTAATCCCATCAGTGATAAATTAGAGGTTAAAATACCAGTTTATTGATCACTCACCTTATGATTGATTTCCAGTGAGAAGTTGTTTTGGAGTTGTGCCAAGGTCATTTTATTGTACATCAGAAGTGGATCATTTCTGTCTTCAGATTTTGTTGTTGCCTATCATAATCAGGAGAAAATTACTAAGTACATTGAGTCAGTTCCCAGGAGTTTTGGTTCTAATCGGGACGCACTGCTGCCCTGTTGGTTCTTTGTGACCCGCTGAACTGCTGGAGAGGCACAACCCACAGCTCACACAGCTGTGTGCTGCTCTGGGCACCGGGAGTTTGCACTGCTGAGTTAAACATCTGCATCCACAATAGCAGATTTTACCCTTTTAAAGTGCTTTGAAAAATCAGTTATGCCAAGCCTCCTTTTATCTCTATCCTTCTCCTCCGCTTCCACTTTCCTATTCTATTGTGCATTCAGTGGTTTTTTTCTGTGTTTTTTTTCAACAAATTCCCAAGAGCACAACGCCAGCTCTCTTCAGTCACATGCAGGCTGATACTGAGTTTTGGATGAAAGGTTAAAATCCCAGGCAGTGGCAGCTTCCCCAGCACCAGCTGGACTCTACCAGCAGCAACTGCTGCAGGGACACTGCAGGTGTGGGCTCCTTTCCTACTCCTCTTTAAAACCTTTCTCCAGTGAATTCTTTTTTTGATAATAATTGCCCATCTCTGATCCAAGCCCAGAGGTGTGTTTCTCAGGAAAATGAAGAAAATCAAAATCAGATAGTTTTAGTTTATACAAATGGTTTTCCCAAGTATGTGACCTTACTATCAGTGTAACTTCAAAAATAGCTGAAGCTATAAGATATGTATTCAGCCTGTTTCATGGTCATCCTCAGCTTCAGGTCCTGCTGCAATGGTTAATAATAATAAGCTATGGTTTGCTCATGAATGCCTTTGGTTTTCTCCATGCATGTTCCAACTCTCACTATTTCTCCAAAGTCAAACTCATTATATTATTTTTCCTTTGTCCTTTTCTTTTAAGGGAGAACAGTGTTTGGTTAAAAATGCCCTTGGAACAATCAGCATTGTGGAGCAGCTTGTGCAGCACAAACATGACTTTGTGTTCACAGCAGGCCAAGGGCTGGGAATCTGCTGCTCTGGGATCCAAACAGCCCACAGGGAAACAGGACAAAGGGAGGAGAGGCCCCAAAGCATCTCCCAAAACTCACACTCTAAACCACATTAAACGAAACCCAAGTCTGTCTCTCTGCTCTTGCAGGGCTTCTGTGAACACATCAGGATAAAACATTTCGCTGCTTGGAAAACAGCTGGCTCAAATACTTTCCCTTGCTCCTCCCAGGACACAGCTGTATTACTGTCTGTTCCTTCAGGTGCAACAGACTCCATACATTTCTGGTCCCACAAAATAGCATCAGCAAGGAAGGTAACAACTCAGTTTACAGTCAGCTGTCTTAGGTATTAAGAAAAAAGTCAGTTATTTAAAGGATAGTTTAAAGATGTTTTTCTTACATTGGCAATCTCTTTCTCCAGGTCCATAACTTTTCCCATTTGTTCAGAAATCTCACTCTCATTGACAGAAATGTTTCTTTCTTGTAGGATTAGTTTAGCTACAGAAATCATGAAATCAACGTAGGCAGAACATGCCTGCAGGAAAAAATAGGAACAGGTTATAGACAAAACTCTTCAAAGTAGAGCATACCTTGATTATCTTCAAGATTTCATCTTCATTTTTATGAACTACAGTTCTTCATCCCTTATTTAAACAGTTCAATTTTATCAGAAATACTGTTAGTCACAACTAGAAATTAACTTTGAACATTCCCTCATGGAGCATTGCTGTGCAATTAGAGCACTGTTCAAAGCTAAACACTCCCAATGACTGCACTGTGTTTTCATTATTTAGAATGAGACATTTGTATGTCCATATTTAAACCATCACTCATGTTTTTTCTAGCTCACTTTAATTACAACTTCCAAAAATACCGCTTCCAAAGAGCCGTGTTCCCAGGAACATAAAACAAGGGAATTAGCTTTGTGGGAAAAGCACTCCCAGAAGCTGTGAACCTCCTCCAGTGCTTCTTGGAACAGTTAGAATTCATGTTGCTGTATGCAAAGTTAGACAATATAGATGAATAGACAATATATATGAAATTAACATTAAAGAGTTTACTAATGATAAGAACGTAAATACAGCAGCAAATTCTCTGAAATGTCACAATGTCAAATATCTTAAGATGTCATTATATTTTATGGAACCTCATTATTATTCTAATTCCATTATTATTTGTAATTCTAATTCCTTCTCGGTAAGTCATACTCATTTTTCTATCAATAGAAATGCTCTTTCCAATATTCCTATTCAATGCAAACAAAAAACATACATAGTGCTGGATCAGCTATCAAATAATAAATCTGGTTTATGCAATGTAATCTACCAAACCAGTGATTAAACCTAGGATTAATAAGGTGTGCATGTCATCAGCTTTATTAATAGAAGTATTTTGGTACGTTCAGCTCCTAAGGCAGGGGATGCACCTCTTTAATGAATGCTCCACGTGTGCAGCCATTCCCTATCCACTCCTGGGCATCCCTCCCTGCCAGCAGGGCCAGGCTGTGCCCAGCTGGGGCTGTGGCACCGTGGGACCGGGCAGCTTGGGACAGGGACAGGGCTCACAGGAGCCCAAAGGGCTCAACTCCCAGTGCCAGTTGCAAGCAAGAGAGATCATTTCAGAAAGAGAAAAGCCCATGAAACCACTGACAGCTACAACAAGTCACAAAAGACAGTGCATACCAGCCCTGTAAAAAACATCATAAAATTCAATATAGCTACTACCTCAAACCAGTAAGTTAACAGAGATTTTTAGGTACTGATCAGTGACTTTATTTTTGTCCTAAGTGCAGCTCTTAAGTCAGGTAGCAAAGAAATAAGTCAGCTAATTTCAGCTGGACTGTATAAATAGTCTCAGCAATTTCAGTGGAAACTTAAGACATTGGAATCACTCCTGTCTGAGCAGAGCCAACCTGTATCTTACAAGAGAAAAAGATTTTAAAATTATCTTGTTGGCAGATTCTGCTTGTAGCCCTGGGGTGGGAAATCCTGATGGAGGCAGAGGCCTGGAAAGAGCAGGAGGCAGAGATGGTGTTTGCTGTGTACAGCTCCTGGAGTGGAATAACACAGCAGGAACCAGAGCCAAGAGCAGGCTCTGCTGGAGAGCAGGGATGGAAGGGGAGCAGCTCTCACTTGGAGCAGTCATGCTTGGAAGGACATGGGGAACCTGCCTGCCAGTGATAAAGCTGTTTTTCAAGAATACTTCCTCCTCTACTTCCCCACAGCGCAGAGCTGATACTCAGGTAGGTCAGAGGACAGAAATTGTCTCTCAGTGCTGCAGTCAACGCAACACATGGAAGGAACAGATTTTGCTATGTGAGTCAGCTCCTAAAGGCCATCTCACATGGAACTGAGCAGTTCAGATGGCAGTGATTGTCTTAATGAGCATGTGATCTGTAATTAAATGTAATCACTATTAGGTGTTGGCACATCAGTAAAATACCTACAAACCCCAAATGGTCTGTACACTTTCTCATTGCTTCTGCATTTAATTACACAGAAGGAATGTGGTTAATTAAAGGTCACTGTGGTAGCAGTTTCAGCTCCATGACTTCAGCACAGACACTTCAGCCCTCAAGGACTTAAAGCACATCCAAGATTAGCAACAAGGATACAGTGTCAGTGCTAACAGGTTAATGAGACCCATAGAAGTAATGAGTAAACAAGAATTAAAGGCGACCATACGAGGTTTCAGGTATCTGAGCCACTTCTATGGTATCACATCTTTTTGCTGTTGTGTTTGTGTTCAGCAGCTGATGTAGGAGATCTGTGATCTTTTTGGATCTTTTGTGCAGCAAAGTGGTTCTGAATGGTTCTGTTTTTCTTTCCAAGCCTCTTACTGGTAGAAGTAGTTCATCTGCAGCATTTGCCAGTCGCTACCAGTCTGTCACAGCTCAGAAGTGACCTCCTTTTTGCAGTGACAGAACAGGGCTGATCATGACCGCTTGTATTCTGTCTTAATACAACTCTGACAGTCAGGGGATAGCTCTTGATCCAGCTGTGAAGCCTGGCAGAGGCTGTATAACAAAGCTAAATTGTTTCATGTTTATCTCCTTCCAAAAGGTCTTAAAAAGTCAAGTAGCTGCCTCAAAAATACAGGCTAAAACACGAGAACTGTCATCAGTGGTGTGTCAGCTCCCCCTCACCTCTTTGTATGCACCAGTGCACTCGTAGTAGTCCCGAGAAGGCAGGCCCAGCCCAGGCTGATCAATCTGTAAATGCAAATAAAAACTGAGAAGTGCTTAAGGGGAAATGGCAGTGCATTGTACCGTTCTTTCGGTAACTACAGGTGCTGATGCTCCACTGGCCAAATTATCTTCTGGCCACAGGGGCGTTCCTCTCTCATCCTGTTGCCCAACTTTAATTATTTTCATTCTCATTAGACTTTTTTTTTCTTTTTAATCTTTTTTTTTTCCTGTTGCTGAACACTGCAAGCCACTGGTAGCCAGTGTGAAAACAGGTGAAGTACAGATGACAAAACAGCCCAGAGACAAACCAGGCAGCTCCTGCATATCTGAAATTCCTGCATGGGAAGTGCTCACAGATCCATCTACCCACTGACAGGCGAGATTGGCTCTTTGCTCCTCTAACTGCTGCATCCCAGCAGTCACCAGACATTCTCCTGCCTTGTCTGGATGTTCAAGTTTCAGAGATGACCTTTCTGTGTCTGTCATTCCCATCTCACTGACAGTAACAGTGTATGAGTGCACAGGACAAAGATGTCAGCTTGGAGAACAGACAGGGCACTGTGAAACCCAGAATTTCAACTGAAAACTGCATTAATTCACAAATTCATCTACAAAGTACTTGGGTCAAATTCAGATCACTGATGTTTCTCCTTGTTAACATTTATGTCTGTGCTTCCAGTTATTTGCTGCACTTTTATGATCAACAAGGCCATGGCACCCAGGCAGACTTACGTGAATGATATGTGCTGTGGAATTTTTATCATCTGTGCCAACAAAAAAATTAATAAGGACCTTTTTTCCGTATCTGGAGTTGAGCTGTGCAATAGCTGTCTCAGCTGTCCAAGCAATACCTAAGCAAGTGAAAGGTATAGTAAGTCTCTATTTTTGGTAAGCAATAAATTAAACGATTTAGATATTTTAACTAAAAGGAAATAAGCACAGGTTATCTTACCATAGGAAGCATCCCAGTTAGTTGTTGCTACAGGCCACTCAGACACATTTGGCAATAAACTAATTAAAGGCCTTCCACCTCTGCTATCAATGGCAGCTTTTGGAAAAAATAAAATGAGTTACCATGACATTTTAAACCCCACAAATGTTATATATTATAATGAGTTCAGAACAATGAAGCTGAGAACTGTTTCCCCCATCACCACAGCAGCAGTTTGCTCTGATGTATGACTGTGCTTTAACATTTAATGTAAAAATGTTCCAGTCACAAACAGCATATGCAGATCTTTGAGACCATGACACTGAAGTATTGTCTTTTTTTTTCTCTCTGCAGATAGCTTGAAATAATAGTTTTGAAAAGTATTCATGGTATTACAGAAACTATAAAAATACAATTTAGGAAGCACTGCAAACGGTTTTACTGCTCTTTGTTCTAGTGGCAGAGCCTGGCGTGCCAGGTAGCTTTCACCTCATCCCTGGTAATTCCTACAAAAGAAGTTAATTTTCATTTAACTGACAGGATTTGAGTTTATGTATCTGCAGCAAATTAGTAACTGAAGAGTTACCTAAAATACCTGAGGTAGTAAAGCAGGAGGTACAATACCAATTTTACTGCTGACATTCTTATTGGACTCTATAGAATAGATACATTTGAGTTTTCACAAAGGATATCTGAAAAATTATGCACAGAATAGGATCCAAGTGTAGCTGACTGAGGGCCTTTCAGTGGCTGTTTAGATATCCTGTATGCAATGGACTTAGGGGACACTTACTTTCATTTATGCAGGACCTGTACAGAGTTTTTGCCTTCTGCACTGCTGGGATGTCATTAGTGCTGGGGGTGTCGAGGACATCTGGAAAACACACAGCAAATAATGGTGATTCCTGCTCTGTCCTGGCAGGGTTCTGAGGAGCAGGGCTGGCTCAAGAGTGCTCCGTGTCCATCGCTAACTCCAGGGAGGCTTTGCCTTTCACAAGCTGAGGGAAGAAGCTATGGAGGTGAAATGCCTTGCAGTGGCTTCAGTCTGTGCTAGTATGTGGAACGTAAAGGAGTCAGCAGATACTCTGTAGGTCACCCTTGGTGAAAGACAAATGCTCTCACTTCTCAGGGACAGGTTTTAAGCAACCAGGCTATCGTGTGAAGACACAGCTGGCAAAAGCAGGAGATAGGCAAAGTAAAAAACAGGATATTTAGCCTGGAGAGAGTGGCTTGGAGAGTGTTACATGAGTACAGACTGACTTCTTAGACTCTGTTATTTTCACCAGAAAGAACGGATTGTGAACAATTTGATACTCTTGATGTGACAGGTAGGAAAATGGCTTGTCTGCTCTTTGGGATATGGAACACAGATATGCAGGACATAGGGCTGCCAGAGAGCAGCTTCCAGCATTTCAGCTGATGTGGACACAGAGAAGCCTCCTCCTCTTCCTCCCCGTCTTCCTCCTCCTCCTCCTCCTCCTCCTTCACCTGCCTGGTGCTGTCACTGGTGCAGGATCAGGGTGGGGACTGCGATGGGTCTGATCTGCAGATAGCAGCAAGGGCAAGTGTGCTCAGCTCTGCTCCAGTGTCAGACACAGCAGCACAACTCCCAGAGCCGTCTCCAAGCAAACAGTTTGGGGCAGATTTGTCCTGAACCAAACACAAAAACCTGAAATATCTGGTAGTATTTTAAGCTTTGCTAGAAAACCACAACTTCTTAGGATAACAAGTAAGGCAAAGAAGAAACTTTATTTAGTCCCCAAACTCCACTGACCTTTTAAAACAACTTCTAGTTCGTCTCTCAAAATGTCAAAGTTGCTATAACGGGAGCTGGTCTCGGGGATGACGTTCCTCTTGAGCCACCCCCCACAGGCGTACTGGTAGAAGTCCTCGCAGGGCCTGGCACTGGGGTCCATGTTCTCCAGCATCCGGGCAGCTGCATGGACACATGGCACAAAGAGTCTTTACAGAAAGACAGGAATACACTTGTTTTCTCTGAAGGGGGAAGTCATAAATATATTTAGTTTAGAAGAGGCTCAAGCTTACTTGAATGTTCTAGACCAAAGTTCTCATCGGTGAACAAGGAATTACTATTCCTGTGCTGACCACAACTTCCATACTTTCCAGTTGGCTGTTTACTGGTGGTAAACTGACAGATGTTCCTGCTCCCTATGAGTGGTCAGTTCTAAATAAAATGTAGGATGTTTCATTTACCCTTCACTTACCCTTCTTTGTACAGAAATGTGGTGAACATTAGAAGGGGACCTTAGAAGCACAAGACATAGCAGAGGTTAAGTATCCACTGTAATGTAATTTTGGTAATTAAGTATGATTTAGTCTCAACTGAATCCTGTCTATTTCAATAAAATACTGACTTTGTTGGACCATTTCAGTTCTTGTCAGGAAAGGTTTTTCTATTAATGCCTTCTGGAAGCCACACTCATTTTTAGACCTACTCCACATTTTACTCTAGAACTGATACTGCCTCTTGCTCTCCCTTTGACCCTCTGGAAGTGGCTTGTCCAAGACTGGCCGGTCAGTGACCGATGGTGCCAGGGATTCTCAGTGAAATCCAATTCCTTGATGACAGTTTCCCAGCTGCTGTCCATAAACCCTCAGGGCTTTTTCCTATACCTATTCCCCTTCCACCCACACTGCTTCTACCACCAGTACACCAGAACAGAGTCTCTCACAGAAAGGAGAGATCTTAGGAGTCAGGCAAAAGCTAGGGATACCTCTGAATTTCCCAGGATACTGAATATTCTTCCCATTTTTCTGACATTATTTTTAGTAAATTATGAGGCTTGTGATTTCAAGTGTTCATTCCTCCACGTGGGCAAGTCAAATATTTATAGTTATTTTTCCAGTACTTTCAATATTTTCCATGTCTCTTGTGCTGGTGGAGAGACAGTCTGTGGTGTTTGTGTTGACTTGCCTGCCTCCATTTTTCAGCTGGCTTAGGAGTGTTACATCCTAGGCCAACATCTGATGGTTTTACAATGTTCCAGTGCCTGCAAGATGGAAACAGCCATGGACAGGTACATTTTCAACGCCAGACTGCTTCAGCAGCATAAAGCCCGCTATGGAAATAAGATACAAGGCCTCGTACCTGGTGGTTTCCCTTCTGAAGTCAATGGCTTCAGGGTGACTTCTGTTTAAAGGGATACAGGATCATGCCAACAGCCAGAGATCGGGAAATTCAGTCATGTTTTTACTAAGTATGATACTCGCTGCAGCCCCAAGAGCTCTGGGATTGTAGAAGCTCTGGTACTGGTTTCTGTCTTTTTTGCCCTGTTTCATTTAGGGGAAGGGGAATGTTTTGAATGCTGCAGTTTATTCCTGTCCTAACTCCACCTATTTGCTGTGAAAGAGGAAAGCTGTAATTATTCCTAACCTCTCCTGTTTTAAGGGTATCCCTCTGAATCTCTCTGCCAGGCTGGGGCAGCATCTGAAGGGCATCACTGTCCCTTGGATGACCTTGGCATGTGTCAGTCCAGCAGCACAGACTTTCCTAGCCAGGAGTAGACAGCCCAGCTGCCTCATTCACAGCCCTGCCAAACAGTAACAGTAGGACAGAAACATCTTCTGACACCAAGAAAAGATGGCCCTCATCCACTGTCTTGTCACTTAGGGAAAAACCTCACAACAAAATCCAGGAGAAATACACATCTTGCTTAATCATTAACAGTCTAATATCAAACCTGGCTTGAACTGTGCAGTCATGTTGCTCTGCTTGGAGTCAGCACTTGGGTAACCCTCTGTGCCTACTCATGTCACACAGAAATCATCTCTCAGAACTTTGCTGCTCCAAGGTCCAGGCCAGCCAGTATCAGCTATCCAACTTTTATCAGAACTTGAAGCTTAAATACTGCAAAAGTACCACAAAGAGCTCAGTCATGGGAAGTGTGGTCTTTCATTTAGGACTGTATGTGAAGCCATACATTAAGTATGACCATGCAGAATACTCTCCTCAAGTGTGTTGTTTGCACACCTGAGCCCCAAGATAACCATTCATTATTTGGCTGATACCACAGATACATTATAATCACGGAAATGTGATTATGATATGAATATTTTGTTATTTTATGTCTAATCCAGGTGAATTTATACCTATACAAATACAGGTAATACATGGTGGACTTTTCATTAGTGCTCAGTGCTGCTGTGACGAACCAGGGTTTGGCTTTGTTCCTACTGTCACTTGTTTACTCAGTTCCTACCTGCCACCAAGAATGTAGAGGTTCATATCAATTACTTGTAATGATTAATCTTACTGTAGTACTCCTGATTGTCAGCTGTTGCTTTAATAGCTTACAAATAAAGTAATATAAGCTGGCATAGCAACCAGTGACCTAGGGAGGATTCAGGAGCAACATAATGTGCTTACCTAGGTAAGAAACAGAGATCAAAATCCCCTGTTCCATCAGTCTGTGCTGCCTGAGCCTAGGAAAGTTAGCAGAGTGTGTCAGCTTACCAAAAAAATGCTCAAATGTACAAATTGCATGGTATCTTCCTGTGCTACACTGCAGTGGGTCTCACAAATCCATGGATAACACTGCCATGCAGTTACTGGTATCTTACCCTGGCTAACCAATGACTTCTCATTAAATTTTTTCTTCTTTATTTATTCATTATTTATTTTACTACATATTTTTTCTTCTGGTCATTTATTTGCAGCTCTTCTCTCAAATGAACAATCAGTTCTGTCAGTATCTTCCCTTTATCCCTTTCCAGTGGTTAAATGCTGTTAAAGCTTCTAACAGAAGCATAAAAGAGCAAAATTGTTCTGTTTAATTAATTTAGGCACTTCTTGCTACATTGTACCTCATTTCTCTGAACTTTTCCTGCTTTTCCTTTTGGAGTTCATTCATCATCACGCAGTCTGTCTAAACTCCCTTTTAGCAATGTGTATTTAGCTGAAAATGAGCATCATCAGAGATTAAAAACAATCCACTGGAGAACTAATTGAATCATTTTCCAAACCACAGCATGAGCTTTCATGGTGGGAGAACACCTTGGAAGTGGAATGAAAAGACAGTGATGGCCACCTGAAATAAACCTTATGTTTGGCCCATGCTGATGACAATATGCAGCTCCTGGGATGAGAGGCTGCCTTGGGTCTTTCCTGAGGCGACTCCAGCAGGACTGAGGGGCGGCGCAACAACCCGAGCTGCTAAAATGAGACCTGAGACCAGTAGTCCCATGGAAGAAAGAAACCAATATACTGACTTTCCTGTGCTGTTTCTGGCATATCTGCAAGTCAAAATGGTGTCTACAAATCAGAACCTTTTGGGAGCCTCCCACGGGATGCTGTGTACCTGGGATTCTTTAACAACTGCACTTAAATTTCATACACTTTGGCTTGCAAGCACATTCATTTGTCTTGCATGTTGACTGTCAAATCCTTTGTGACTCCTCACCCCCTTCCCAGGGCTGAACTTTCTTAGGCTCCATAGAGGTCAGTCACGATGCACAGAACCTATGCAAGAGTTACGTGTTCCTCGTGACCAAAGATAACCCAGAGCCATTGGGATGTTTGTGGTGCTGCTCATGGGAGGTTACCAAGGCTGAACGAGAGAGACAGGGTTTGCTCAGAAAGTTCAGCTCACAGTGGGGTGCTGGGAAAGGGGCCATGGCATGAGCTTCTCTTTTAGATCCTTTGGCACCCTCTGTGACCGGGCCACAGCCTTTCTGAACTCAGAGGCCAAGTTATCCCAAGGGGCTAGAGAAGGCAAAAGAGGAATGAACAACTGCCCCAAAGTCACACCAAGAGAGGGATTGCTGGGGTCTCATCTTAGAAGCTTCCCAGAAAAACATAATCAAAAGAGTCCTGTTATGGGGGTGTTCAGACACAACAGGTGATCCTCCACTGGCAGAGGTGGGATCTCCTCCTGCCTTGGAAAGGACTATGCAAGGGCATGAGGAGCTGTCAGCTGAGTTTGGAAAGTGGCAGGAAAGGAGAAAGCAGAGTTGGCACAGAGCCCCGGTGAAACCTGTGTTGGCACAGCCAGGTAAATGCTAGTTTCTTTTGAGGGCTGAGGGAGGCTGCTCCCAAGCCTAGGATTGAGGTGGAGGAAGGGTTATAAAGAGAACAGGGATATTTAATGGCTCTAAGCTAAAACAGGGTAGTTTTAGACTGGGAATTGGGATGTCATGGTTTTCAACCCACTACATGGGAAGAAATTGTTCCCTGTGAGGGTGGGCAGGCCCTGGCACAGGGTGCCCAGAGCAGCTGTGGCTGCCCCTGGATCCCTGGCAGTGCCCAAGGCCAGGTTGGACGGGGCTTGGAGTAACCTGGGAGAGTGGAAGGTGTCCCTGCCCATGGCAGGGGGGTGAAATGAGATGAGCTTTAAGGTCCCTTCCAGCCCAAACCATTCTGTGATGCTATCATTCCATGATTTAGAAGTAAATTAGGCAAAAAAGGGAAGCAGCGTTAATTGCTCTGGAGGAGAAAACAGAAAGACCAAGAGGACCAGAGGTGAGGGGAAAGGGAGGGCGGGGGTAACGACCCTTTCACCTACTCTGAGAGGATACAGAGCGTGGGACTCAGCATTTCCCTGATGCATTTTAGCAGCTTTCCAGTAGAGTTCAGATCGGATGTGAACAAAGAATTCGTATGCACTTGTTACTGAAGGATGAAGTAGCCTGTCAGACTATAACACTCGTAATTTTTTGGACATGGAGGATGACTTTGTAATATTGACAACATCACAGCACAAGATTTTACTTTTGTAGAAGAACTATGCTAAGAAAATCATGTGGGGTAGCAGATCCCATGCTTCCATGTGCCATACTTGTCTGCAGTTAGATGGGAGCATTCTATGGCGGCAATTTTGTGTAAAAACACATAAATTAATTTCAAACACATATATATTTTCATTCTTACCTGATTTGATACAGTCTGGCGTCTTGCAAACCCCATCTAAAAGAGAATACAATCACTCTCTTAATTCTTTACTCAGTGTCAATATAATAAAATCTACTGTAAATATTTTCATTGACAGTCAATTTAATTGCAGTGTACAGTAAGATAAATATGAATGGACACCTTACACTCAGTAAGGGAATATTTATAGGATCAGGCTCTCAAAATATTGTCATCCTCATCCCTTTAGGGTCATTCATGAGTGCTAGTCACTCATCATGTGGAATTTTTGTAGTCACCGGAGGAAAATGTCCTATCAATTGGAGGTGGGCAAAATACTATTTTTATAACAAAGAAGCAATTTAGAGAAAAATAGCACAAGGACTGGAGAGAATTACAAAGCCAGTCTGAATTTAGCAATACTTTACAATGACAAAAGGATTTTCAAGGAATTATATGAATATTCTCAGACAGTGAAGTCTTCTGAACAAAATACAGGATTCAGGAACTTGAAAATATTTCCTTTTGAGACTTTTGAAATAAAACTTTTTTTCCCCATGATGGCGTTTTCCCATCCCATAATTGAACTACACTTCAATTAAAAGCTTAAACAAAACTATTAAGTACTTCAAAATTAAATGAAGCACTTAATTCCCAATATAAGGAAACATTCTAGTTTGACCCTAGATGGAAATTTTAGCTTCTCTGTATTATCTTTTCCAAAAATTATCAGGGTATTTACCCCTGAATGAAATTATTTTGCTCTGGCTGCTGAAGCACAAAACCTCTCAGGATGACTGACTACACTCACTGAGAGTCCTTGATGCAACAGCCTGAAAAAGGAAAAAATAGGATTTTCATACATCTACAGAAACACAAAGGAAGCCCTGGAGTTTGGTTTTCTTCAGCAATGTTGTAATTTGTTAGGATTTTTGCTTACTGAAGCATTAATTACAAACAGAAGTATTCCTAAGTCAGAACAAGCAGATGGTTTGTGTTTACCACAACTTTGCATGAACAAATGAATTTACCGAGTCCCAGCTGGAAAGACGCAGTTTCTGAGTTTTTCCAGCAACAAGAAGTGTGGATGCAGCTCTACATTTCAGCCAACATCCCAAACCCCTTCCCTATTCCCCTGTATTTGTGCATCCCACCAGTCCCAGTGTACTCACCGTCATACGTGGCGTACAGGGCAATCATGGTGATGGCCACGATGGCCAGCAGCACCACAACCACAGCCAGCCCTATTTCCAGGCCACTCCATCCCAGTTTCTTCTTTGGTTTTGGAGTATTCATTTCAGTTATATCCATCTGGCTTTCCGACTTGCCCATAACCCAGCGTCTGGAATGGAAAAGGGAATATTCACTGAGCACTTACCCTGAGTCACAGGCTTGAAACCGGCTCCTCAACTGCACAGTAACAAAGGTGTTTTCTAGGTGAGTTTTCCAATTATTTGTAATGCTACTGGGCTGCCCGTCAGGAAATGAAGAATCCTGCCCTCTGCCAGGCCTGTGCGCACACACAGACACACACGCACACGTACCATGCACTTCGTGTCATGGATGGACAGCAGAAGAGTGCAGTTCCTTCTCGTGGAAGAGCTTCCTTCACACCACACAGAAAAGGCAGGCCAGCAAACAAAAACCTATTATTAAAAGGTACCCACGAAGTTTAATCTTGTGTGGAGGTACAGGAGTTCACAAGCAGTAAAAAGCAAGTCTTTTTCCTTGAATAAAAATTAACTTAACCTGCCAATTACTTATCTAATGCCAAAGGTCAAAATATGCCATTGTGCTTCGCTGTCACTTCTAAAATATTATGTAAGCAGTTCTTGACTACAGCTTTACAGCTGGCTCTAAAAATAGAAAAAAATCAGGCTCTGCTGGGAGCCTGTCAAATTCACACTGAAGACCGGGAGTCTTCACAGTAATTTTTAAAGAACTGCGAGCAGGCCTGTCTTTGGAGGTTAGAGCACTGGGAAACAGGAGTCACGCAATGCCGGTGGCAGCGAGCTCATGCTCACTCGTGCAGCTCATGCAGTAGGTTTGGAGATGGTCTCTCCGTTGCTCTTCAGAGGTAACTGGGCCACATCTGCAGTGCTGCTGGTGGCAGCTTTGTGCTCTCCCTTCACCTGTTCCTACTTACCCAGGGCCAGACTCTCCTCCACCAACTGAGATTCCAATCCCTACACACACAGCAATGTATTTCTCAGTATTTCACAATGAAAATCCCTCACAGCATTTCCTGGGGCTCTTTACATCCACAGGCAGTACTACACCCTTTCCATTCAATGGGAAAGAATATGAGAATTTCACTGGGGTAAATAATGGGAACACTGCATTCCCCAGACCCCTCACACAAAAGTCACCCTTCCTTACACCCTTTCCCTCCCCCCATAAGTCAATGAGGGACCCTTCTCAGGCTCTGCATCCAGTCAAGTCTAAGACTCGGAACTTCATTATTTTAAACTGGCTTTGCTGTATTGCTGACTTGTGTTCATCCCAACTCAAACTTTCCTCAAACTGCTACAATCTCCTAGATCTCCCATCCTTGTTTTTCCACTGGACCTCCATTTTCTGCCTGATTCACATTCCTTAGTTCCCAATAATCTCTTCCTCCCTCTGATGTCCACCTCCCCGAGAATGCGGCTCCTCTGCTGCAAAAACAATTCAGTAAAGTGTATGTTTATTAATAAACTAAAGATGTCAAATAACCCAGTATTACAGACGTAAGTAAAGAGAGATTTTGTGTTCCATGGGTTTACCAGTACCTGTCTTGGTGGCTCACTGGACATTCTCATACTGTTCCACCACATAAACAAGAGGATATTTTATTTCTGTGTGTCTCATTTGCCCTCCTGTCAGTACTCCTGGGACTTCAAGATTCAGGAGGTGACTGGCTGTGCCAGAAGTGCAGCTCTTCCATGGCTCAGGAGGCTAGAATCCTGAGGTCTGCCCAGCCTCTGTCTTTCCACACAAACAGGGACCACAACTACTTCCACGTGCCACATGAGTTGCTTTTTTTCTCTGAAGAACAGGATTTTTGGTCAAATGAGCCAGTGGTTTCTGAGGCACAGGACTGAAATCCCACTGAACTGTGCAAAGGAGTGAGAAATCTGCTCTGCATTAACTATGAGCTAGAAGTTCATATGTAATACAAAAGCAAATTAACCATTATCCCCTTCTCACTTCCAGTCATATTAAGCAGCAAAAAAATGTTATTTATATGGGCTAAATACTGCCGAGTCTCCAGAATCCTCTGAGTACTTGGAGCCTCATTGAAGCAATGATGCCTATCTCCTGAATCTGCTGGTGACTTTGAGCACTGAAAACAGTTCCGTAGAGCAGCAGGAAACACTGCACCTTTCATGTGCAAATATGTTCTTTGCAGTCATCTAAGTTTTTCCAAGCGAGCTAATCTTTCTGTTCTTGCAGGAGCGCTCCTCGCGTCTAAAGGCATCTGACTAATTTTTACTTCTAGTTATTTAGAGAGTTGAGCCCATCTACATTAACGACCACCAGGTAATTAATCCGCTGCGAGCACAGAGAAACTGTAGGAATAATTTAAGCAGATACAAGCCTCGATATTGTGGTTTTCTTACACTTTTCCTGGTGCTTATGTGATCCCCTCTGCTCTGTCTGCTGAAGCTTAGACACCACAGACAGCTGAAAATGTTTCGACTGATGGCTGGTCTAGATGGCACAGGGAATTAATGAATGCACTGGCTTCTGTTTTTCGGATGGGTTTGTTACAATCGGTTTGTGGCTTACTTGGTTCCCAGCGTCGCCTCCACAGAAAATGTAGCACGTCACGGGAATACTTTACTATTTTTTCATTAACTTCTGCAGCCTGTCCCGTGCCGGCCGGGCAGTGCCACGGGGCATCGCCGGG
>VXBT01002725.1:34959-135662 GCA_013400235.1 Oriolus oriolus
GGCCGCCGGCGGAGCTCAGCGCCCGCGGGCAGCGGCGGGGCCGCGGGGCGCCCGCATCGCCGGGACATCAGAGCCCGAGGCGCTCCCCGCTGCCCGCGCCTGCCGCTCGGCGCCACCGGTCAAAGGAGCCCTTGTCCGCCGGCCGCCGGACGAGCAGTTCTCCGGCTGACCTGAAGGCTTCTTCCTCTTCGCGATCATAAAAATGGGATGGGGCAGGAAACAAACAAACAAGCCCCCCCGCCCCGGCGAAGCACGCTTTGTGCACCTCGCCAAACCTCCCCCGGCGCCGGGGCAGCGGCGGGGGCAGGAGCGGCGGCACGGGGCCGGGCGGGGCGGAGGAGCGCCGTGTCCGATGGAGCGGCCCCTGCACCTGCCCGCCCGCGCCCGCTTCTCATTTCTCCCCGGGCGGTTCAGGAGAAGGAGGGAGAGGATGCACGGGGAAGGTTAGCGGCTGCATGTCTGCGGCTCGGTGCCTGCTTCCATGCACACTCATCGCCTTTGTCAAATTAATGCAGTCACATACGCTCTGCAAGATCTTACATCCTCGTTCACCGAGTGATTTCTCCTCGGGAGGGTGATAGCTGTGACTTCTTGCACGGAGAGGCAGCCCTGAGCTCCGTCAAAAGGTTTCTCAGCTAACTGAGTACCAAAAGATATTTGTTTCATTCTTACGAAGTTTCATTTTAATTAAGTTTCATTTTTACTAAGAGACTGACAAACATCAACAGCAGCAATGTGAGTTGCCGTCATTCCTCTCACTCAAACCAGACACCACGCTCCTTTCTGCTGCCTTCCTTTAGAGGTTTATTACCTCTGAGGCAGACATGGCAGGAATTTCTGAAATCTTTTATTACCAGCTACATGCACTAAAATGTCTGCGGCTTGAGAGGGGTAACTTCCTCCTACCAAGAAAGGTGGAAACTGAATCCCCACTTCTTTATGGAACTGCCCAGTGAGTGATCCGCAGGGCAGATGCAATGAAGAGGGGAAGACAATAACTGAGCATTAGCTGTTAAAATGAAGCACTTTTTCAAAATGAACCTCTGAAGAAGGAGGTTTTTTTCACCAAAAAAGCAATAGAAGTCTCAAAACTGGGCAAGAAAAAAATTACAAAAGGTCTAGAGAACAAAAGTACTGCACTTTCTTACAGAGAAGAGTGGGGGAAATGCTAGTTACATCCTTTCCAGGATCAGTGTTCAAATATCAGAAATATCTCACTTTCACCCTTTCCTGCAGTAATTCTACCAGAGTTCCAGTCCGATTCCTGGGACAAGCCATGTGCTCCTGCAGGTTGCTCCTGTCATTACCTGATGCCTTAAACAATAGCAATTTTCACCAAGCAAAGTAAGAACAGAGGAGGCTTTAAAAATACGTGTGATTTTGTAACCAGGTGCCTATTGCACAGCCTTCAGTGCAACAAAGCTTGGGAAGCACAGGGTGATGTGAGAACAGACTGATCTAAAATGGCAAAAAAGGACTTGTTTGAAAAATTTTAGGTGAACAAAAAAAGTAGAACTGCCTAATTCACCACAAAGAGAGAGAAAAGGAAGAAACTCCTCTGGCAATCTGTAAATGGCCCGAAGAGGACTAACGTACCTGACAGGCAGTGAGAGAGTTTCCGCTCTTGTAGAACCTTGTGCTTGGAAAGAGAGAGCAGACGTTGGTGACACAGGCAGTGAGGTGTGATCTGTGAGTCCCTATTAGGGCCTTTCTTAGGGAAAACTCCCAGCAAGTCAATAGTGTGATATGCTTCTTAAGAATAATGTTATCAGCGCTCCTGTGGGCAATCAAAGAAGCGAGGTTTGCAGTGGGAGACAATAGTGAGGTGAGGGTCTCTTCTTCTCCCAGATAACAAGTGATAGGACAAGAGGAAATGGCCTCAAGTTCTGCCAGGACAGGTTTAGTTTGGATATTTGAGAAAATTTATTCACAGAAATGGTTGTCCAGCCCTGGCACAGCTGCCCAGGACAGTGGTGGAGTCCCCATCTCTAGCGGATTTAAAAGCTGTGTGGATGTGGCACCTGGGGACATGGTCATTGATGGCCTTGGCGGTGCTGGGGGAATGGTTGGATTCGATGGTCTTAGAGGGCTTTTCCAACCCTATCGTTTTAGGGATGACAGACATGTAGCTTCATTCTGCTAATGGACATGCCCTACAGATTCCTGAGGGCAAACCCACCGATGCCAGGATGAACCAAGGAGCAGGTTGCCCTTGTATTGATTCTGGTTAAACACTATGTGTTTGCTTCCCTCTTATTCACCTTCCCCTGCTAGGACTGTGATTTCACCAAGATAAGAAACAAAAAGGCAAACCAACGACAGAAAGTTCACCCCACAATTGAAAGAAACAATTTACCCTCACATTTAGAGATAAGAGTAAATAGTTTGTCCTTACAACTTGCTGAGGTGTGCTGCTCCAGTGATCTTACTGCTTGCAGTGAGAAGGAGGAGGAGGAACAGTCTGCAGCTTCATCCTTTAGGGAGAAGTTTGGAGGGGTCTGGCGCTGCTGCTCACAAAGGACTTCTCTGGAACAGAGCCAGGTTGAACAGCCACCAGGTTGAAACAAATACGTGGTAAATTTATGGAACCAAGTAACATTCAACATACAATTTAGAGTCAGAAAATGAAAAAAGGGAGTTAATATGGAAAAGTACACTGTTGTTAAATCCACATCCTTGAAAAACAAAGACTTCTGCTCACTGCTAATTTGAGAGGAGATAGCAATACTTAGCAGTACTATTCCTTAAAAATCTGGCTAGGGAAGGAAGCTGCTCCAAAATCTGTGCTCACAAGTAGTTCAGAACATCATACAAAAATGGATTCACTGTCCAGCCTTCAGAAAAACAAGCTGCATCCCAACAGCTCAACTGGAATTCCTCATGGAATGAAGAAAAGCCAATGACCCATTCAATATTGTGTTTTCCTGTTGGTCCAAATGACTACAGCAAGACCTCATTCCCAATATGACCTCTGGGTGACATTTGGGACATTAGGACCCATTTACACTACTGTGAAACAACATTATTGATACTTGTATTTATTTCCTTTTGGGAAAGCTCACTTTTCAAAGCAGCAAAGCCAGGGTTCACAGAACAAACAACGTGGATGCTGCCTGTGTGAGTTTGACCACCCTCCTCAATCCTGTTGATCCCTTCCCTGTCATGTCCTCTCCTATAGGAGAGTAAAATGCGGAACCTCCTGCCTTCCCTCCATAGCCCCACGCGCGTTCAGTGCAGTTGGACTGTGAGAATTTAGGTGGTGAAATTTTACCACACTGAGTATTTCCTCATTTGGGTCTGGTTTTGTTTCTCAGTAGGTTTGTAATGAATCCAAGCCTGGGTAATTTCTCATTCAGGAAAGCAAACAGTCTAGGTCTCAAAATATTTGTTTCAGTGCCTAAATTATTCAGGTCTAATTGTATTGTATTACAAAGCTTTGTCTTTGTTAGGTGACAGGCTTTGCAGAGCAACTGATTTGCAGGTGTTTGCAAGCCTGATAAAACACTTGGCTGAAAAGGCTGAAAAGCTGCCTTTTTTTTTTTTTTTTTGGCTGTTTTTGAGCTGGCCTAAGAGCCACACACATTGCTGCAGCTAGCACTGGCTAACAGGCTCTTCAGGGTGCTGAATCTCTGCAGCCATACCAGGAACCATTGTGTTAAATGTTACTGGGCTAATACTGGGTGATATTGTAAAAACAGGTGATGTAAAATTGCATGTGCCATATGCAGATGGCATGAAAACTGATAATGGTGTAAACCCAGAAGAAAAAGAGAGGAGAGAACTGAGATACGTTAACCACAGGTTTCCTGTGCAGTGCTGATACAGTTGTGAAGGCTTAGTCACACTTTTCTGGTTAACTTTAAAGCCACAGCTTTGGGAAAAAAAAGAGCACAAGAGCAGAGAGGCCTTTACTCCAGCAAAAACTGGAGCAGGAACTGCTAGGGACATGCAAAATCCAAGGAGTCTACACCTCGCTGTGTTTCCAAGCAGCTGTCTGCACTGGGGCTCCACAGCGCTGGGGCCCTGTGGCACCGGGGCTCTGCGGCACTGGAGATCCACAACAGAGGTTCCAAAGCACTGGGAATCCAAAGCAACCGGGATTCCAAAACATTGAGGCCCTGTGCACTGGGGTGCCTGAGGTGGGGGCTGAGGGCTGCGAGTGGGCTGGGCCCCCACAGCCCACACGGTGGGTGTTGACCTCTTGGGAGTGCTGCACCCTCCCAGTGCCCATGTGCTGGTGTGCCCTGGCAGGGGCCAGGTGTTGGTGAGCGGCAGGGGCCTGCAGCTCATCCCACCACAGCCTCAGGAAACCCAGCTGCAAGCTCCTGCAGGGAAGTGCTGGAAGGTCCTGCAGGGACGTGGATGTGGCAGGAGGAGCCTCAGGAGCCATCAGCAGTGATGGTGTTGCCCCAGCATGACCACCAGCCCTGCTGCTCCAGTTGTGGTTTTTCCTGCTGTCATGGCTTGTCGCACGTGGACACAAAAGGAACACAAGACACTCGCTCTGAGAGAGAGAGAGCAAACCCACCGGGAAGCCGGAAAAAGCTCCAGCCTGGGGGGTCTCGTTTATTTTATAGACTTTTAGAAAACCTCACTGATTGGATAGTGAAATTACCACCCTTCAAATACATAGGTTTAAGGAGAGATCTGTCAAATGTCTCTGCCTTAGGAGAAGAAATGAAAACATTTTGGTAGTTAGACATAACATGGCTTATGTTTACAGAACAGAGTATGAATACTTCGTCTACAAAATTAAAAACATTGAAGAATTGTAAAAAACAAGGCAACAATGGCTCATGTTTAAATGTAGGCATTTCTCTTTTGGAAGCATTTGCTGATGCTATCACCTCAAAAGCCTAAACTTTGTGTTTTGTTGGTGTCATCACCATCTTTATTACTCTCAGGCCTTGCATCCGGTAGTGTCCTGGTGCCTCTATTGCAGAGTTGGCATTGCCCAGGAGCCTCGTGGCTGGGCAGTGGAGTGCTGTGCCAGGGAGGGGCTGGCATGGGGGCACTCAGATGATCCTGTGGGATGTGTTTGGAGCTGCTGTGGCACAGGAAGTGCCAGCAAGTCAGTAGCAGCACTGACCAAAGAGTGAACCAGGCAGGGAGGTACATGGGGACCCTGACTGTGGGGAGTGTTTTGAATCAGGGACCTGTAAAGCATGTGCTTGCTCTCTGCTTCTCCTGGCTCAGTGAGAGTAGCTGGATTACACTCAGCAACAAGATT
Organism: Oriolus oriolus; assembly: GCA_013400235.1. NCBI lineage: Eukaryota > Metazoa > Chordata > Aves > Passeriformes > Corvidae > Oriolus > Oriolus oriolus. The sequence continues at coordinate 40,190 of VXBT01002725.1, forward strand.
AAGGCTGATAATAGGTTGGACTGTGGTGCTGTTTGAAGCTGAATTGTAATGCCTGGTGTGTCTGTACAAAATAATTAAAGTTGACAAATAAAGGAGCACAGGTTTTTCAGTCCATGTGATAGTTTACAGATGACTTGTTGCCCAGGAGTTGTTACTTGAGCAGCTTTGCTCAGCTCTGCAGTGGATTTGAGGCTGGAAGCCACGATCAATGTGTGTTACAGTCAATCCATATTCTGAGAGCATTGGAGGAGCCCAAAGTTCTGCAGCAAATATCTTTGTGATTGACTTGTAACACTTTTATTTATTTATTTTATATATTTATTTAATTTTTTAAAAGTAGATGATATGGCAGAATCTGGCAGCTGGGGAGGAGGGGATTGGTTATCAGCTGAAAGGGTAACGGGAACATTACAGAGTAAAACATGCTCCAAAGCTACTTCTGGCGGCGTCAGTCCTCTGGATAACAGGATTGCAGCCTTACTCTGTCTTGTCTTTTCTTTATAAGATAATGGGATGAACATCACCCATTTTCTCAATGATAGAATAACCTTTTCATCGTCAAATATCAGACTAATAAGTATTTGTGGTGTTTGCTGTAAAGGTGCATTGAATGGTTGGAGAAGTCCAGTGGAGTGCCTAAACTATCTACAGAAGTGAGGATGGTGAAAGCATCTTGGAGGATGCTCAAGGTCCACTTTTCCTCTAGTGTGATAGTCTGGGTGTGTTGAGAGAGCAGGTAGAGCTGCGTTCACAGAGCCGCAGCACCTCTGAAAAACACGGGCCTTGTTCTTCCTCGAGAATGCAATGAATGCTGGCAGTACTTAATCAAAGGTATGGGATCTCCCATCAGTATTAAATCAAATGCATGAGATCTGCCAGATATCTTAGTGGGAAATTAAAAGTACAGCAAAGAAGCGAAGGAAAAATGCTGATTATTTCAGTGGAGTGAAGTGGTGACCTTTTTTGTATTTATGCACTTTTATTGAAGTATCCTGTCCAACAACACTCTGAATTATTGTTTAGAATATAAAATTATTTATAGCTAAATATAACTAGTAGGGCATGGCAGTGCTATGTGAGGGCATTGTGTAAGGTGCACACACCCAGCATGTCTGTGGTGTGTTGGCCACATTAGATGGTTGATGGATGAGGAGGCTGTTAGCAGGAGAGAGGAACTCTTTGAAGGACAGGTCCTGAAGTGTGTGTTTTCTCAGCAGGCTGGAAGAATGTCCAGCCTGGTACAGCCACTAATCAGGTTATCCCTGCCGAAGGCTGTGATTGTTTTCAGTGTCATAGTCTGTTACAACAGCGAGCCACTGATGGACTGCAAGGCTGATAAACACACTCAGCACCACAGGCTGTGTCTGCTGGAGTCTGGAGTACAGTTACAGTCAAGAAGATTGTTAAGGCTGGGGGGTATTCAAAAGAGAGGAAAGAAATGTTGAAATTTAGGATGACAGATTAAAAATATTCATTAGTAATGTCTAGGCCACTGGAAAATAATCAGCCATAACGTAACAAAGCAGTGGGTAGTGACACCTTGCCTGGCCTAGTGGCAAATAAGTCCCATTTTTCTGTTCTTTCTCGCTGCTGGCACCCTGGATGAGAGTTTCTTTTCACCACCCAAATGACATAAGCAAATAGTCAGCAAGAAAAATAGGTTGTGTTTCAGTGTCACAGATTAGCTGGCTCCACAGCCCTCCACAGCACATGAGATCATTTGAACCAAGTCCATGACTTAAATGTCTCTTTCTGGTCTTTTTTTAATCCCAAATGACTAAGTACAAGGCTTGTATGGCACAAGTACAATATGGAAAATGGGGAGGAAAAAGTGCTGACTCTGGGCTGTCAGAACACTGGGAGAGATGTCCTGTTCCAAGGCATCCTTCTTAGGTCACACTGTGGTAGTAGATCTGGGAGAGAAAACCAATAGGTTTTCCTAATGGTTTACATTAGATTTTCTGTCTTAAAATATGAAAGGGCAAATGTGCTGTATGTCTGAATGTGAAAATGGGAAAACAAATCTCTGTTGTTTGTCTCAATGAGATCTTGTCCTGCCTTCCCTTGGGCCTGTGTCAAAGCTTCTGGAAACTTCATGGGTGACATCAAGAGCCAGGACATGGCTGTGCCCTGGGAAATGGGCCCCCTCGGGTAGGTGCTCGTGCTTTGTGTGTTCGGCTGCAGATGTCTGAGCATTCTTACAGTTAAGCTCATGTATTAAATGCCTGCTCTGCATTCTGCTGCCAAGGCATGAGCACACCTGTGCCAGTGCAGCTCCACAGGGATCCCTGCTCCCTGCCAAGCCACAGAGAGCTGCTCCCATTCCTTCGGTACCAGAGAGGTGCCCTGGCATCGCCAGCTCAGCACCTCCGTGCCCCTCGCCCTGGCTGGGCAGCCCTTACACAATGCCAGCAGTGGTCTTTCCCCCTGGAGCTGAAAGTCTTCCCCTTTCCAGGGGGTTATTTCCCTCCCTCTTTAGTCTTTTTCCACTGCCATTCACTTGCCTCACGATTTCAGTTTGCCTGCTCTCTGATCCTGCTTTTACCTCTCCTGTTGGCTCTGTCTCTTTCTGCCTGTCTCTGTTTCACTGAAGCTTTTACTGTGAGGAGGATCAAATAATTGCAGGGTTAAAGCAGACCCTTGAACTCACAGCGTTTAATGGGTTTGTAATTAGGCCATGTATCCCTGTGAGAATGGGCAGTCTGGGAATCTGCCAGGATTTACAGGGGGATTTAGTAGCCTGCTAAGAGTTTCCAGACCTATTACATTCCTTAAGAAGTTTTAAAGACACCACTGATTTTGGCAGGGAACTAGGAACTAGGATGTCTCTAAATACACATAGAACTGAGGGATGAGAAGTAGAAAACTACTTACTGTGTAAAAAACAAGGAAAAGCTTCAAAGATTTTATAATTTGAAATGCAGAAATAGATGTTCAACGTTATCTTGGTAACACATGCCTAGCTTAGAGCATATGATTTGTGTTTTCTCTGAGAATTCATATTTACATATTTGATAAGACATGAATATTAAAACACAAATTAACCAGGCTCTGTGTATGCATTGTACTGTAGGTATATGTGACTACTGCTGCTTTCTGATCTTGGAATATGTAATTGTGTTTAAAAAAATGATGAAGTCTGCTTTCCTCCATCCTACCTGTTTGCCATTTATAAGGTTCTGTGGCATCACATTTTCTGTGTTTTGGGGAGATCAGCGTCTGTTAAATGCCAGGTGATTTTATTATGAAGTCCTGGTTTATTTTTTACTCATAACTGAGACAAGCACAAACTTCTGTTGTTGTTTACTTTCCAGACAGGAAGGGAAAATTACATCTAACCTAAAAATACCTTCCTTCCCCTACCCCATGTCTCAGTGCTTTGAGCTTGGGCAGGGTGGAGGATAAGAAAAGGCAGAAAACAACTGGGCCATTTTCTCATAGTAGTACAAAATTGCTGCTTTTTCTTCCAGGTTAAAGAAACCCAAACCATAATTAACTTTCTTCTCCATGTTCAATAATTACCTTGAAAAAAGACCACAGCAACAAAAAACTACTCTGCTTACCTGTGCAGCAAAGGGAGTGTAGAACCTTCTGGAAATTTGACCTATCCAAGTTTGGTTTTGGATCAGCAATGGGTTTGACTTGTGAAATTGGGCTCTAAGCTCAAATTCACATTTTCTTGTAACTGTAATGGATCTCTCAGAATGGTTTGGGTGCATACCCATATCTCCTGACTGCAGCAATGCAAGGGCACTTGTTCATGTCAAATTGATTTGCTCCTGTGAAAAGTTTTGAAGTTACAGTGAGTTTAAGTCTTGTTTAAATACAAGACTATAAATTCAGCTGTTTCTGTACCTATTACAACATAATTTCACTGATGGCATCCTGAGCACTAAAAACATGTGCTTCTAAAAATGCTAACGTTGTGAGGAGTGGGATGAAAGAAAAATACTTCCTTGGGCTTAGTAGTTTGGGTTTTATCTCTATCAAGAGCTACAGTGAACTTTTACTGCTGTTCTTACACAACCTCAGAGTACCTCTGTCACCTGTGGGCAGAGTAATTTCATTATAGTCCTTGGCATTACACTGGATTTATACCCCTGCTCTCTGACTCGAAGCAGAGTTTGGGTTTCTGTGAGTAACAGCAGCAGCAGGAACCCACAGTTCAACGTGTCACACTGTGAGCTCTTAAAATATCATCAAAACTATCAATCTGAAGAGCTTCTGGAAAACAAATTTGCAGTTTAAACATCAAGCAAAAAGTGTCCCTTCCTCTTTCTTCACTGAATTAGCTTTTGAAAAGGCCAAGAGCTGCTGCAGAGATATCAAGGGCTGAAGAATTCAGAGCAGGTGGTACCAATTGTGCAAGCCCAGCTTGCAGCCAGAAGGATCCGACCCCCAGCTGTGGAGCAGCCCAGGGGATCCGGAACGGCTCCCGCGGGAGGACAGCGCGGTCTGGCCGGAGCACCGAGGCCACCCCATGAGTGGGGATTTTTCTCTCTCCCTCAGAGAGAACCCCAGGGAATGCCACGGTAAAATTCAACACGACGGCCATGAAGAAATAGCTTAACTGGTTTAGGTCTCTGCTTCTTCACTGATGGGGGAGCTCCTGGTGGACACTGGGTCCGCATTTGCCAAGCAGAGGTCCCGTGGAAGAGCAAATCCTGATGTTTATTTTTGTAGGGGATAGTAGCACTTACCTACTGTGTGTAAAGGTCTAGAAAATATGCTTGGTTAAATTTCTTTGTGTGAAAATTGTGACATCCATTCTTCATTTCTGAGGACTGGAAATGGTAGTATTTATTCTGTGAGGATTCTTATGAAATACAGTCATGCATTGATGTAATTTCCACATGTTTTCATAGACTTTTAAGTTTTTCTTTTCTTAGACTACTGTTATAGTTACAATTTGACCTTCACTCCAGCAAGACTTCCTCTGGAAAGTATTCAGAAATGCTCAGAACTAGTAGAATTATTTTCCTTATTTTCATGCTTTAAAGAATTATTTCTGTCACAGCTGTTCTTGATTTAGGTGAGGGAATGGTGCAAAACAATGGCTATAAAACACTACACACCCCCTCTAAGTGCACTGAGCTTGTCTCACTTCTCTTCATCCCGTGTATGTGATTTTACAGCACTGTGAATGCTCTGAAGTCTCTCCTTGTAGAAATCCCCTTTTGCCCTTTGGGAATGTCCTGTGCGTCCTGTGCAGGGCAGCTGTGGTGTTGTGGTGGAAGGCAGAGCCCTGCTGGTGGTACTCGCTGCTGGGACATGTGTTCATCCTCCAGCTCAGGCAGTGCCTTCCCTGGTTTGTCTGGGCTTTGGTCCCCAGGAGGGTAAAACCCACCTTTCCTGTAGTGCCTCCGAGTCCATCAGCCCAGGCTGTGCCTCGTGGGGAGACGTGAGAGCGAGGAGGAATTTCCACACCTGTGCCTTCAGCTCCCCCTGCTCCCCTGAACTCCCAGGGCAGTGTTTGCCTGGTGTACCTGCACCGAGGGAGCCTGTCCAGTGCCTTTCACATTCTAAATGTAGCATCAACTGACTTCTTACACTGTGAGATTTCAGCTCTTTCCATTTACAGATTACAATTTCTTCATAGAGAGGTTTTTTTGACCTTATATTTTATTCAAGCTTTTCTTGACAGTTTAGGTAAATACTGTCTTTGCTTATGCATCATTTACAGCTTAGCTAAAAGTTCTTTAGCTTTGGACACAGTTCACACTGTGTGGTGTGTGACACTATTCTTCTTTTTTCACTGACTGGGTGCGCTCATGTTTATGAGTTCTATTTGTTTCACCTGAGACAAAAATCCTCTGCCCTCAGCATATGTTATCACCCTGATTATTAGTTCTTGTTTACAGATAGGAGCTTGCTTTTACTATGTAAATAATATTCTGCTCTGATGGCTGGGCCAAAACAAAATTCACAAGAGTGTTTATAAATATTTATTCCCACCTCTTCCCAGGTCTTGTGTACCCTATGCTCTGAAACACTCCTGGAAAACCCTGCTGTATCTTGGATAACTTAATGTCAGATATCCTGGAGAATCTTCTTGGTTGATATGGGGTGGTAGCAATAAAGAAAAGGTATTTTACCTTTTATCTTACAGGTGGCTTTTTTATACTGTGTCTGATGCAGGTATCGGTTTCTTAAGAAGCCTGTAACACTGCTGGGATGATAAATGAAAATGTTCTGTATCTTTCACAAGATGACTGGGCAGAATGAGATTAAAATTGGAAGCGTGTATGAGACAAGACTGAAATGTTGTTGTTGGGTTGGGGTTTTTTTTGGATGAGCTTGTGCTCCCTGGAAAACCCTTGCTAGTGTCAGACAAGCACTGAAACATTCCATAATCATGGTGACTTGGCTGCAGCTTCCCCCTGGCCCGTAACAAAATCATTGCTGATGCAGTTGCCCTGATGGCATTTATGAGGAGATCAAAGGATGAGATTTCTCAGAGGATTTTGCTAAGGGTGATTAAAACAAAATAGTTTTTCATTATCTTTTATATGATTTAATGAAGATTAGAGGGAATAATCCACATTTTTGGAGGATTTAAAAATGAACCATTCTGCTTAATAGCATTTTAGGAGATTAGAAATTTGAATGTATGAAGATGTTCACAGCTTTGTTAAGATACTTTATTTTTAATTTTCTTCCCATCTTGTGGTGGAGAAGCACAATAAGATTTTTCAGTATAATAATAATTAGACTTTTTTCTGTATCAGTCTTAATAAAATAAGATGCACCTGAAGTTCTTTTGTTTGAACTTAGATACACAGAAAGCTTAGAACGTGGTGAAGAGGGAATACAGATCCAGGCCAGTGTGACATTTCTGTACCGGTGGTAGGGCTCAGGAGCACGGGGCAGTCAGTGGTGGTTTTCCTTTTCTCTAAGCTCAAACTCAGAAGATTTAGAAGTTCTGAAATTTCAGAAGTTCTGAAGAAGTTTTTTCTGAAGTTTTAAGGTTTACCTGGCTGGACCACTTGCTAAATTTAAAGGGTTTGGGTGCTAGGGGATTGAACAAAGAAGCACCTGAGGAGGTGACATCACTGCCTTTCCATGCCCCCGTTTTGCTAGAAGAAAGTTAATGAATGTGCTTATTACAGCTCAACCCTCCCCCCCCCGCCGAAAATGTCAGACACAACGTCTGCTTTGGTTACAGCTGTAGCTGCCTCTGCCTTTGGTTAAGCTCTGACCTGCTCTGGGCCTGTGTTTCTGCTTCCATGGCAAACTGATGAACACCCTGCTGTGGAATCACAGCTTCCCTGGGGATAATCAGAAAATCTCTGGGAATAACTTAAAAATCCGATGTTAAAAGGAGCCCCTGGCACATCCCCCTTTTAAACACCACCAGCCTTCCCGGGTGACAGCCCAAGGAAGATAAAGGATGGGAGCAAAGGGAGCTTGTACATTTTTGGAAATGGAGTCACAGTTCTCCTTTGTTTTGAAACGCTGATCTTTCCTTCTTGCCAGAAAAAGCCTTTCCCCACTGTAACCCTTGTGGAATTGGGAAGGGCACTGACAGCAAACAGGGCACAGGGGACGAGCTGAGCCCCCAGGCACTGAGGATGGGGGAGGTGGGCAGAGATACCCTTGGGGTTGCTGGAGGCTGAGTGCCCAGAAATAATGAAAACAGCATTTCTAAGTTTGAAAACATTGTTCATGGTAGGTTTCACTGTACTGGCCCCCTCTTCAGCGTGACTGAAATGTCTGAAGCTTGTCTGAGTCTCTCTGCCTGTGTTTCTGCCATGCTGTGTGTTGGTCCCAGATGTTCTCACTTGGGCTCTTTGCTGGTTTACAGTGAAAAGAAGCGGGACAAGAATGTTTGAAATGTTACAGCAGTTTCTAACACAGCAGTTTCTAACACAGCACATACTTCCACCATTTGTTTCCAGGTATTTAAGATGATGCAATTTAACCTGCTAGAATTATCCTCTGCCAAAACAAAGATTAACAATTCTGGATTTTGTATTTGCTGAAGAAGAGTGCTCTGTGGTTACCTAACAAGGTATGTTCAGTGAGCATTTCAGTTTTTCTAGAGCTGCAGCCATTTATAGTGCAGGTCCCACCTGTTTTCCATTAGAACTTGAATTCATAAATTATTTACATGCTTTTGGAGAAAATCTAGTCTGTCCTATAAATTCTGTCCTCCCCTTAACTGTACCAGAATAATGGGTTTTATGGGGGCCTGGTTCTGTATCACTCAGCTGCCGTTCTTACCAGGAATTTTTATTTCGTTTATTCCACTTCCCATGTGAGCTGCAGAAATGAAATCTCATAACTCATTGTGAGCTGACCATATATGAGGGAACAGTGACATGTCATTGTCTGAATGTAAATGGAAGATATTTGAAATTGTCTGAGAACAATGCCTGGGATTAAATGGATGCTCTGGAACATGGAGCACTGCCACAGTAATACAACTGTCAGTTAAAGGACATCCTTGGGTGGTAACATTCCAAGCCACTTCACAGAAGAAGGGACATGAAGTGCCCCAGGCCCCTTAATGGCTTCAAAGCATGTCTGGGGTAAGGCCCATTAAAGGCATGGCTTCAAAGCATGTCCAAATTGTGAGAACTTGATCTCTGAATAAAATTCGAATAAATGTTTAAGCAGGAAGGGTAGTTTGGGACAGGAGGTGTGTCATGCAGCTCCCCAGCTGAAAGAAGTCTAAGAAGTCAAGTAATACAAACTGAGGAATTCACTCCTATGTATTTGAAGTCCTCATCATAGAGGTAGAAGGGTGAGAAACTGAAGAAGCTGTTACTCTCTTGGAGTTTCCAGCACAGTTCCTGGTGTTCTCTACAGTAATTTTTAGGGTGGAAATAGGCCCAGTAGAATGTGTGATAAGTTGTACCTGTATCTAACAGTTGAGAAGCTGTTGAAGATTTTCTGTGTATAAACTCTGAGAGAAAACAAGGCACAATCTTGTGTTGCTCATGATCAAGTTTGAGGAGTATAAAGAAATACTAAACTTCATACTCTATCCGCATTTCTGTCATTCCTGATGAGCCCACTCTCCCAAATTAAAGGTGCTGTGTATGTAATTTGAAAATATCTTATTATAATGGAATCTTCTCCTTACTCTTCTTAGGTTTAGCAACTGTAATTTAGATTTCATATTTCCATCTGAAGTTAATTGTTATTCCTCCTAGTTCAGGAGAAGCTGCCAGTGGTGCCTGATGAAAAGAACTCAAGGTAAATTATGCTTCTTGTCAGTTAATTTAAATTTTATGCTGGCGTTCAGAAGAGATCTGTCTCATCACATAAACATTATTACATTATGGCATTATTTATTTGGGGAAACTTTTGTGTATATGAAATAAGCTTTTTGGAGTGAAGATTTCTTCTGGCCCAACCCCACAGTGCTCTGCTTTGCTCTTACTATTTTAAAATTGTGTACTTTTGGCAGCTGTTTAAATACATGTTCCCAACATAATAATTTTCCATACACACTTTTCCCCAGAATGACAGGGATTGGGCATAAAAAGTGTTATTTTAGGACACGGTGGGGGAAGGAAAGAGATACCGACTATGTTATACAGAGGTTAAGCAAAATCCTGGTGCAGTACAATGCACACAGAGAACAATTCCAATCGTGATAGCCAGCACTGGCACCGTCAATGGAGCCCAGAGCCCTCTGGATAGGAGCAGGGCTGTGTTTGCTCTGATAACACAAAGAGAATAAAAGCTGTCAGGCATCCACAGCACCCAGGAAAACTCTTCCTGGAGAGCCGAAATGCTGCTGTTTTCCAGCGTCCTGGGTCACCTTTGGCAGATGTTGGAGCGCAGTGTTGGCTCCAGGCGGGTGGGAGCACAAAGCAGCAGTCAGGGGTTCACGGCAGTGAGAGAGATGGGGTTGAAATGGAGGAGCTCAAAATTGCCTTCAGGGTTGAAATGTATCTGTTGTCAGTCACATGAGGGGGACTCAGGGAGCTGGGAAAGGGGCTCAGCCTGGAGCAAAGGAGGCTCAGGGGGGACCTTGTGGCTCTGCACAACTCCCTGACAGGAGGGGGCAGCCGGGGGGGGTCGGGCTCTGCTCCCAGGGAACAGGGACAGGAGGAGAGGGAACGGCCTCAGGCTGGGCCAGCGGAGGCTCAGGGTGGACATCAGCAGGAATTTCCCCATGGAAAGGGCGGTCAGGCCTTGGCAGGGGCTGCCCAGGGAGGTTTGGAGTGCCCATCCCTGGAGGTGTCCAAGGAAGGCCTGGATGTGGCACTCAGGGCTCTGGGCTGGTGACAAGGTGGGGATCAGGCACAGCTTGGACTCCATCATCTTGGAGATCTTTTCCAGCCTCAGAGATTCTGGGATTCTGTGACAATCTGCACTGACAGGAGAGTAAATAAGAACAAGTAAGCCCCAAATAATAAGATCCTCTGGACATTATTAATCTGATCTGACTTGTACCAGTTCCTCTCAGTCAGTTCCGTGTCAATTTTAGCAGAAGGTACGAGCATTGATCCTTTTTATTGTTACAGTGGCTTCATAAGGTGAGTGCATGGAAATTGGTCTGAACTGTTGAGCATCAGAGTTCAGACACCTGAGGGCAGGTGTTCACTACTGGGGTGGAATGCAGAGATTTGAGAAAAATCTATGTCAGGCTTCAGAAGCAATTTGAAGTCTTAACCCAAAAGAGTTTTATTTGATGCTGTTACAGAAAGTCACACTTTCTCCTGATCCCTGCCATCGTTTTTCAGATTACCTCTCACTGGAGCAGGGCGGGCAATTTACTCTTGAGGTGACAAGGTCAGGTCATCATGTCCCCAGAATGGCCAAATACAGAATTTTTCAGAGAACTTCATCAGGAGCTTTCTTCTTTTTGGTATGCAGCTGTATTATGGTTTTCCACAGCATTCTGTTTCCATTCCTTCCATGCCTCCAATTCTTTTGGGCATCACAGAGGAACTGTTCTGTTCCAGCTGCTGTGGTTTGGTGGTGGTGATTATTTGGTTTGTTTGGCATTTGTACTGAAGGTAGCACAGCAGCTTGTTTAGAATTGCCCTGCATATCACAGTTCAAATAAATAATAAACCCCCTTTCTCAATATCTGATAGTAAAACTTGTTGCTGCCACTCTGACTTTGTCATGTGAAAGCCAGACAAAAGGACACAGAATAATTTTTGAGATGGATATGAGTAGCATTTTGTGGTTCCAGGGAGAACAACCCAGACTATAGTTTTTGGCTGCTATGGAGGGCAGGAGTTAGCTGCAGTTATCAGCCCTCTGCTTATCCCACTCTGGGCTCAGGGATATTTGGAACAGCATATTTGTGTCATTGGAAGTAGGTGCCCCAGATATAAATCTCACCTGCCCCGAGCCATTGTTGAGTTCATGTTCTGAGGATTATTCTGCAAATACTGCATGGGCTGAGTTCCAGGTGGGAATCTCTGCAAAGGGCCCACCTGCCCCAGTGCTGTGCCACTGGGTTGGCCATTTTGTTCCTGCTTTCACAGGGAACACACTGGCACCTTGCACAAAGCCCTGTGAGTAAAGAAAAGTTACACGTCATGAGCAGCGTTTGTGATTTCTGTGTGTATGTAACACATGGCAATGCTTGTGTGGGGGTCATATGGGGTGATGCATTACATTTGTCATGCACTTTGCATCAGTGTCTGTGCAAAATTAATAACAACCCGTCAGGCAGATGGGAACATTTTTTTGAACAGGTAATGTTCCTTTTTTCCCAATATATGTGGATTTTCCCTTCTCACTGTGTGTTTATTTGAAGCCTCACAGAGATGATATTAAATGCTGGATCAGTTGTATGTTTTGGTCACATATTGTGTGATCTTTCAGGCAGGAGACAGGATTCTTAAGGGCAAACTGCTCTGGGAGTTCCTGGGTAGTGGACTGTGCCAGCTAAATAAAATGCTGGTGTAAAGTGACGGTGGGATCAGCCTGCAGGTTCTGTGGGAAGGATGTGTAAACTCAGCTCCTGAGGAGAACCAAGAAAACTCTGAAGAGATGAAAAAAATTAGAACATAAATAGCTGAGTCACCCAGTTTTCCAAAATACGGCTGGAACTCTACCATCTGCTGTGTGTGCATCCCAAGTCCAGTTCCAGTTAGTTCTTTGGAGTCAGGTTTAGGATCAGTGCAAGGTGGACATGCTTTCATTGAAGTTGACAGACTCACATTCTTTCCCACACAGCTGACTTTAATCCAGCCACTCAAGTGATTGTAGATGGTTTATGGAGTTGGTATCAGAGTCATAAATCCAGATTTAGAGCCCTGGGCTTGCTCATACAAATTTGGTTTATGGCAGTGATGAAATGGCTCTGCCAGTGCCTTTGTAAGAGAATCCTTTTAGGGCTAATCTAAGGCAGCTGCATTCCTTGTTGGAGTTATTTTCTGATTTCACATGCTGTAGGAACAGAGTGATTGAGTGGAGTAGCTCTTACCAGCTCTCAGTTGTATCTGTCTATGTGCTCTGGCTTCTTGCTGTGAGTCCCCCTGTGGCTGCAGCGCACCTGTGTGCCACCGTGCCATGGCCAGTGGCCATTGCCTGGGGCACCAGGGCTGTTGAAAGAGCTGTTCTTGCATCAGCTTCATCCCCCTGGCTCTGTGTGGTCTGTGTTTGGTGTCAGTGCCGTGGTGCAGCTTGACTGGGATTTGAAGAGCTGAAGGACAGGGTGACCTGCAGCACAACTGTGATGCCAGCAGTTTTGCAGGAAAGAGGAGCTCAAGATCCAGACTCCCTGATGTGCTCTGTCTCCATTGCCATAACTAAGACAGTGTTTTGGTGTGTAAGACCTTGAGAAGGCACTGCTGAGTTTTTGTATGCAGATCTTCCGGCATCATAAGTAAACTGGAAATTACACCTGGCTGCTCTGCGGGCACAGGGCACAGCTCTGCACTCTGAAAAGTCTCCTGGTAGTTTCTCAGCTGATAAGATTACTTCAACCCAAACAAACAGAGCAAGCCAGATGAAGTCGTCCTTCTTAGAATACACATATTGATTATGTTATCTGTAATAATAATAAAATAAATAAAGGCACCACTTCAAATAGAACCAAGGGGAAGATCTCACTAATCAGTAAAAGGAAGCAAGTCAGAACTGCCATTGAAAATACAAAAGAAAAAGCAGAACTGAATAAAGGGGCTGATTACCCCTCAAACATTCTGCAGTACATTTGCTAGTGCAGAACTGCCCAGCGCTGAGCTCAAGGGGCTGCTGTTGTTACTCACTCACTCACTCACTCACTCTTGCTGTACAGTGTGTGAAGACACCAAGATGCAGCATCGGGGCAGAGTGTCCAGGCAGCTTTCACTGGATGCCTTGTTGGGCTTGGTGTCTGACAACAGAAACACAACTTGCAAACTGTGATTCTTTTGCACTTGTGTCTGAATAAATGCAGGTGTTTGGCAACAGGAGCACCACAAACCCCAAACACAGCGTCCCAACAGAGCAGCTTTTGTTGAGCAATAAGGAAACCTTATTCCCTCCCTGTGCAGCAGAGAGCAGCTGCAGCTGGTGCTGGAGCGCTGCTGACCAGGGACATCAGGGACACGGGGACCAAATGCTCTGCCCTTCCTGGGGTGTCCCAGGCTGTGTGGCCAGGCCCGGGCACCTCTGCTCTGTGTTCATGCAGAGCCCGGAGCTCTAAGAGCTCTCGGTGCTCCATGCATGAGGGGGAAGGGTTGGGTTCATCCAGCTCTGGTACTCTCGTTTGGCTGCTCTCCTCAGGAGCCAGGATGGTGCTTCAGCACCCAGAGTATCCGTGCTGAAAGGTCTCCTGGAGCACTTCCCACTGCCAGCACTTTAATCGAGTTGGCATTGAAGTATCGGCTCGCTGTGGTATTTTTGTGCTCTTAATATTCGAAACCTAAGTCTTTGTCAGTCATCTTCCTTGTGAGGGGGGGTGAGGTCCATGGGAGCTCTCACAGGGCTGGATTGGTTTTATCACCTGCCCATGAACACACAGGGGTGTCACTGGTGGCCATCTGTGGACCACACAGCTGTTCTGTCCTGGACTGAGCTGGGAGAGACTGGGAAATGTTTCCAGCTGGAATGAAGTCTGTGGCTGGATGTCTTGTTCTGAGCTGCAGTGGCCAGTGAACTCCCAGTGGGGCAGAACCTCTGGACACCTGTTCTGATGGGCCTGGGATAGCTGTTGGTAGCAAAGTTTCATCTTGGATGGAGGTGTTCACAACTCTAACATGCAAGTATTCATTTCCTTGAACTATCACCAAACACACATTTTATCCCTTTCAAACAAAACATTGACAACTTTTTACTGTGTCCAGCTGACAGAAATATATTTCAATGAAATATTATATCACAACTTACAACTTTCACTGAGTATATTAAATAACCCCAAGAGTCTTGCTGCTAATTCAATATTACTTTCACTCTGCTCTAATTTATGTTTGTCTTTGACAGCGTTCGATTTGAATCTCTTTATTGTTTGTCAGGAATTAATTCTGATGATCTTGGAATTCATCTGTTCTTTGTGGTTTGGTCTCAGTAAACACCATCATAGCAAGAAAAAGGTTTGATTCCTGCAGTCTCCTTACACAGGACACACATCAGTGCTACAAGCATCTCAGCAAATATGTGATATGGGTCACATTCTGTCACGCCACTGCCTGAATTGGTAAAACAGGTGTTTTCTTACACCTGATCATATATGAAATTGAAAAGAAACTGGTCAGGTGGATGAGGTATGAAATAGAATCAGCACCAGTTATCCAGATACAACATTTCTACAGAAGTGTGTGTTTTGATAAATCCTTCATAACTAAAGCAAGCAGTGGACTGAGAGGTTCTGTGAGGGAACCTTCCAGGGTTTATAGTCCTGAGTGTTCAGTGTTGGCATGACCTGCCAAGGTCAGTGCTAAAACTCCTTTGGAGTCAGAAGGGGTGGGAGAATGAACCGTGATCCAAATGCTTAAAAAATCCTGTGGGTTGCAGGATTTTGTCTGTCTTAGCCCTCCCACTCCTTCAGTTTTGAAAGTTCTATTACTCTTTTTTGAAACAGCAGTTGTTGGTCTGGTAGAACCAATATGCCCACAAAATACAGCCCTGAGGCACAACTGTGTGAAGTTACAGTGAGTGACCCCTGAGGAAAAAGACTTTCCCAGATTCTCATTTTGAAATATCTTCTTCCATCAGAAAGTGTACTTTGTTCATTTTAAGAACCAACCTACTAATAGGCATTTTGGATTTAATTCAGCCCAGGAGTGAGATTTTCTCACTCAGTATGGGTCACTATTCCGTGCTCGGTTTGGTCTGGAAAGCAGAAGCCTGTCTGGATTATGAACTTTGCTTGGTGACTTGCTGATTAATGTGTATGTCAACATAAGAGACCCTGTCATTGTCTTTTTCCTTTTTTCTTCTGAAAAGACAGTTATGTTAGTAAAAAGGATATGAACTGTTAGTTTGGGTTTTGTTTTTTTTTTTAATACGCAATCCAGCTAGCATGGGACAATCATATTTATTCAGTTTGAGCATTTTAGTTAATAATGGGGGTTTGTTTTTCAAAGGACAAATGGGGTTTAATATATTGGAGTGCATTTCCATAAAGTCAGAAGCCCAAGGCAGCACAGAAATATGCTGTATTTTCATGTGCTCACCACATTTCCATGCACAAATCAATTTAATTGTGTGCATGTTTTTGCTTGGGGCCTTGTGCTTCTGTTTTAAAAGGAGGGAGTATTTTATTTTGTTTTATCTTAAAGCAGCCTTTCTTAGGAATTCCTGCAGATCAGTTTGGCTCTGTAGCTCATGGTTGCTGTGGGGCAGTAGCAGAGACAGTGGGAAAAGTCAGGAAGGAGACTGTGTTTATGCTTTGGGACTGTAGCAAAGCCCAAAGGTGCAATAGAGACTTGGTTCCACAAATCCACAGTGCCTTAATAGTCAGGCTGAGTGCAGGCTGCCAAAAATCTCACCAGGTCAGCTTGCACCCATTCTGAGAACAATCAGGAGAGAAAAGCGCAGCGAGAGCAGATGAGAGGTGTTGAAGCAGGGATGGTGTTCCTGAGGCCAAGTTCCCCGGGAATGTAACCAGACATTCCCAACGCACTGAGGGGTCCCAGGGATTCCCACGCCGGTGTTGAAGGGCAGTCGGTCTCAGAACCAGCAGAGGGGTTTGTGGTTTCTTGGCTTGCCTTAAAATACCGGCAGAGTCCATCCCAGCTCGTGTCTGCAGTACAGCCTGGGAAGCTGATCCGATCCTCTGTTCGGGGGTGAGGCGGTTCAATGTGCACATGTAGAAATGGGAGTGTAAGACTGGATACCCTGCTTTGGACCGAGTTCAGCACTGAATAGAGCAGTGAATGGAAGGACAGACCCTAGGGGGTTCTGGAATTGCAGTTTGAGTGGTGATACCTCAGCCAGATGAGAGGGGTTCAAAAGAGCTCTGTGAGAAGGAGGCAACCTGACCTGCAGATATGTGAGTGCCTTACCTGGGAGAAAAGGCAGAGACACAGATCATCCTGGCTGGGGGTCACCTTAACCCTGGGTGTCCTGCACAGTAATTCTGGGATCGAAGTAAGGCCATTTCTCTGTGCTCTCAGCCCTGTTACTGCTGTGGCTACTGCAGTTCCTGGCCTCCAGTGCACAGTGCCACACCACACTGCAGCATTCAGCAGGCTCAGACTTCTTTCTGCTCACCCTGCAGCTGAATCAAAGCTCAGACTCAAGGCCTCCACACTTTGGCCTTTGCTGCTGCCCTTGACCAGCTTGGAAATGACTCTGGTGGGACTTGGCTGCAGAATAGCAGGAGTTTGGAGAAGGAAGTGTTAAGTACAAACCTGTGTATCCCGTTATTCCGGATGGCACATGCACAGAGAGGTGGTGCTGTGGCCGAACTCACCACGGGCTCTCAGTCGTTAATCCCTCCAGCTGTTCCCAGTGTTTGTCGGTGCTGCTAGACAAAGGTGGCTCCTGTGTGGGCTGTGGATTCCCAATTTACTGCCAACACTTGGCTGCTGTGCCCTGCAGTCGGTGAGAGTGGCTGAGCTGTGCCTCAGGACAAGCAGGGCCGTCCCCCGGGGCCGTTCCAGCCCCATCCCAAAAGCGGAACTTGGCAGGCACTTTTATGAACCGACAGAGGAAGGTAGAGGCCCATAAAGTGGTGCTGATATGTGGAGTGTGTTTCAGCAGGAGAGAGACATTCTGTTCCCAAGCCTTTAAGACATTGTGGAGAAGGAAAACATACAATTGACTTCCCGGCTTCCAGCCACGTGCACCAGTTATGGCAGTGCTGGGATATAAATGCCGGATCTAAAACTGAGAGCAGGAACAATCCTGGAATTGTACCTGCACAGGCTGATACAATCAATGTATTTGATCTGACAGGGAAGAACTTCATGCAGACGCTAAAATAAAACTGACTCTTTCAAAGCTCCAAGAAACTGTCCCTTGGAAGAGTCACTGCAGCTGGAAAGCCCTGCGTCCCAAGGCCTCCCAGGCTGGGTGGCTGTGGAATAGCTCCAGTCTCACTGTTTAGTCACAAAGAACTGTTGCTGCTAGGAATAGGGTCCAGCTGAGAGCAGAGCTGCCCCCTCCCTGCCCTGGGGCTGTGCACTGTGGGGCAGTGGTAGGATTAAGCACCTTGCCCGTGCACACCCAATGTCCACGTTAGCTGGACGAAGGAAAACTCTTCCCAGTTTTCTTTGACAGTTCATCGTTTAGCTGCCATCTGGTTGCTGGTATCAGGAATAACATTTTTTTCCCTGTAATGAACCACAGTATCTTTGTTATATGGTTCTGATTAATTGAGTGAGAAGTAAGACCTGTAGGATTCTTGGTTCTTTTTCTTTTTTCTGGTATTCAGTATTTGTATAAGAATGGCCAGTTGCCAGTTTAGCTGGTTGTACAAGAGTGAGGAACAGTTTGCATGCTGGGTGTGTACATGTTACAGTTGGAGTTGGTTTTAATCCTGAATTTGCTGTTCATGGAAAGCTCACTGATGTGGCTGCTAAAATCTGCAATACGCTGAGCAGTCACTTACACCCAATACCCACCTTGGGCTGGCAGGATTCCTGCATGGATCGACTCAGAAATGGAGGAATTCCATCAGGATTCAGGAATGGGCCTTTGAGGGAGAGAATTGTTTAAAACATGTAGGAATTGATTTGGGAAGACTGCAAGGTAATTTCTAAATTTGTTCTCAGACTGCAAAATCTAAATTCCTCTTGGAGTGCCACAGGCGATGCCAGGTTATGCTGCTCTCTCTTCCTACTGTCACTGGGATCTCCAGTGGCTCCACGGGGGCTTTTCATAATCAGGAACTGGTGATCTTACCACATATGGCTGAGGGGAATGTTCCCCTTCCCTCCCTCCCTCCTTCCCTCCCATGCTCTCTGACTCCAAAGACTTTGTTAATTCTCCTTCGCTCCTCCGTGTTCTCCTTTAGCCTCCTCCAGTGCTGCTTTTCCTCGTGCTTTGCTCTCCCTTTCTCTCCATTTCCATGTCCTGAGCAAGCTCCCATCCCTGCTGCTCTTCCTGTTTATACAAACTGCTTCACGTGAAGGAAATTAAGATGTTTTTTAGCCAAACTGTCTCACTGCACATTTTAATTCTCTAGATTTATGATAGAGCAGCTGCGCCTGAATCCCATTTGAAAAGCTTTTGGGACTTTTTCCTATAAGTGTGAAATGATATAAAACCTTGGAAGGGGAGAAAGATTTTATCTAAAGCAATAACAGTAAAATCTGTTTATGTTCAGACTGTTTGTAATACAAGACTGATGCATTCTTGCACCAGGGAACTTGCACCTATATATAATTTTAAGCCCAGTTGCCATATGGATTGGGGTCTCCCTAAAAAGTCCCCACAGTGCTGTTGTTTACCAGAAATGACACCTGAATATTTTAGAATGGAGGGAAAAACAGGGCACCAAGTGCCGCTTAGCCAACATGCCAAGCAGGTCTCAGTGGATGTGAACACAGATTGCTCACACGTACAGAAGCAATCACAATCTGATCAAACCAGTCAGTGCTGAATTCTGCCCTCAAAGGAAAAGGAAAGGAAGGAAATTCCCTGCAGAAAGATTCTGGGAATGACAGTGCAGGAGGATTTGATGTAGAGGAGAGTTTGGGTTTGTATAGTCTTCCCTTGCCTAGGGAAGCATCCTGGTGGCATCCAAAGTAACTCAGGTTACTAACTCAGAGACCTGATAAGGCATTACTTTATTATCTTCCTGTACCAGCTACAAAATCCATGTGATGTTGTCCTCTTAGGTGACAACAGACAATTTATCACCGAGGAGGATCTCAGTTTGAGTTTGTCTTCTAGGCTGTACTCCTCTGCTTTACAGTGTGGGGACTGAAACCACAGGGATTTAAATGGTGTCACTGATCTTTATCCTCGCCATACTCTGTCCAAGCTGAGTATAAAAATGTACTTTTCCTTTCCTCTTTCTTTGTACCCTACAGTGGAATTAGGGAAAGAAAAGGAACAAGACTGTGTAAAAATGAAGTGTAAAGATAGTGTGAAAATAAAGCAATTTTTCCATGGCTTCTTCAATGTGATTTTACAGAAAACGCAGGAATATTTTCCCAGTGGATTTGAATATGATGTATTTCTTCTTTCTACATAATGGAATGTTAAAAAACCCAGAAGCTTTAAATAATAAAAGAGGAAGACATTCCTACTGGGGTTGAGCAGAGCAGTCCCAATTTAACTAATGTAACTGTACATTCACTCTGGACCTTTGTCAACACACATTAAAAATACCTCATCAGTTTAACCCATTTCCTTCTCTAGGAGAATCCTGGGAGATCATTGCTGCTGAGTGAATGAGGAGCCACAGCCAGGCTGGGAAAGGCACCTCTGAATGTTTAATTTCTCTGTTGCATAATGCCCTGTGTGACTTGGGCTGTCCTAGCCCACCTCTGATGAGGCAGTGGCACCCTGGCAGTGAAGTGGGGGTGGTTTGGGTGCTCCTGTGGGGGTGTGGGGTCAGACTGAGCCCTGCAGGTGATGCTGCCCACACCCAGAGTGCTCCAGGCACAGGGGATTTATAGCACCTGGGCCTGCCTTCTTCTGCTTCTGTTCAGGCATCTGAACTACTTCAGCCCCGGGAGCAGGGTTTCGGCCCTTTGATAAGGGCACTGGGGGTAAGCGTCAGATCGTTCCGAATCCTCTGGGGGTTACACACTGAGCTTCTGGAGGAGCTGGACTTCAGCTCTTCTGTGTTGCAGAGGGAAAGCTCTTAGGGACTCTTGAAAACAAAGTGAGGCAAAGACCATCATTTCGTTCCTGCCAGAGTCTATTTTAAAATGCTGAAGTGGATGTTTCATATAGCAGTAAAGCCAAATTCTTTTGATGCCCAAGGGCTTAAAGGGAGTATATGCACTTGCATCAACTGAACCTTTAAGGGTTTGAATGTGCTTGGATGTGATTGAATCCTGTAGAAATGGAAGGCTAATGAGAAGAGCTAATTGTGATAGAGAGCTCTGTAAAAACTCTCAGAAAATTCCATTAATGCATTGAAGTCCTGGAGATCTCAGTAGCATCTGGCTTCCTAAATCCTGTGGAATAATCACTTGGATTTTCCAGAGCAGGACTTGAGGTTGCATTCCATTGACTCATTTTCAGACTTTATCAAAAACTCAGTGTTTAGGTCACACTTGACATTCGAGTTTTGCGAAGCTTTGTGAATATTTTCTGTTCTTGAGCTCTGCCCTCAGTGGGCTCCAATGAAACCCCCACCAGTTTCTCTGCCACTGTTACTGGGAGATTTTCCACAGGAGTGAGGTGATTTTCGATTGAGTGATTGACTGAATACAGTCATCAGCTTTGGCTCTAAAGCTCAAAGTGAATGGGAGGAGATTCACCTTTGCATCCACAAAACCCCCTCTGAAGTGTATCCCAGCCTAATGCCAGAACACTCCTCTTGCTCCTGTGTCTGCCAGAGCCTCGTCCAGCTCTGAGCTGTCCTGGAGAGGAGCTCAGGGCACTCTGAGGACAATAAACACCATACAACTTATTGTCCTATACTTACAGAATTTCAGACAGGACTTTTGGTCCTCTGCTATTGCCAAGAGAATTAATCTTCATATGCCTAGTACTTCCAGCTTCCACCATACAGAATTGTGGCTGATGAAGTTGATGCATTTGATGTGCCCCTGAACAGAGAAAAAATAAAAATTAAGTATATTTTTTTTCCTGCAGTAAGAGACTGTATTTACACTAGTTTCTATCACTGCAATGGGATGTTTTAAGAGAATAACTTGGTTTAATGGGCCTTAGTTATCTCATATATTCATTACCATGAAGAATGGATTTTGATGAAATAGTATTTTCATTTTTATAAATCGGGCATTGCAGCAGTGGTCATGTAATGCCTCACCGTCCCATCTGCTTTTCAATAATCAAATATCTGCTTTTCAATAATCAAATAATCAAAATTCTTAATTTAGACTTGTTTGCATTGGGCTAAAATTAAGTTTGATTCCTCTAGTGCCTTTATTTTATAGCAGGGTCCAGTAACATGAATGGATTTTCTTGATTCATGATTAATTTTGGAATGTCAGATGTAAAAAAGTGAAGGCAGAAATCCTAGGAGGGGTGAGGCTGGAACACCAGGAGAAGGGGTGGTGTTTGTGGAGGCCCCCAGAGCAGCAGCTGATGGAAAGGCTGTGATTAAGGCGAGGCGCTGCTATTGTGCCGTGACTGACAGCCCCAGCCTGCACAAGGTACGTAGGAAGGGTTTCTTCACAAACTGTGCACGAGATGAAGGAGAAGCCTGTTCCTTGTGCCAGGAGCTCGCCCGGGTGTCAGGGTGTTCCTTAGGGGGCTCCGCACGTCCCAGGGTGAGGGCTCTGGCAGGACACCCTCTGGAAACCCCAGCAGCCTTCGCCTGGCAGAAGGAAACACCTTGGCATGGTAAACAGAGGAAATTACTCGGGATGCCTGGAATAGTTCTGTGTGGGGAGGTTCAGGTGCTTCCCACGAGGAGCCAGCTGAGCCTGTAGCTCTTCCCAGGAGACAGCTCAAGTCTTCTCCCAGGATGTGTAAGCTGCCCCACACTAAACCCATGGATCCTTGGGATGGAGGCTCTTGATGAGGTGTGCTAAGGGAGAAGTTTTCTTTGTCCTGTGCATCTGTATTTCATCCAGGTACCTGTGCTGGACTTTGGGAAACGTGGGTGTCCCTGAGCTGGCGAAGGTGCTGGTGACAGCAGGATTGGGCTGGAAGTTGTGCGGCCTCTCTGCACTCCTGTACCCACTTTCTGAAGGGAGACTGGGATGGAACCACTAAACCAATCCTGTACGCAACAGTGCACTTCCAAATCAGAGATGTGTTCCCAAAACTAGGAAGGTGAAGCATGTTCCTTCTGACTGCTCACCAGCAAGAGTTTTACAGTCAGAAGTGACACTTGTGGCTGCTCCTTACTGGTATTCCCAGTCCTGCCAGGCCTGGTGGGCTCAGCAACCAGTACAGAGGGCTCGGGGTGCCAGAACTGCCCTGCCAAGCAGCACAGGACTGGGATGAACCACTGCCTGCACTCTCCTGCAGCGCAGACTTTGCTTCAGTCTTACATTGGAAGGGTTCCCTGAGCCAGTGGTGGGTTCTGCACAGGCCTTGCTCTTGCCCTGTCATGGTTTTCAGCCGCTTTATGGAGAGGAGAGGCTGCTTTTCACATACTTCATCCCGACGTTCCTTTCTCCTGATGGGTGTCGTTGCTTGTCTCTGTTCTTGTAGGGCACTCCCAGACAGACAGTTTGGCAGAGAGGAGCAAATCATCCATCATTGTAGTACAATAATCACTGTTTCCACTGTGATTTGTGAACTGTTTTACAGGTGTCCTCTGAGGAGAGGCCTTCTGCCAGAGGAACATCCAAACACGCAGGCAGGTCCGAGGGAAGTGGTCATTGAGGAGAGCAGAAGGGAAATTCCGGGACATGGTAGAAGATGTGAGTGAAGCTACAGTGCTGTAACTCCACCTGTGTGGATGTAATTCCTCCAGGGTGCACATTTGCTTAGGGAGGTGCTGCACTCTCACTGAAAATAATTCATCAAAGGTTGGGGAGAGTTTTAATTTCATTAAATGTCATTTAATTTCATTTAATTTAATTAAAATAATTGGAAGCAGTGTGATTTCTGTGAATTTTAGGGAAAGTTAGGATACAGTTGTGGGACTGACTCCTGAATTTGATGGATTGTCACACAAGGATCAAATCAAGCTGAAAGAAATTGAAGTTGTAGCTGTCATGTGGAGTATGACAGCTGTAACTGCAGAGAGGGATGATCCAAATGGCTTGCCTTCAAACCCCTTCATTTTCCTGCTCACTTGAATCTGTTTGGACAATCTCAGGTCATCTGCTCTGTCACCTGCCACAATTACCTGTCATGGAGAATCTAGAGTCAATTTTACAGAGGGAGCAGCATTCCCAAAATATCTTAGTGTTGTTCCAGCGTACGTGGAAGAATCCTCGGAAAAAAAATCCTTTTGTTCTCTTGGCATTTCTTTATGAAAAGTTTGAGCTTGCTCACTTACAGGGTTTGAATGATGTCTGTTTATGCAGCATTTGTACCAGAAAGCATTTACACACAGAATGTCCCCAGGTAGGATTGACACAAATGCCTTTTTGTGCTGGAGTCTATTGTTTAGTCCCTTTCCTTTGAATGCTGTATCCCTGCATCCCTAACATTCCACATCTATGGGCCAGAGTGCAGCCAGGCTCACTGCGGGGGGGAACGTGCAGAATGTATGTGACATCCCCGGGAGATGAGGATTGCAGGGATGCAGCCTCTGGCACCGAGCACGTACTTGACACTGTTCAGTGAAGCTGAGTATTGAGATGTCTTGGAACAATTGTGGGGCACTTTGCTTTCTTCCAGTATCATTCCATTCTTGTGAAGGGGTGGCTGAAGGGGGCAGGAGGATGAAAGAGCAAGGAAACTCTTGCAGGAACAATGTTCATGCATTTAGTGGCAGAAGAGATTGTCACAGAATGTTCAAAGGCCCATTTCTGCCTGATTTTCATGTTATTAGTGAAGCTAAAATAATTATTAGTTTCATTTCTAATAATGGTTATAAGGAATGGACCAGATTCCCGTTACTGGGGTATTTTTATACCTCTCCAAATGGAGCTCTAAGTGGGTGCAAATTACCTCTGTAATTCACAGGTGTAAGTATCTGCATCTCATTATTAGAAATATTTAAAAGAAGGGTTGGTGGAGAAGCACTTGCCTAAGCAGGGCTCACTGCAAATTAATTATTCCCAAACTTCCACTTTTTTTTTTTCCTTCTCCCTCCTTCTAGAAAACAGTGGAGAGAAGCTGATGCTAAAGAAATGTTGATTTCCCGGCCATGGAGACGAACTGTGCTTACACCTGAGCAGCTTTGGTGAGTGTTTCCCTCCCAGTTCAGTCCACATGCCTCAGCTGGAACTGTGAGTCTGGGTGGAATCTCTGCTTACAGCCCTTAAGTCCTTATTAGTTTTTACTCAACACTTCCTCAAACAGGTTAAGACCAAAATGAGCTGAAATTGCCTTGTTTAATGCGTGAGTGAAATCTTCAGTAGCCTGTGCTGCGACACCCGGGGTTTGTGAGCACCCAGGGGTGCTGTACCTGTGGCAGGGACCACACTGGCAGCCTTGGAGTGGCAGCTCTGCCTGCTCTGCTCAGGGACAGCCATTCCTGGCACGCTGCCACGAGCCAGAACTCAAAGCAAAGCCATTCTATTTTCAAATCCACGCACATTCTCCTGCTCCAGCTCCCACATGTGTACACATTCTTGAAGGCATCTCTGTCTGAAGGAGAATTACTTTGCAGCAGTGTGGCATATTTAAGCCGAGGCAGTGCCACACATCAATGGGTCAGACTGCAGCTTGAGTGGCCTTCTCCTAAGCCTGAGCCTTGTGCAGAGCTGTTCCTGGTGTGGGTGGATGCTGATGGAGCCCCTGCACTGCTCCGGGCTCCTGTTCCCGCAGAGCTGCCGGGTGCAGAGGGACAACATGGGATAGCTCCAACCGTGTCCACGGGAGCCAGAGGGTTGCCTTTGCAAGGACTGTCTGCACAGGAAGGGAGCCAGAAGGGCACAGTGCAGGTTTGTGTGTATTTCTAGGTGGGGTGGACTTGGTGTACTGAGCTGGAATCCTACCAAAAAGCAGCTCTGAGACATGATCAGTCTGCGGTGTTGGGTAGGGCTGGCTGAGGTCATCGAGCCCCGTGTCTGCCCCATTTGAAGCTGGTCAGAATCTGAGAACAGAAAATAACACACAATTGTCATCAGCAGTTTTCCAGTCTTTGTCAACTGACTGCTCAAAATGAGGAAGGCTGACTAGCACTGCTCCCATTCCCAGTGGAAAGTAACCTCATGTAGCCAAGAGGGTCGTGGAGGGGGGGAAGAAAAGTGATCCCTCGCAATTCTTGTCTTCCCTATCACCTGTATAGAAATGCACATTCAGCTGTTCCAAATAGCAATCTTCCCACTTCAAAGTGTTAGTTGGCAACAGCAGTGGGGCAGTGCTAAAGAAATGATGGATTATTAAGTTGTAATAAAAGGATTATAGAGCTTTCTCTTCCTTACAGCCAGGAATGAATTAATGCCTGTAGGTTCTGGTACCCAGTGATGATAAAGATACAGAACCACAGATCTTCATTAATGTTGCTGTACACAGAAGTTGCCTGTTTGAACTTGTAATATCCCAGCTGGTGTGTCCATAGAGTTACAGGGAAGGGGCAAACAGAGTAAATTCTGTTCTATGAAAGATGGCCAGAACCTGAGGACGGTTTTCCAGATGAGCTGTGTTACAGACAGGCTTGAAAGACAGAGTTCTAGAAACACCATGAAGGTGAGAAAACCTACTCAAGTGAGTCAGTCCTGTGAGCTCCCATGAAAACTGACTTTTTTTTGCTCTGGAAATTAAGTCTGGGATTCTGCTTCTGCATCTGAAGTGTCCAGTGAACCAGGTCCTGAGGTTTTGATTCAGCCCTTGTTCATGTCTGATTCAGCCAGACTCCCACAGAATTCTGTGAGAAAAAATGAGTGATAATCTGTCATAAAAATTCCTGAGGTGTGCATGCACCACAGTTAGAGATCTGTTCTGTCTGAGCCAAGCTGCACAAGTCCCTGTAGCTTTTGAGAGACTCTGGAACTGTGTGAAGGGATTTCAGGGAATACTGACCATGTGGCATGCATTACTTTTATTCTTCACACATCAGGGCTTGAAACTCAGAGGAACGACAGGTAGAATCTGGCTTTGGAGGGGTCAAAAAGAGAACTAAGTCTTACTTTCTGGCTGGTGCAGCAAATGTCTGTGGAAGAGAGGGATTACAATTATGTCACCTGGCCATTAGGCCTCCTGCAGGTACCCATAAGGGCTGTGGGAATGAATGCAAGGAGCTGGATGACATTGTCCAGCCAGAGCATTTATGTCTGGATTGATTTCCACATGGAAATTCGCCTGAGTTCTTTTTTTCCAAGACTGCCCTTCTGGGAAAACTCACTCCAGTGTCTGATCATGCTGACCTAATGTTCTACAGCCTTCATACTGCAGCCCCTCCTGTTGTGACAGCAGTGGGAAAGGGGGTTGACACGTCGTCTTCTCCTTAAGTGTCACTTTCCTGCTTTTTATCATTTCCTCTTTCTGGGGGCAATATAGTACTGAGTTGCACTGGACCATGACCTTAGTGAGAAGGAGTTAAATAAGATGGCTCCTGCCTGGAGTGAGGGGTGTGCAGCTTCTCTCCCCCACGCTCTGCCTGTGCTCTTTATTTCTTATTGCAGGATTTATGCTCAGCAGCATTACTGAGTCTCCTGTGCTGGTTTCAGCTCCAGCTGCTCCCATCTGCACAAAGGGGATACAATCCTGTGCTGTGCTACTTCTCCTGAAACAGCAGATTTTAGTGTAAATAAATTCCCACGTGAGAAACACACGGGAAGGAATTGTTCGGAGCAGACAAGTAGGGAGGTCTTAAGTGTTCCCAAAAATTCCTGAAAGCTCTGGGGGATTGCCTTTTTACAGCACACGCTGCTGAAAACCGAGAAATACTTGACAAGAATTACTCCACAGACCCCCTGGGAGTGCCCATGAACCACTACAAAGAATTCAGAGAACTTCACTGGGTGATGATTACTGCAAATGAGGAGGGATTATCTATTACCTCAGAGTTTGGGTGAACTTTAATTACTTAGCACAGAATACACAGTTTACAAGAGAAGTTCTATGAGATGCTTTCCATATACACATTAACCTTGATCCAATTAGAGCATTTTATATATTTGACATTTAAATTAGACTTAATGTAATAACACATCTTAGAATATAATTTGAGCTCAAAGATGCAGTCTTCGAGTCTTTTATCATCCTTTTAAATCTCTTTAAGCCCTTGTCAGTGCTTTAGCATTCTTTTAGGACTAGGTTGAAGCACATGCAGAAATTTCCAAGGTTTTATTAGAAATGATTGCTTGTTTCCATAATGAAATGAAAAAAGGTAACACAGTGGCCTAAAAGTAGGTGAGAGACTGTAAGATTCCCTGTTAAAATAATAAACACACTGAGTCATTAAGGCCTGTCTGAGCTCATCAAATGGAGATTAGACAAGAAAATTGCTGACTGAATTCCAGTGGCAGGTACTCCAGCTCTCCAGAGGGCAGGGGTATTTTAAAAAGAGGGGTTTTTCTTCCTTATGAAGGTCTTTGTCTGTGTTGCTGCTTCTGCTGAGTCCTTTCCATGCAGTATAGAACTATGATGTGCTGCGGAACAAACAAAAAGTACACAAAAAATGTGGATTTTAAAGAAGTCTCTTCTGCTATCCAGGCTTATTTCAGTTCTTGTTCATACCTGATTCTGCCACAGAACACCCTGTGTTCTGGGTTCCCAAGAGGAGGGAAGAGCCTCTGGCAGTTGTGCTTTGCTTTTGGAACACACGAGAGGGCTCAGAGGCATCTCTGGGACACCTGGATTTGGAGGTACATCCGTCCCCTGGGCACTTGGATCTGCCATGAGAAGCTGCTTCCCTCTGTCAGAGCCCTTGGGGATGGGGAGGGAAGAGACATGCTTCAGGACATTGTTCTCCTGAAACAAAGGGGGTGCATTTAAAACAAACACTTTTTTATATGGCTAAACTCCCCCAACTGCCTCCAGAACTTGCACAATACAGGCATCTCTGACTTGGCTGAGAGGGATTTTTTAAGAATCAACTTCACAAATCGGTTTTGTTTTGCTCTTGCTGTGGGGTGAGCAGTAGGAATGCCACAATGGAACAAAAGCAAACACTCCTCCAGCCAAACTGTGCTCTCCCAGCCCATCAAACCCACTCAGGCCAACTCACAAGCAGCAGCAGAATTGAGATAAAATGTTTTAACTCCAGAGATCCCTGAAGTATTGATCTGTGGGCAGGGTTAGGGAGTCAGAAGGTGGTTCACTGATGAAAGCATAGGTCAGTGCTCCACTTCAGGTGCTGCAGTTCAAAGCACACCTGAGTGAGCAGGTTCCCAGCAATGTGTTACCCTATCCCACAGCCACGGGCACAGCGAGCCTGGCTCTGCTTCAGAAATAAGGCAAGAGAAAACATCATGAGACCCATTACTCAACAGAACCTGCAATCCAAGTAAGTGTGTCACAACAGGTGTGTCATGGTGTCACCTCTAATACACAGGGGACAGGAAGGAACTCAGCCTTTCCTCTTGATTCCCATGGGTGAGCTGGAATCTTAGTAAATCATCTCCTTAATCTGTGGATGCAGAAAACAGGTTGAGTGTCACATTTTTACTGATAAAGTAGCTGAAAGGGAAGGTATAGGCACTGTATTTTCCATTTACTCATCCTTGCTATTAGAACATGAAAAAAAAAAGGACTTTGATTAGGCTCTTCAGCATCTGTGTGTAGTCCTTAATCTTCACATTCCATTCTTAGGGATTTTCCCTTTACCTAACTTTGTATAATGAGGCTCTAAGGAATTAGATAATTTGTTCACCCTACACCAGTCTTGTATAAGTTTGGTTTTTGTTACTTTGAATATTCAGGTACAGAAGACTTGGGGGTGAAGTTCAGTGACTGCCTGAATGTCATCAAGGTATCGGTGAAGACACTGAGTGTACAGGACTGTGCAAACCCCACGTGGCGGTGGCACTCAGGAAACCCACGGGAGCTGCGGGAGACACAGCGCTGTCCTTGGCCTGAGTCCCTCGGCCGCTGGCACCTGCAGGCCGGGGGGGATGTCCCTGTGTCCTGCCGTGTGTGCCTGGGTGTAAATGCGGGCCAGCAGCTCCCTCTGCTGCCAGGAGACATTCCCTGTTCCCAGCCCTGCGCTGCCAGCGCGCAGGGCAACAGAAGCTCCGGCTCCTTGAGTCCCCAGCGTCCGTGCGGGCGCTGCCCTGGCCGGTGGCAGGAGCTCCCCCTCCTCACTGTTCCCCAGCACAGCCTGCAGAGCTGCTGGAGTTGGAGAAATCACCTCAAATGGAAGTTTAATTGTAGTAACATTAGGACAAAAATCTGTAATGCTTTTTGTACTATTTTCTCCGAGTTCTCTGGTGGTTTTAGCACCTCATACTACAGAAGTGACCAGCACAGTTCTGCTCGTTTCTTGCTCAATGTGTTGCCTGGCTTAAAATTGCCTGTCATTATCATTCCGCATTTTCCACGGAGCACAAGCCTAGTCTGGACCCTTAGGAAAGCCACAAAACCTTTGAGGACTTGGTGCTGAAGGCACTGGGCATGTGCTTCCAGCAAAGCAGCCAGAGGCTGCTGGCTTGTCCTGTGCTTGCCTCTTCCGCCCTCTTTCAAGGTCAAAGAGGGGAGATTTGGGTTAGATATTGGGAAGGAATTGTTCCCTGGGAGGGTGGGCAGGCCCTGGCACAGGGTGCCCAGAGCAGCTGTGGCTGCCCCTGGATCCCTGGCAGTGCCCAACGCTTGGAGCAGCCTGGGACAGGCAGGGGGTGGCACTGGATGAGCTTTAAGGTCCTTCCAACCCAAACCATGCTGTGATTCTATGACTTTAAAGTCTATAAAGAATTGACATGCGATTAATAATAATAAAACAATAATAATAATAATAGTGGATAGAGCAGAGATCTTACTCCAGAATAATTTTCCCCTTAAGCAAAGGGAAAGAACCTGGTTCTTCTTAAAATGCGCTTTGATGCTGACATTTAGGGACATTTACTTAACCTCTCCGAGGCTTCAAAAACAATTTGCACAGTAAATTTCACCCTTTATATTTCAAGCTCACATCAATGCACTTGTAAGGAATATGTAGATTTCTGCTTGAAACTTTTTGGTGTTATTGTACCTTTTTTTTCCCTATTTGCTTGTGTTTTTCTGCTCTCAGTCACAGTATGAACCTAATTGTTATAGAAAACATATTCACTACATGAAATTTTTTAATTTACATGTACAGATGATAATGATTTTGTGAGAAGCACTTGTATGCTTCCAGGCGCTTTCTCTGGGCCCTGTCGTGGACACTGGTGGCATATCTGGAAAAAATGGGTGCCTAAAACCCACAGGAGCTGGTCTGTCCTTAGTCCAGTTTCTTCAGTTCAAAGCAGGTTTTTCACACTGTGTGTATTTATCAGCAGTCCTTTAAAGCACCATTAGTCTTTGCTGTGATTGCTGCTCCCTTTCTGCAGCATTCCAGCTGCTGATTCACTGCTAAAGAGCAGGAAAACGTGCAGGACAATCACGATCAAACACCCGCTCCGGAAAATACACAGAGGAAATACTTGAACTGAGCAGACACTGAGAAAGAAGGTATTCCACTTCACACTGTGTCAAAATGTCATTTTTATTTCATTATATAAAGTTAAACATAAGAAGTGTGTGGTGAGATGACTGAAACCACTTGCCATTAGCCATGCTGATAACTGCACTAATTCCAGAGGAAGCACTTAAGTAATTGCATTGAGTTTAATAGGCTGGTAATCAACAGTGATTGCAGCTCAGTCTGGAAAGGAGTGTACCTGATTTGTTACTGTAATGAGTCTGTACAGCAACAAGAGGAACCATCCCCTTGCTCCGTCACTCTGGGGAATGTGTGGTAGTGAATTAGTGACTGACTGAGCTGGAGAGTGCAGCCTGGGGCTCTGCTGCCACCACTGCCACCCTTTCTCCATCTCCATCCATCCCGTGCTGCTTCTCACTGCTGAGAGATGAGGTTTCTGCGCTTTCCCATCAACAGCCACCGCAATTCCACGTGGAAGTGGCTGTTATCCGTGTCCCTGGATTTGTGTGTGTGGGAATAGCATTGTGCTTGGATCAGAGAAGCTTTCTTAGCTCAATTGCTACTTGTAATTTTTCAGTCGTTCCTGCCCGGCAGGACTTTGGAGTGAAGCTTCTTCATGGAAAGTCCATATTTTACCATTTCATCATGAAAATGGATGTGAGCTCCATCGTATCCAGTGGTGGCGTGCCCCAACCTTAGCTGTCATTTTTTCACCCCTTTGAAGGGGTGACTGAGGTCAGAACTCGGCTCTTTTAGCATGGGCATGTGAGCAAGAGCTGTGTTTTTTGTGACTTATATCTATTTACTTTTCTTTGTACATGCAGTTATCTTGCATATTTCTGGTGCCAGGCTTTCTGCTCAAAGCAGCTGAGCAAGAACAGAGACATTTATAGTGGATAAGTTGTGTCACCAGTATAAATTTACAGGTAATTAAGTGAGATGAACAAAACCAAACCAGAAATGCAAGTTGGAAAATGGGTCCCTATTCTGTGCCAGGAGTCCTGACAATGCATAAAGACAAGGACGAATGCTGCAATAACCTGATGCTCATCAGCCACCAAACAGGGACAGGAATCCAGACAAATGGAAAAATGCTTTGTGGTGGTTCTTCTCACACCTGAGCCACTGTCCTGAATGTCCATTCACCTGTGTCCCTTCTCCCTCTGCTGGAAGAGAGAGCTCCACAGTGCCAGGGCCTGGGGACAGGTCATGCATTCATAGCAACCCCACAGGAGATCAAGGTAGCAATTTCATAAAGGAAAATCCTTCAGTATTCCCAGTTACAACTTGCTTTGTCCTTAATTTTGGGGGGTTTATTTATTATTGCCTAAATAAATTCAGTTAAGTAGTAAGGATTTCCCTATTTTGGAAAATCTCATGGCCTCTTGAAATTCTGTTATAATTAGTTCAAGACTATCTCCAACTGTTTTCCTGAGAGGAAACTTTTCCTTGGCTGCAGGAATGTTGGCTCCACTTCCCTGGAATCTTTTAGCAGTGTGATATCTCCTGACAGGATGCAGGTTTCAGGGTGATTGCTCCAGGCTTTAGCAGAGCAAGATACAGGTCTGGGAGCCATTTCTGGCATCGCCACATGTTCTGGGAGCTTTGTCAAAGATTGGGTTCCTTGATTCCAGGGGCTGAACTTTGGCTCCAGAAGTTGTTTTGATGTTCTCACTCTGTTTTTAGGGACATTATCCTATGTTTGAGGAGGTAAAAATAGAACAAAAGCCGCTCAGGATTGTCAAGAAGGACTAAACTCGATCCATCAGGACTGAACAAGGCAGAAGTACAACGCAGTCCTGTCTCCCCAACCCTCACTGATCCCAGCTTTTGGCAGAGGTCACTGTATGTGATGGAGATAATGTTTGTTTAATTGTTCTGTTTTAACCCTTACTGAGAAGTGCTGGGCTGCCCTGAACGTGTGACATCAGCCTCGCTTTCTGAACTCAGTGGTGAAAACAAAAAGAGAGCCATGAACTGGGCACCCCTGAACCGTCATAAAAGCAACAAATGAGGTGGATATGAGCAGAATTAAAATTCAAATTCTTAAATGATGTCATGTGAGACCCTGTAAAGCTTTGATTTTCTTTCTTTGATCACACCAGAACCTCCTCTCAGACACTGCAAATTCTTCTGTAATTTTGTTTGAACAATCCCACTTGAAATCCCAACAAGCACAGATGTTCAGGCAGATTTCACAGCGAGAATGAATAATGAAAGTTCATTATGTTCTACAATGTCCCATTTAGAGCAGTCAGCTTGTTCTGAGCACTAGTTTGAGCTGTAGTGGGTTCTGGGGCTTTCTGAATGCGTTACGATACAGAAGATGACCACGGGTACTTCTTTCTTCTGCTGGCTGTCATTAACAGGGAAAGGTTTCTTGCTTGGGAAGGTGCTCTGAGGTCTCTCTGCATTCAGCAAGAGGGTGTGACTGTCAGAGGTGACAGAAGGTTTTTAAAACTCCTCATCCTGTGGCTTGAGGTGGAAATGCTGATTTCTGATGGCAGTTTCCTATTCCAGGGGATTCCGTACAGAAGCTGTGGCTTCAGGCACCCCCTGTCGCTGTTGTCAGTGTCTGTCCCCTCGTGGCAGTGCCCTCCTGTGCACATGGCAGCTCTGCCACTGGCTGTCCTCACCTGAGTGCATCTTATCTGAAAACAGATAAGAAAAAATGGGGCATTATGGGAAAATGAGTGTGGAGGAAGTTAAGAAGAAGTAAAAACGTCCCCCTGTATTGCTCTTACCCTAATCCAAGCCCTCCTTGGGATGTTGTGGTGATGTAGGGAGAGACTCCCCTGTCTGCTCCCACCTAGCGTGTGAGCAGTGAGGAAAGAAGGAAATATCCGTGGAAATGACTTAATTGTTTCCTATCCATGGTGTAAGGACAGTCATTTTATTCTTGAGCTTGGAGAATGCAGTTTATGAAGGCAGGGTGGGTTTTCTCCTGGGAAGACAGTAAACAAGTAAAGGATCTTTCTTTCAGTTTTTCTTAGCATGTTGTGGAAAATTGAATTTTCCTGACGTAGGTTTTGCTGGGCAGGGAGGTGGAGGGGAGCAGACTGTGAGGGTGGTGGGAAGCAGGGCTGTGCAGCAGCTCCCTCGCCGTGTGCAGATCCTTGGAGTGCAGCTCTCGGGGGAACAGTGAATTTCCCACTGACGTCAGCCCATGGACGTCACGCTGACGCATCTGCTGGCCATTAACCACACGGGATGGATCGTTACTCTTCCAGCAGGCAAAGACTTTTCTGTTAGCCCTGAGCGGGAAGACAAGGGTTTGTTCATTTGCACTGCAGATGTTCCTTCTGTTGTTTCACCTGCAACTTGTTTCGCAACTTGCAGTTGTGTTGGGACAACATGTGCCATTTTTTGTGCCTTTGGGAAGCCACTGACTTCAGTTTTTTCAGATTGTGATATTTCCAATGGAATCTGGCTTAGTCATTTTGTTTCCTTTTTCTACTTCAATGTCTTTTCTCTTAAATGTTTTCCTAACATTTTTACAGACCAATATGTATTGTCTGCTCGTGGCTGCAGTGCTGCACTTGCATTAAGTGCCCAACGTATGCCACGGGGAGCTGCTGCTCTGATCATGATTTGCTGTTTGATTGGAATTGTTTCAATGGGACATAAGCAGGCATTTAGGACTCCTACTACATCTGGGCAATGCTCAGTGCTAAATCCATCGTGTGATTAAGCAGTTGACAGTTACCACTGTCATGGTGACCTTTGCTGTTGTCCTCATTCGAATCTGGCAGGAGATAAAGGATGTAACAGTTCGGAGAAGCTGAGG
Source organism: Oriolus oriolus (assembly GCA_013400235.1). Taxonomy (NCBI): domain Eukaryota; kingdom Metazoa; phylum Chordata; class Aves; order Passeriformes; family Corvidae; genus Oriolus; species Oriolus oriolus. The sequence continues at coordinate 74,608 of VXBT01002725.1, forward strand.
AGAATAAAAAAAGCTTATTAATATTTCACTGAAGAGTGGTGAATGAAATCAGAGTTACTCCTATGGATTCTCTTATCAGCAGGCAAAATGGAGTGCACGGATCCTGGCACTGGCAGATGTTTTCTTGTAGGGAGAATTCAGTAACACCTTCTGTTTGAACAGATTTGTGGGGGTTTTAAGAGACTTGTTTTCACTGAACAAGGAGCTGTGCCAAATTTGACCAGCACCCAGTTTTCCCAGTGTTTGTTGCTGAAGGTTAGAGATACCCAGTGAGTGATACCAGAACACTGCCTTAAGATCTTTGTTCTGTTTTAATTGAACTTGAGGACTGAAGGGAGGCTGGGCATTGTCAAAGAAATAGGAACTTTACTGTCTCAAAATAGGATAGCAGAGAGGACACTGTTAGGGGCTCAAAGACCAGTGATATCTTCACTGTGAAAAGGCTTCTGGCAGGTCTTTCAGAGGCAGTGATATATGAGACATTAAAATAATAACAGAATCTGATTCAGGAGCCAGCTCAATTTCAGAACACTGTGCTACTAGATGTTGTCAGGCCCTGGTGGAGTGCAGGCACAGGAATGAATAATACAAAATCTGTAATAAAAGCACTGGTAAAATGGCCAGGAAAACAAAATTACTGCACCTTTTCCTAGAAAATAAATCCCTCTTCTGTCCCCTAAGGCTTGTTTTCTGCCATTTGTGAGAAAGGCCCATTTTGCCATCTAATGCAGCTTACTCCAAATGAGTTTCAATTTTCTCTAGACTATGACATTTTTTGCAGATCCTAACAACTTCAGGAATTCCAGTAGAAAAGGCTTTTGATGGGATACTGAAAATGGGGTTGTCTAACTTAGGCTCAGGGTCTAACAGTAACCTGCTTTTCCAGGCCCGATGCATCTGGCAGCATCAGGGCACGTAACCCTGGACAAAAAGGGTTCCAGGTGATTAAAAACAGTGCCAGCACCCCAGCTCCTCACCTCAAAAATAAAGCCATCATTTTGGGCTTGGAGTTAATAGTTTATCTCTCAGGTTAATAACTGTAAGCTAAAGAAGGTTGCATATTTGCATTCATTTTTGCACTCATAGCAGTGAAGTTAAATTTCATTTGTAAAACCCCCCCTCCCCAAAAAATACTATGTAAGCATACAAATCAGGCTGTTTTGTGAAGCTCAGTAAACATAAATGAAGCAGCATTTTAATCAAAATGAGGAATTGCATCCTAATCACCTCTCAGCACATGCATATTTCATAAGTACATGCTCTGCAAAGCAAACGCTGTGTAAGGGGCTGCTGCTCCTCAGTTCCTCATCTCCTCAGCTTTCCCAGCACAAACTAGGCTGTCTCTGCATAAACCCAGGATAATGGGAGCCATACTTTTTAATGTGTGTGGGAAGTATTTGATAAAATAAAATAGAGTAGCAGCCACACAGTGGTGAGGAACACAGACCAGTCCGCTCTCAGAATGGCTGCTGCTCCCTGCCTCTGGAATTTGCAGGGCAGAAGCACTTGGGTCCCTCTTTGTCCCCAGGTAATGTTCACATGAGGGACATGGAGCTCCCTTGGAGGAACAGGTTGTGCTCTCCCAGCTGGAGACGACCTGCAAGGACCAGGGAAGGTCCCAAGGAAGCAGCAGAACCTTCAGGTGCAAATGGAATGTGTACTTTCCAGAAACATCCTGAGCTCTGGCATCTGCCAGAAACTGGGACGTTAATGTGACAGTCATGACATGAATCAGAGGACATGAGTGCACAAGGTATGAAAAGCACTTTAAAAAGAAGTGGACAATTCTCCAGAGATTAGATCTGACACCTAAAGAATCTTGATGCTCACTCAATGCAAAGAAGGAAATGAGAGGCTGTAACAGCCTGGCTCCCTTAAAGTATTAAACCTTATTCCTGTAATGTCAGGTAATGTCAGTGTTTATGGCACGATTCAGTGAAAATCAGTCCTGTGAGTCGGGATGGTTCAAGGGTCTTGGAGGCTGAAAGGGACAGTGATGATCCAGATGATCACACTGTTACCTTCTGGTGCATGCTTATTTATTGCCTACGTAAAGTTCAATAGGGAGTTAAAGGCCTGGTTGATGCCTGGTAGAGAGTGTGAGATCGCTGTTGTGAACAGCACTGTCAGTACTGCTGGGGGGTCTGGAGAAGCTTTCCTATTAATTTCCAATTTTCCTTGGTGTTAGTAGGAAGGGTTGCAGTGCTTTTTCTCCTCAGAACAGAGCTAGGCATTCTCACAGAAACTGAATTTGATGGACTTTCTACAACCTGAGAACCTGATCCATTCTTTCTGTGATATGTTTTAACTAGAAAGTGATAAATAAAATCAGTTCTTTCATGGACTTTACTGAGCAAATGCCCCATGTGTTTCCCTGGGACAGTCACCATCTGTGTTCATAAATCTGAAACACACACAGAAGAATGGAGAGCAGAGCAGAGAGAAGGACTTGGAGTTTGTGATTGCAATCATGAATGTGTTTAAATTTTTGATTAAAATTTTCTCATGATAGTTTAAAAACTGCTGTGGATGCAAGAGAGCGTGGAGGCAATCAAGAGGATTTCTTCTTGTATTATTGTTAAACAAGTCAGCCCGAAATCTGCTCCCTGTACACCTGAGCAGGGCACTCTGTGACTGTGCTCATTGATCCACACCTGTATCCCCAGGGGGGGACTCACTGATCCTGGGGTTTGACTCTCCAAGCACATTCCTGGTGCCTAAGAAAACACATGGATCACGGGCATCTTTAGTAGGTGCTTCCTGGCTTTTTTCAGTGTCATGTGGTAGAAAAAATACTGATGATCCCTTTAGGCTCCCAGTGATGTGTGTGCTGCTGCAGTGCCCAGAGCCAGCCCAGGGACAGACCTGCGTTCCCATCCCTGTGGTGGCCAGGTTGTGTGAGGGGTGTTTGGGGAATTTGGCCACTCCTGGTGTCTAAATGCAGACTGTGGATTTCCCAGCCCTTCGTGCCTGGAGCTTCTGCAGTGAGCCAGGGGGCCAGAACCCAGTGCCCAGGTTTGCAGTGGTTTTGCAGTGATTTAATGGGCGATATTCCAGCCTTGTGCTGCAGTGCAGAAGGGCCCAGTGTCTGTCTGTCTGTCTGTCTTTCCTCCCCAGCAGCTCTGAGCTGTGCTGGGGGTTGAGCTGCACACGCTGAGCTGTCCTCAGGCCAGGGTGAGGGGACTGTGTGTGCTCAGTGATGGCTGTTTTACCAACAGTGACACTGATGGAGACTCCACTTCCCTGTGAACACAGAGTCCAGTTTGTCATCAGCCTCAGGGAATAAGATAAACACGTGAACTGAAAAGATTCAGCATATGAAAATACTCTGGCTTCTTCTCAAGCATTATTTCTTTTATCTTTCTCTGAAACCTTCATCTCCGAGGGAGTGAGCCATCATTTCCATCTAGGCTGATGAAGAAAGATGTTTATGGCAAGGTTTTCCATAGTCCCTGGTATCCTGCTGACACACTGTGTCCAGTTTGCACTGGCACCAAGCCTGGCTTCTGCAGTCTCTGTCACAATCTGAGTCTCAGAAACCGCAGATCAGAGAGGCTGGAACTGTCACTGCAGTTGCAGGGCTGTTTGCTAAGTGTGATTTTATCTTGTTTGGGAGGTTTCCCCTCACAATCTCATTAAAATATTCATGAGTTCTTTCTCTTGACTGGAATCATTAATAAATGCTTGATGTCAGTGGCATAGCTCTGCACTTCCTTTCGGGATGGATCTTTTAATATTCCACATGTTCCCAATTTGATACCTCCTAATCAGGGTACAGCCCCAGGGCAGAGCTTTGTCTTGTCCGGTGTTCATCCCCTGAGCATCCCTTCCTCAGACACACGTGGGACTCTGTACTCTGGAGAGTGACCTGACCCTGCCAGGGTGCTTCCCAAGGCAGATTCCCAGGAATTACAGCTGGTGGCAGTCCTGGAGCCCCGCTCCAGCAGCACTGCCCCAGGCTGAAGGTTCCCCATCAAATGCAGGGTGTAGGTAAGAGCAGTGCTAACCAGCACTGTTCTTACACAAGTTCCTGGTCTTCTAGAGGCAGAATTTGGTTCCAGAGCTTTTAATCTGTCATTAAAACTAGATTTGATCACAGCTCATGGGGCTGAATTTCCCGATCTGCTCACTCTGCCTTCTTTGGAACTGAGTGGGAGAGAAGGTGGTGAGGAAGTAAAGATGGAGCAATGAAGGGCTGAGACAACCCACAGCAGAGCTCCTGGGAATACACAGCAGGCAGTGAAATGTGCACAGTTTTACACATGGCTCTTGCAGCCATTAATTTTATCATTATTGGAGAAAGTTCCATATACACAGCTGATTTTCTGCTGCTTCCAGATGGGGTCACAGCTAGGTCACTCCAAGCATATGCCATCTTCCTTTTTTATTCCCTCCCTTCAGAAAGGGATAACTGTTTCTTCAGCAGTTTGGATTCTATGTTTACCCCTCCCTGTGCAGTTTCCCACAGTGGTGTGGTGTTACAGACTGCACAACACTGGCTTTTTCTCCAACATGCCACAGACATTTTGGAGCCTCCAAAGCAGGAGTGGCTCCCGAGCAGTGTGGCATGGCTGGGTTTGCTCAGTGATGGCTGTGACCTCACTGACACACTGGGTTACAGGTATTCTACTGCTGCTACAGTGGCACAGCAAAACCTAAATCACTCACCTCGTGCTGTTCCGTGAGTTCCACTCCCAGCCTGCTGGGCTGTGTGTGAAGCGCGGCCAGAGGGGAGATCCCATCTCAACGGATCTTCTCTTTGGGACCATTCCTTAGCGAGGAGAATTCACACCAGGATAAGGAATAAAAACATGTGCAGTGAAGGACAGTTCTTGGGCTGGGACCTCCCATCATGCAGGGAGCCAGTGGCAGAGAAGGAAAGGATCAGGCACTAAGGAGTCTACAGCCTCCTGCCTGCCTGGCACAGTCCAGCCAAGGACACACACGGTCTCCTCCTGTCTCGGGGCTTCTGCACCATCGTTACCTGTGCCTTTTGGGCAGAGCTGTGTTATTCCATCCTAGCACTGTTTCTTTAGAAAATTCGGGACACAGGGGATACTGATAACCCTGCCCACCTCTCTGCTCACTTACCTGTCCTTGCGTCCCCCAGACCTACTTGAGTCCATTCATGAATTTAGGAGGAAATTGGGAGTGAAATTACAATTGCAAAGTTAGTATTTCTGTAAAGTTTGAAAGATTGCAATGTGAGCTCATCCTTGAGGTCAGAGAATCTATTTCAGGTTCATTTGCCCCAGCTGCAGGAGATGTTTCAGAGCTTGGATCTCCTTAAATGTGCAGGTCAGCTCCCTGGAGCACAGCTGTGGGGAAAATCCTGCTGGCTTTTGTGGAGTTGCTTGGTTCTTACTGTAGTTGAATTCTCTCTTTAATTTTAAGATGAAACTGATCTTTCTGTACATGTTTTATCAGAATTTATAGGTCATGTTAAAGAAAGATAATTAAGAAGGGGAACTGTTTGAATTCATCCCACCCAAGACCTTCTGTTTATAACTACGGAATGACTGGAGGAAATCTGACCATATTGTAAGTTATGATAAAAGCTGCTGCAGAGAGTGGCATGGTGCAGTTCAGATCATAAAATACTCTGTGCGAGAAGACAAACTCAAGTCACCTGCCTTGAATGGGCAAGGCAATAAAAAGGGACTTCCCAAGAAACACTGATGAACATTTCCTTCCAAACACAAACAGGAGGCACAGGATGGACTGCTCTGCCCACAGTGTCAGAAAGCTGCAGAGAGGCAGAGGAAGTAAGAAGGCAGGGGCAGGGAAATGTGTGAGGAGGAAGATCCTGAGGGAACTTGCAGGAAGTTGGTGTTGCTCTCTGCCATCAGGGCTGTGGACATGCGGGGTGGCTGTGATGGCTGAGGGTACAGCGGGACAGTTTTTCCGCACCTGATGAAGCTCGGGTTGGGGTCGTGTGAGGAAGGGAAATTTGCAGAGGGCAGGCTGAGCTGCGCTACCCCAGGGCAGATGCCGCCGGGCTGCCTCACACAGCGCCCTGCTGCTCCCGAGCGGTGGCCCGGGGCGTGTCCGGGAGCCGCGCGTGTGGCAGCGGGAATGCCGGGCAGGGCAGAGCCCGGCCGCAGCCCCCGAGCCCTGCCGAGCGCGCCGCACGGCGCTGCCGGGGAACACGAGCCTTCCAGCTCGTGTGCGAGCCCTGGAGCAGCTCGGGATTTACGGGAATGACATCCACGGCTGACATCAGCTCGCGGTATTTGCATTGGATTTCGGTGCCGGCTCGGAGGTGTGGCTTAGCGGGGACACTGCTCCAGGCTGCCGATCCAGCCGGGAGGGAGCTGGGGCTGGGAGCATCCTGGCTCCCTCTCTGCCATCCTGCCGGCACCGGCTCCTCCCTCCTGCAGCTCAGGCAGCGCAGGGTGAGTCCAACAGCCTCTCCTACGATGTGTCTGCCCGAGCTACTACAGCCTGAACACAGCCCGTGCTCTGCCTTCCCTCCCGCCGAGCTCGCGAGTGAGGCACGGTGCCTGCCATCCGTCAGGGGGGAATGGCATGTGGGGACCTGAGCAGCCTTAATGCACCATCTTCCAGCACGGCAACGATTTTGAAGAATTCCTTTCTTTCACCACCTTTGCTACTTTGTTGTTCCCTGGCTTTTTGAGAGCATGAGTTCTGATTATTAGGGGTGCTGCCACCTGAATATTTCTTCATCAGATGCCACAAAAGAGAGTCTAGGAAAACAAAGAAACTTGTGATGTGGAGCTGACAGTTTTGGTTTCAGCTGGTGAAAACTTGCAGAATCAGTGAGAAGGCAAAGGAAAAAATGCCCAGGACAATGTCAGTAACTCCTGGTAATTTGTCATTCAATGGGACGAGCTTCTTCACTGAGAATCACAGCATTATGGACAAACCCAGTGAGCAGAGAACTTGGAATGTCTTTCTGTTCTGTTTGACTTTTGCCATTGCAGTCCCAGCCCTTCTGGGCAGCGTTTATTCACTAGTTTCCCTGCTGAAACTGCAGAACAAAACCACGGTTTCGATGATTGTGACCTCTTTGGCAGCAGATGATCTGATCAGCATCATGCCAGTGATTATTTTCATGTTCACGCAGTGGTCAAGTGAAGTCCTCCCCCAGCCTCTGTGTACCACCTCAGCGTTTATGTATTTATTCCAGGGCATTTCTAGCAACCTGAAAGGGTCTCTTATAGTTTCTTACAACTTCTACACCCTCAACACGACTGGGACACTGAGCTGCAGCTCCTCCAAGCGCCGCGTGAGTGTGACATGGGCCATCCTCACCATCTGGACTGTCAGTTTGCTGATGTGCATTTTGCCTCTCTGTGGTTGGGGCAGGTACATCCCCACGTCCTGGGGCTGCTTCGCCGACTGTGCCAGTTCCTACATCCTGTTTGTGTTCGTTGTGTACTCGCTGTGCTTCTCCCTCCTGGCGGTGCTGGCTGTTCCCCTCACTCTGCAGCTGCTGTGCTCAGGTGAGCCACGGCTGCTGCACACCGAGTACCTGCAGGGCTCTGCAGGCTCCATCTCCCCTGGGACACCACGGGGCTGCGGTGCTGCTGCCCCTCCGCTGTCACTGCTGGACCCTGGGGATAAAACCCTGGAGCCTTTCCAAAACTCGGAGGCAGTTTATGGGAAGGGTGTGGCTGAGAGCAGCACAAAGAGCGGGAGCTTCATGGTGGGCTTTGCCCAGAAAAGATTCTCGCTGATCCTGGCACTGACCAAAGTCCTTCTCTGGCTCCCAATGATGGTAAATTCTCAGATGGCTTCACTTTCCAGTGTTCACTTACATTTCAGTGGGATGTGACCTGTGGGCCATGGATTGAAACAGATGAACAGTGGCCATTGCAGTTGTTCCTCGTAGTGTAGTTGTGCCAGCGAAAGTCCTCTCCAGCAGGTCTGTGTCACTGCATGAGTTTAACCGGTGCCCAGTGGGTTTGGCAGAGCCTCGTTCATCACTCTGACACTCTCTCATCACATCATACCAGGGGCAGTAAGGTCCCCCTTTGGTATCCACCTGTGGGACACGGTCTGCTCAGCATTCTGGGGGCTGGGAAATGAGCTAAGGATCCCTCTGTCCTGTCCTCTGAGACACATCCTTTGGGTTAAAAAATAGGACTTTGGTAGAAAAATGCAGTTTGGTTGCACCTTTGTAATCACTGTAGTGCCGGGGTGGGAGGGAGTGCTGTCATGTGCATGTGTGTGTGTTTGGGAACAGGAACCTGAGAAAGGGATCTGCTGGGAACAGGGAACATGGCTCTGGGGCAGTTACCCCAGCCTTGGGTGTGTGAGGGTGGGGTTCCTTGGTACCACGTGGGACTGGCTGGCACTGGGAGCTGTTCAATGGCACCTCACTATATTTAACTTCAGTGAGGGTTTTTCTGAGAAATGCAGCATGAGAGGAGAGCAGTCAGCGTGTTTCCTCTGCTGTCTGTTAGAGCCAGAATTGTTGTGCTCAGCAAACACCAATGACAATCTGTCTTACAGTGGTGTCATATTCATAGCAAGATGTTCTCTTTGTTCCTGGAAGCACCTCGTGTGCCCAAAGTGATTTAAATTTCAAAATGCTCTGCCTTTCAGATACAGATGGCTGTCCAGTACATCACTGGGCTGCAGAGCCTTTTGTTTGAGACACTGAGCTTCCTGCTGACTGCGCTGGCTGCTACAGTCACCCCGGTGTTTGTCCTGTCACAGCACTGGCTCCACCTGCCCTGCGGCTGCATCATCAATTGCAGGAGGAGCTCCTATGCAGTGTCTTCAGAAGATGCCAAAAGTAAGTGCAGAAGGGTTGCCTTTGTGTAACAGAGGTTGTCAGACCTTCCCTGGTAACCTTCTTGGCATCTTCTAGAGCCCTGTTTTCCCTTGGGCTTTATGTAAAAACAGCTGGAGGAACAGAGTGGGTCAGGTGGAAGGGACTCACAGGGATCATCTGTTCTCAGCTGTGAATGTTAAGGGCTAAATATTTCTGAGGATGTGGGATTTGTTTCCCATTCTCTGGAGTAAAAAATCCTCTACCATCAGTGAACGAATTCCTGACATTCCCTGCATGTTCAGGGAGAAAGAGCTCCAGAATTCTGGAGAAAAGCCATCCTCAGTGCATGGCTTTCACTTGCTTTAAACACATTCTCCAGGTGCAGAATGGCTTGTGCTGCCCTTGGTGCCCCTTTAGCCACTTTCCCAGAGAGAACGACTGCAGTTCATCAAGAAGGCGGTTGCTTCTCAGAAGTCTTTCTTCTCAACAATTCATTCTTTTTATGGAGAGAAAATTGCCTGTTTCCAGCAGGAGCTGGATAATTTATTCCATGTTTTAGCATGTCATTTGCATTGTGTTTGTAATCTCCTTTTTCTCCTTGGCCTCAACTCCTCACACAGTTTATTTCCTTCCTGCTTAGCCAAGCGCAGTGGTTTTGAGTTCAACCTGTCATTCCAGCAAGGCTATGGAATCTACAGGATATCCCAGGAGAACCCTCCCTACCACAGCGGTGATGCAAAATCCACATCCTACCACAACCTGGTGAGCTCTGACTGCGAGGAGCCGGGGCCTGGCACAGGCAGGGACGCCGCCGGCTCCGGGTTCCTGCCCACGGCTCTGGGACACGGCTCCCGGGCCACCCCGGGGCGGACTGGGACAGGCCCCCCATGCCCCCCTCCTGATGGGCCAGGGGCCTGTCAGGGCCAGGAGGGCACAAACTGTGACCCATCAGCGTTCCCTGAAGGACCAGAGTGGAGGTTATCCCACGAGGAAAGCCACACACCGGAACTCTCGGACTGGGAGTGGTGCCGGAGTAAATCCGAGAGGACCCCTCGGCAGGTAAAAGAGGAATTTATTCTTTTTTGATAATAAGAGTTTCCTTATGAAACAGGAATGATTTTTACTGATACTGATACTTCTATTAGTCCTATTTTTTAGTAAAATTCATACATGGCATCGTATAATGCTTAGTAACCACAGACCTATTTGCAGGTGCTGATCCTGCAATAATTTCTCACTTGTGTTCTTAATCATGGGGCTTTCTTATTTTGTGTGCACCTGCATGCCTTGTATACGGTAAGAATTAAGTATGAATTATGTTAATTTATCCTAATGAATAGGAAGTTTCTCTCCAAAAGATGACATTTTCCAAAGAATTCCACTGTGGAATTCAGTGGCCATTGGGCATTACAGTAGGTGGGAGTGGGGTAAGAGCCCACGTGAACTCTGTGAGACAAGCTCCAGAAGGCTTTAGGTTGGAAGGGATCTCTGGAAGTCACCTAATCCAACCTCCTGCTCCAAGCAGGGTTACTTCAGAGACAGATCAGCTTGTGCTTGGCCTTTGCACACACACAGGAGATGTATAAGATGTATTTTGTATTCAAATATGGTAATCTCTCTCCATCTGATAAACACAGGTTTATCGTCTGAGTCACAGGAGGAATTTGGCTGATATTTCAAATCTGACTGATCATCCCTTTCATAAAAAGCCAATGCTCACTCTGTTGCAGTGTGCAGAGATGAATTCCTGCATTTGGGGGCAAAAGGAAGCGATGACTCAGCCTGGTTTTTTCCTACCAGTTCTTGCCAAGGCCTCAAGTACCATGTAAAGCTTGGTTAATAAAATCGCTGTATCAGTAGGTTCATAACTGTGGCTCTCCTTGCAGGAGTTTCTAGATGATGATTAAAAATAAATAAATAAATAAATTCCTTTCCCCATGTCCCCCTGGTGCCGGTTCAGATGCAGCCCCAGGACTGCAGCAGGTGAGAGCAGCTCTTTGTGAGCAGCTGGCAGTGACTGCCTGGGGGTGTTTTCTGTGCCCCGGGGCCTTGTATGGCACTTTTGGACGTACTCTTCACTACTTGCATTTCAAAGAATCACAACTCATCCACTTCTGACACTTTCCCAGGTATAACCCAGTGCCAGGCATTAAAGCTTCTATGGGGTGAAAGTTCCAGGCTTTGGAGTTACAGCTCTGCCGGGTTCTGACATTCAGCAGGAGCTGCCAGAGCTTCACAGCTGACATTTGCTTTGCTGCTGGGAAAGGTCAGAGTGTGAAACCCCTGCAAGCTTTGTAAAAATAACTTTAATGCATTGCTCAGGTGTATGTTGGATGAAAGATCAATTTGGGCCGTACGTTAAATAAGTCCTTTATTCATCCTGTCTGGAAGTCCCAAAGTGTCTAAGAAAAGTCACTCTGTTCTCATCACTCTGCATTTCCCACGTGTGTTAAAAAAGAAGATTCTCCCTGGCATTTGTTTGGCACATCCTCCTGCAGGAAATACAGGGGTTCTTTCTAGAGCCCAAAAATACAGGGGTTCTTATTGGAGTCCATAAATACAGGGGTTCTTATTGGAGTCCATAAATACAGGGGTTCTTATTGGAATCCATAAATACAGGGGTTCTTATTGGAGTCCATAAATACAGGGGTTCTTATTGGAATCCATAAATACAGGGGTTCTTACTGGAGTCCATAAATACAGGGGTTCTTATTTGAATTCATAAATACAGGGGTTCTTACTGGAGTCCATAAATACAGGGGTTCTTATTGGAGTCCATAAATACAGGGGTTCTTACTGGAGTCCATAAATACAGGGGTTCTTACTGGAGTCCATAAATACAGGGGTTCTTACTGGAGTCCATAAATACAGGGGTTCTTACCAGAGTCCATAAATACAGGGGTTCTTATTGGAATTCATAAATACAGGGGTTCTTATTGGAATCCATAAATACAGGTGTTCTTACTGGAGTCCATAAATACAGGGGTTCTTACTGGAGTCCATAAATACAGGGGTTCTTACTGGAGTCCATAAATACAGGGGTTCTTACTGGAGTCCATAAATACAGGGGCTCTTACTGGAGTCCATAAATACAGGGGTTCTTATTGGAATTCATAAATACAGGGGTTCTTATTGGAGCGCTGCTGATTTTCTCTTCAAGAGGAGAAGCTGTAAGAACTGACAGTAGGAGGGAGAGCAGCCATTCCCCATGGATGTGGGATCAGTGAGTTTGATTGAGCTGTTTGAAGAGCGGGGTGCCACACAGGACCCAGGATGCCTTTGGTTTCCTCTGGAAGCTGTGGGCTTGGAGAGTGGCACTTCCTTGGGGTGACAGTAATGATTGCGGAGCTGGTTGTCTCCTCATTGTCTGTTCTGTGAGTAAGGAGTTGCTCCATCAAAGTGATTTCTCTGGAATAAAAGTGGCATGAGAGAATGAGGCAGCAGGGTTTACTGAATACATGATAGGATGGCTGAAATGGAGAGGGAGAGAGAAAATGGTACCTGTCATTTCTAACTCCTGCTCGGCTGCATTTTTGAAAAATACCTTTAACATCTCATAAAATACCTGTGTATCTCCTTCCTAAAGAGACTGAGTGTAAATATGTCATATCTTATTTTGCCTATACTTCAGTGCCCTCAGGCAACAGAAATCTCCCAGGCTGGCAGTTTGTTCCAGGCTTGCTGATTATTTTTCTCGACTTCATCTGTGGGTTGCCTCAAGCAAACTCTTTGAAGAGACTCTGTACAGGACCTATTTATGTGCCCTGCAAGGAAAGAGAGGGGGAGGCTGTGCAAGTGACTTCACTGAGGAGGAGCCAGTGCAGGCAGGAGTATTTTAACATGGTAAATACACAGCATCTCACTCGCTGCAGGAAAGTTGTGAGCATTCCCTTAAACACCAGGCGCAGCACAGAAGCTGAGTTAGGAATAGCCCTGAGGGTTCTCTTTGCTTCCCACTGGCTGGTGGGAATCTGTACCACCTGTACCCCTGCTGATGTGCTGAGCTGTTCCCATCAGGGCTCTTCCTGCTCAGGTGGTTGGAACTTGGTTCCTGATTTCCAGAGAGGTTCCTGTGGCTGGAAAATCAGTGTGACATTCCACCTTCATCTTCTCACTTCGCTCCCAGAGGTGTGCCTCTGGTCTGTGTGATGCTGGCTGGCTCCTTGCTGCAGTTCCACTGCCACTGGCTCTCTCTGGAATTGCAGAGGAATAGTGGGAGTAAAAACATTTGCCCAGGAGGGCAAGGCTGGATATAACTCCCAGAGCCCTTCCCTCACAGGTGTCCTCACCTTGGATGCTCTGCTGCATTTCCTGGTACTGATTGATATAAACCCAGGTCTGTCTGCATTGGGCAGGCCAATGGCAAGTGCTGGGCTCAGGCCATCTGAGGTGAGCTTGTTTCTTCCTGTTATAGCCCCTTGGCTCTACATTTGCTGCAGTCAGCCTCAGAAATAGCAAATCATTGCAGTAATTAATTCCACTGCAGCTAATTTTAATTTTTAGGGAAGTAGAAGACTAAGCCTCTATTTTGAAACAAACAGAAAACTCATTGTCTCTGGAAAGAAAAAGCTGGGATCCTTACTGGAAACATTCTAAAAATAGAGCTTTTCATCTCGAGCTGTGTTTGGCCAAAGTAATTAGGAATGCAGACTCCTCAGAGCTGTTTTAGATAGCTGGTTTTCTGTTTGGGAAGGCAGCATGGCCCAGTGGGAGCAACACGGACATGGCACAGCCTGTGTGTGCTCTTGGTGCTGCCCCCGTGCAGAGACCTGTGCCAGAGAGGAGGTGCAGACTCCAGTACATCTGTGCCTCACTGTGACACTGCTGGCACACCTGGCTGCTTATTCCAGGGCCTGTGACAACAGGAATTGTGAGGGAGAGTCTACAAAGTGCCTGTGCTTGAGTCCGTCACCAGACACTGTACAACCGGCTGGGATGGTGTCCCAGTGTCCCGCTCAGCCTCCAGCTGCTGCTTTGAGCATTTCCAAATGGAAATCTGTCTGTCAGAGCCTGTTCCAGCTGCTGTGGGACTCAGATACATCCAAGCTTTCCCTATGGACAGCATCCTCCCTGGTGAATCCAGCCCAGACCCTGCTCAGGCAGCGGCAACAGGACAGGGAACCTGGTCCTGACCCACAGTGATGGTGGGGGAGGTTTTGCCTCATGGCAACCACAGCTGCTTCCTGTGTTCTGTGAACTCTGGAAGGTGGATGTATAATTAAATAATGAGGGGATTTGCTTGATCAATTCTGCAGAGATTTCTCTGCTCAGAATGCATCAGCATTCCGTAAGGAACAAGGACATTTGTGATTTATTTCACTGGGATTTTTTTGTCTTTCCTTTTAAAAAATGCCTGTGCTGGTACATGGAGTTCTCCAGTGAAATCCCTGTCCCAGATTCCAACAGCCAGAACATTCTCCAGGCATTGTGGGCAGGGGCTGCATGGGGCTCTGAGTTTCCTGTTCCTCCTTAGGAACACCTGTGTGGAAATGCTTTAAAAAGAGAAGGGGTAGTGTAAATTGTGTGGGAGAGTTGTGTGTGTTATTTCTTTTGGAAACAGTTTTCCTTTAAATGCAGGAGTGCAAGGTGTGTGGGAAAAGAGGCAAGGCCCTGGTGGGGCAGAGCCCTCGGTGCAGGCTGGGGCAGTGGGATGGCAGATGTTCAGGAACAGCACCGTGGGTCTCTTTCTGCTTCCACTGAGGTAAAACTGAGCCACAGCCTGCTCCAGCTGTGAGTGCTCCTGTTCCCCCTGGAGTAAGGCAGAGCTGGGATCAGGAACCTGCACAGGGGCACTGGAGTAACTCTGTGTTACTCAGAGTCCTTCCGCTGCCTCCTGCTCTGGAGTGAAATTGCATCGTTAGGCTGCAAACCAGAAAGCTGCACTGCAGGGAACTGTGGGAGGCAGAATACTTCATGGGATGTACCAGCAGAGTCTGGTTTGCTGCTGGATTCCTATTTATTGCCATGGATGTGTCATGAGAAGCAAAAATGGGTATTTAATAATGGTATCAAGGACAAGAAAAAGCTAACTTCCTGTTCTCATTAATAATCATTTATACTGAAAGTAATTCCAGTAATAATCAGTGTCACCTGGCTGTACCTAAACCCAGGATAAATGCATTTATCCCTCCCTTGGACTCCATAACCATGGGTTTAGTCCCAGCACTTGTATCCACAGTGCTCCCCAGAGCACGGCATTGTGGTTTGCAGGGACAAATGGATTCTGTACTTTAGAAACAGGTGAAGGTGTCTGGAACTGAATAACATTTCCACTGAAACTGTTCTAGTGGGAAATGACAGTGTTCAGTGCCTCCCTGGTTAGTGACAGGGCAGTGACATAGGAGACTTGATGGATCTTTTTCACTTTAACAGTAAATACTGATTTTTCAAGAGAAAACTTGAGAAGACTTTCAGAAAGAGACACTAAGTGACTGGGAAATGTCTCATTCTCCAGACCTGGAATGTTCATTCCAGCAAGTGGAGATTGCTCATTCTCTCTCCAGGAGCCTCAGACATTGCCTCCATGTTCCTCATGTTCAGTCTCACAAATCAAAGTGTTTGATTAAACAGGACATAACCTTGCACTGATGGAATCAGCTTTTATTTAAACTCTTGTTTTTCATATTCTGTAGATGCCACAGTGAGTCACAGTCACTTGGGACTTCACTTCATACACTAAGGTGTATAATAACACTAAAAACTTCTTGCTACTCTTTCAAGTCGTGAATACCAAGTGTCTAAAATTCTGCAAGTAAAAGGCAGTAAGATGAGTTAACAAAGTGAGCATATTTGGCTGATTTATGATGGATTTTTGACTTGGACAATGCTCACCACTAACGGTCCTTGTTCCCCTGCAGCGCGCGGGTGGAGCCCTGGCCGTCCCTCTGTGCGCATTCCAGGGGACTGTGTCTCTCCAGGCCCCCACCGGCAAAACGCTCTCCTTGTCCACGTATGAGGTCAGCTCCGAGGGGCAGAAAATAACCCCCATGTCCAAGAAAATCGAGGTGTATCGCTCCAAAAGCGTCGGGCACGAGCCGAGCCCGGGGGAGCCTCCGGACACGTTTGCTGACACGAGCGTTAAGATTCACTTGGAGGTGCTGGAGATCTGTGACAACGAAGAGGCCCTGGACACCGTGTCCATCATCAGCAACATCAGCCAGTCCTCCACGCAGGCACGGTCACCCTCCCTGCGCTACTCCCGCAAGGAGAACAGGTTTGTGTCCTGTGAGCTGGGGGAAAGTGCCTCCTACTCCTTGCTCATCCCCTCGCACAGCCCTGGCAGCGACTTCAGCATCTCCATCCCAGACACTGTCGAGGCTCATCGGCAGAACAGCCAAAAGCAGCACTCGGCCAGGGCTGGGTACCAGGAGGAGATACAGCTGCTGAACAAAGCCTACAGAGAGCGGGAGGAGCAGGGGAACAGCAACTAAAAGGAGTTTAATCCACACGCCTCAACTGCTCTGAGAGACGGTGCTCCTCTTGGCTCAAGTTACCCAAGCAAAAACTGGTTTTAGCTGTTTTTTTCCTATCATACAAATTTTATTTGGGTGCACTGTTGAATAGATTCAAACTGTTAATGCTATATCAAGGGGATAACAAATACTCAAGTGCTTTACAGCTCTCCATAGTGAATTTTAAGTTATTTATTTATGTATCTATTTATTTGAGGAAAACGTGTATCTAAAGGGAATCCTAAATAAAGTCTTAAACCCCAGTTGTGGTGTTCGTTGGCACTGGGTGGTGTGTCTGCAGGAACCGGTGGAAATGAGGGAGCAGCTCCACAGGTGAGTAGTTACGGTGGTTTTGACGCCCTTCCAGTTCTTGTCAACATCTAAATCGACATAATACTGGGAATACTCTTCTAACACCTGGACATCACTTAAAGCTCATTGGCTGCTCTTTGTTTCACAGATTAAATCTCCCTTCCTGTTGATTAGGCCTGAAAGTATACGAAGATCAAACACTAGGAAAATGACATCTATTCCCCATTCTGCACCACACCGGCCGGTCGGGGACTCGAACCCGGTACCTGGGCCGGCCAGGTTTGGCCGGGCCGGGACTCGAACCCGGGGCCGAGCCGCGCTGAGGGGCGGCGGGCGGGCGGAAGTGCGGCGGCGGATGAGGCGGGCGGTGCCGGCGGATGAGGCGGGGCCGCGCCGGGCCGATTGGAGCCGCGCCGGGCCGGGCCGTGCCGGCTGCTCCGCGCCGGCACNCCCCGGGCACCTGAAGGGCCGCGAGATCGGGCTGTGGTACGCGCGCAAGCAGGGCCAGAAGAGCCGGGACGCGGACCGGCAGCAGGTGAGGGACGCGGGGACGCGTCCCGGGGACAGGGGTCTGTGCCTCTGCACCTTGGAACCGCGCGTAGGGGAAAACGTAGATTTTTGGTCGTGCCGAAGAGCCTCGTTAGGGGGAGAACGCCGTGTGAGTGTTGCGAATGTAATTGTTTGTGGATACACGGAGTCCGCGCTGATGGAGGCTGTGCTTTTCTGCCCTAGAGAGCTGTTGTGCGCATGGACGAGCGCAGGGAAGAGCAAATCGTGCAGCTGCTGAATTCTGTCCAGCCTAAAAACGACAAAGAGCAAGAAGCCATGTCCTGGTGGTCTGGAGATGAAGAAGGGTAAAGAGATACAATTACCAGTTCTTTTATTTATTTTTAATTGCTCAGACTTTCCGTAAGGTGGTAGGAAGATGTGTCGGAAGTTATTTCCATTTACTGAGTGAATTGGCTCAACAAATATCCTCAGGTTTTTCCACATGTATTGTCACACTGAAATGATTGTAGCCACTGCTGTAAAACTCTTTCATTATTGCTCAGTTTGGGGTGTTAAATTTCTACTTAAACTCATAAAACTTATAACTGATCTCAAGGCATGCTACGGTAGATAGATGGGATTTTTCAGCTCACTTGACCTCTGGGATTACTCTTCCAGAGGTGGCTTTTGACTTCTGTTTTCAGTTATTGAGCAGTCTTGGAACATTTTCTCAGCGTCTTACGTAGGGTCTGTTCTGGACTCATTAAGGATTTTCGGGAATAGCTGGAATAGGCGGGTGTGCTTAAGTGAGGGGATTTGGGATCCGTTTTTTTGAGGGATCCTATTATGAGGCAGTGGATCAAGTGGTAATTCTCTGATGATGTTTTGTTGCTTTGTAGCTTCGTTTGGTATAAAAGAATGTGTTATTTTTTAGATCCTGATGTCAGGTTTCTGGTGGTTGGTAGTTTAAGACTTTAACTGGTTTAATGACTTTCACTGGAGTGACAGATCCAGAGAAGCTGTGGCTGCCCCATCCCTGGGAGTGTCCAGGGCCAGGCTGGACGGGGCTTGGAGCAGCCTGGGACAGTGGAAGGTGTCCCTGCCCATGGCAGGGGTGGGATGGGCTTTAAGGTCTCTTCCAAGCGAAACCATTCCATGATTCTCTGTTCCCGTGGACTGCTGGTTCATTAGCTGCTGGATGTAATTACATGCACTCTGCATGTGGCCAGGCACAGCTGGGGGAATCCGAAGTTTTTGTTCTGTGATTCCAGCCCTACTCCAGAACAGCCTGCCAAAGTGAAACCAGATGCTGAAAAACCTCCTGTAAGACAGAGACCAGCCTTGGAAAAAACATCCCTGGATTGGGATGTGGAATATCTCTGTGAAAAAAATGAGCAAGATGCTGATTTAGATGAGCGGCTTAAAGAAGACTTAATGAAGAAGAGATCTGATCCCAGATATATTGAAATGCAGGTACTTTTCCCTGTGTTCAGTTGAAAACTTTTCACTGAATTTTTTTCTAAATTAAGCTAACCTGAAAATATAATATCTTGCAATTTACCAGAAAGTTGTCATGATGTCACTTTTGCTAAAAATTATCTTTAGAATTCATAAAATTCGTATCTATTGATAGAATAGTAATTAAAAATGGAAAATTACAGATTTCAGAAACATTTAGAATCTGAAATTTGAAGGTGACATGTTGTTTCGTTGGGTGAGTTTCTCTTTCTTTTCTGTGGATTGTGTCCCTGCAGTTATGTCTGAAACTGAAAGCACAACACTGGGCTCTGAAGGAATTGCCTCTTGAAAACAGTGGTTTTGCTGTTAACAGCCACATATAGAAAATTGTCTTACCCTGAACACCAGTTCTCTCTTCCATACCAGGTCCCCTGCTCTTGCACCTCTATGTACCTCCCTTATCATGTGCTGAATTGCTGGGCTGAAATCATTTTTCTAAATTGAATGAAACTGAAACCACACATGGAATTGAAGTTATTTCCCATGGGCCTGTGTTTATACAAGTGTTGCTGAGCAGTTTGTCATTATTTTGCAGTTTAGCCCAGATTAGAGGTGAAATCTGTTCTATTGCTTCAGTGTTGAAAAGGTGTTTAAAGAGAAATGTTTTTTTCTTTTTCCCCAGAGATTCCGTGAGAAGCTCCCCTCATACGGGATGAGAGAGGTGAGTGTATATTAAAAGAGAATCCATGGTGCTGTGCTCCAAAACAGGAGAAAGCAGTTGTGACTGGCAGCAATCCTTTGTGGCCTCCAGGAAGGGGAGAGGCCTCCCAGGTTCTGAGGCTGGGGGTGATTTCCTTCCAGACTGTACCAGGGGCTCACTGATCAGCATATGGGGCTCAGTACAGCGTTCTCATGGGAATGTGACTGGGAATACATGGCTGCTACATACATTTAATAACAGCTCTTCTTTTTCTGCCAGTTAAACTTCTAGAAGGTTCCTGGTTACTCAGATTGTTGTGCTTTCTTCTGTGTATAAAATTGTGGCCTTTGTTGCACAATTAGCCAGTTTAGAATTGAATATATGCCAGTTAAGCCTTTTTAGCTTTAACCACAGGCTTAATGGCTGCACTGCTGGCCTTCAGTGCCGTTAGTTTCCCAGTCACAGGATAAGGTCAGTGACAGTACGGGCTGTTACTAATTGGTGTTAATTCTTCTGGTGGTATCCCCTGTATGCGGTAGAAGGGGAGTGTTCTGATATGTTTGCTTTTGCAGGCTCGGTGGATGATTAGTGAGCTCCTTCCTACAGTTCCCCTATTTGCCATAATGTCCTTTCTGTTAGCATTTGTTTCTTAAAATACTCGTCCTTAGGGTGGGGAGGTGGAGGCTGGGAAACTGCTCCTGTTGGTACAAGAAATGTTAAAATACTGTGCTGAAAACCTTTCGTTCGTGCAGGCTTGGAGTCCAGCCGGGCAACCTTGTGTTCAGTCTCCAAAGATCTGCAGGAGCCGAGTAGGAAGCTGAAAGGTTAAAAGTGTATTTCAGGCTTTCATTTTAGTTCTTTTATGTCGTTTTCATACAGGATCTAAAGTATTTAAAGCTAGTGTTGAGGTTGGGTGTGCTTTAAACCCTACACATGGGAAGTGCAAATGTGCAGAAATGACTTCTGTGAGGTTTAAACTAAACTTTTTTTATAGCATTACAAGAAGCAGCCGAGCATTTCTTCAGCTGCTGACACTTTGCTCAGAGTTCATCCCACAGGAGCAGAGAATTGTCAAAATCCTCTAAAATCCGTTTGCAACAACAACACAGTAATTGTTTTGTCTTCGTTGGGGCCAGGAGCTTGTGAAGCTGATCAACAACAACCGTGTGACGGTGATCAGCGGCGAGACGGGCTGCGGGAAGACCACGCAGGTGACACAGTTCATCCTGGACGATCACATCGAGCGCGGCCTGGGCTCCACGTGCAGGATCGTGTGCACCCAGCCCCGCAGGATCAGCGCCATCTCCGTGAGTGCCCTCCCCCGCGTGCCCTCGCTCAGTACTCCCGGCTTCTCCGTGTTCCTTCTCGGCGCCTCCGAGTCTGTGCAAACAGCAATGCTGTTAACGTGCGCTAATGGGATATTCACAGGATTTGGCCGTTGATGGAGTGCTGGCACTGCAGCCTGGTTCTTCCCTGGCTTTAGTCATGGGTTATATCTGTGATTTTAATGGATTTGGGCAGTGCAAATGTCAATTAAGATCAAAACTGATGTTGTGTCAGGCCCTCTAGAGGTGTATTAATGAGCAGGAAAGAATCTGGCTTTCAAGTGCTCAGTAGTTACTGTCCTTGATAGTTCAGTGTCAGATGGGCAAAGCTCACCCTGCTGAAATGGGAATGTGCTGCTAATGCCCGAGTGGGTGTGTTCCTCTAAAGTCTTGTCCCTGGGTTGCTGCTTTCAGGGAAGAAGAAAAGGTGGTTTTCAGGGCATTTCTTTGTTATTTACAAACCATCTCAGTTCCGGGTGTTCCTACTGATGAGCAGCTCAGTCACAGGTCAGCCTGATTTTCTTTGTCCCCCTCAGGTGGCTGAGAGGGTGGCTGCTGAGAGGGCAGAGGGCTGCGGCAATGGCAGGAGCACGGGGTACCAGATCCGCCTGCAGAGGTGAGCGGCTCCGCGGGAAGGGCCTGTTGTTATCCAGAGGAAACAATTTGAAAAGTGGTTCTAAAAAGAAGTAACTGCTTTCCTGCTGGTATTTTCCCTTAAAGGAATTCCTGCGAGGAAGGAATGAGGTTTTTTGAATTTTTTTTTTAATTTTGTGAAAAGGTTTGAGTGCAGTTACTGTGGTTTATGCCCCGTGTGACATGGACTAGCCCAAGTTAGGCTTTGTCTAGTAAGTCCTTTTTGCAGCTCTTGCAAAAGGTTCTGCTGTGGGCAGAAATAAAACTGATGTCCCTAATCCCATGAATTTAAAGGAAAAGTGAAAATGCTAAAGGGGAGAATGCTCCAAACTATTTCTGTGGAAAGCTGTGTATTTGCTACACGTATCTATGGACTAATTCCCTGGGACCATGTAATAGATGCAGTGACAGGAGCTTGCAGAGCAAAAGCTCTTACATTTGGAGTCGGCTATAATTTTAAAAAGTATCTGAAGTGATACCAGCGTGTAATGGGACCCTATTGCAGAAGCAAAACTGCTGGTGAGAGAGGACAGCTCAGCACTCCCAGCATTTTAATTGGAGTTCATAGAATCTCTCTGCTATTTCTCTTTGCTCACAGTGCTGTGCACGTGAGCATCCTCTGTTCTGAGCCTGGAGAGCTGCAGGAGCTGGGGATCAGCACCTCAGTGTGCAGGAGATGGCAAAGGATGTCTGGGAAATCAGGGCCTCTCCCTGATCCATTCCCCATCCACAAAAGTGATGCAACAGTGGCCTAATTCCTTGTTCCTCCCATTGTGCTCTGAGTGAGGGAGGCAGTGAGGCACATCTGCATCATGTCTGGAGTGGCACCTGCAGTTGGGGTTTAAGCTTTTAGAGTATTTTGTTAAATACAAAGGAGAACTGAGGAGTTCTTATTGTGTCTCTTTCAGTCGGTTGCCAAGGAAACAAGGTTCCATTTTGTACTGTACCACGGGAATTGTCCTGCAGTGGCTCCAGTCAGATAAGTAAGAGCTCCTGTTTAATGAGACACTGAATGCAATTATTAAATAAGTTCTGAGCTGTTCCAAACAGTTTGGCTTTGCTTTATAATTTTTCTAAAAACAAAAGTTTAACTTTATTTGCTTCTATTTTAGGCACTTATCCAGCATCAGTCATGTAGTTCTTGATGAAATCCATGAAAGAAATCTTCAGTCAGATGTTTTAATGAGCATTATTAAAGATCTTCTGAATGTTCGACTGGATCTGAAAGTCATACTGATGAGTGCTACTTTAAATGCAGAGAAGTTTTCTGAGTACTTTGGTAGGTGAAATGCTTCCTAGGAATGTTCCTCTTAAGTAATTTAGGCTTCTACAGGATAGTGCAGTTCTGAAATTACAGAATTTATTTGTATCAGAAGAAATTACTTCAATTTTACAAAGATTTGCCAGCTGCTGGAGATGCAGTTTCAGTCAGTTTTATCTCATTGCGACCCAATATTTCTTCTGGTTTTGGTTTTCAGACATATTATGGAAGCAGAATCCAGAATGTTTTCCTAGTGAATATTTACCCTGTTTTAGCATTCTTGGTGTGAGTGGGCAAGCAGATTGAACTTTTAGTTGTTCCATCTCCCAGCTTTTTCCAGTAGCTGGAACCAGTTGAACATCCCAGTGTGCAAAATACTGCCTGCTGCCTGTGCTTTTTTATTCAGCAGCCTTATTTGGGGGTGAATTTGGCATCTTCCCTGACAATTGGAAACGTCCTGTAGACATGGCAGCTATTGTATTGCAGAAATAGTGAGGAATGTTTATTGCTTCTGTGCTGTCAGTGCAGTGTTTCATCAGTAGTTTTGAAACTGAGTTCTGCCTCCCTCCACAGACCATTGCCCAATGATTCACATCCCTGGGTTCACTTTCCCAGTGGTGGAATATCTCCTCGAAGATGTCATTGAGAAGTTGAGGCAAGTGTTTTTTCTGATCATTTCAGAGAATATTTGGGGGGGGTTTAGCTTAGTGCACGTGTGCTCAAAGATTAACTTGGCATCAAGAAGAATTGCCTGTATTTTTCAACAGAAGACCTTCCAAAGGGGGCCTTGTACTGTAATTACAGATGGCACACAGCTACCTGGGAATGTTGGCTTGAGGGGAAGAACAATTTGTTGGTGTGGTGAATTTTCAGGTCTCTAAATCAAACTAGTCTTTCTTGCTGTTCACTTTTTTCCCCCTACGTGTTCTCATGCTTTTTAGGGTTGGTCCCTGCTTTTGTAAGATTTCTGTCAGAACAGAAACTGAAGAATCTTACACATGGTCTAGCTAAAGCGCAGCATATTGTCCACGGTTTGGAAAACTGCTGTGCAGCTGCTCTAAATTCCCTCAGTTTCAAATGGAATCGTGTTTGCTCCTCCTGTGTAAAGGTACACCCCGGAAAAGATGGACCGTCGGCTGCACTGGAGGAAGGGCTTCATGCAGGGCCACGTGAGCAGGCCAGAGAAGGAGGAGAAGGAGGAGATCTACAGGCAGCAGTGGCCAGGCTACCTAAGGCAGCTGCAGGGCAGGTTGGGCCCAAGTTTCTCTTCTGTTTTCGGGCAGCTCTGAAGTGAGAACCATAAATCAGTGCTGTATTGTGTTGCTGGGCTTTAGTAATGGTGGGGTAGTGGCTGCTGGGGAAAATGATGATGGAATTCCCTGTGCAGTTGGCTGGCAACCTGTGAAGTGCTTTAGAGACAGCAGAATTAGCTCCCTTTGAGTTACTCAAGTTAAATTTCAATTCATTACCTAAATATAAATTGTCAGTCCCTGGCTCATCCATGAGAAGGAGAGAGGTCATCTAAGTGCTTCAAAGACAGTTCAGTCATGACGTGGTAATTCTTCAACTGTTCTGAACTGACAATAATCACACTGAACTAAATGTGGAGAGTACTTTGGAGGTGCAGAAATTGCTCAGACAAAGAGCTGAGCTGATTGAAGGCGGGTTCATGGCTGGGTGGCTCACTCGGAGCCTGGCAGCAGGAGCAGGAGCCCCTGGCTTTGCATGTTCCAAGGGACTGATGTCTGTGCTTTCCTTGCTGCAGGTATTCAGCAAGCACAATCGATGCCCTGGAAATGATGGATGATGACAAGGTGGACCTGGACCTTGTAGCAGCACTGATCAAACACATTGTGCTGGAAGAGGAGGTACAGTGGGAGTGAGCTGGGGGCAGTGGCAGTGCCAGAGCTGGCAGTGACTTTGGCTGGTCACACAGAAAGAAGAGAAATTTTTGTTTGCTCTTCTAAGTAATTGAACAGCTTTGAATTACTCTTACATTCAGATAAATACATGTAGGTAGCTCTTTTGTAGAAGAAAAACCTTGATAGACTGTTCCAGACTGGGTCAGTGAGGTTTCAGATCTCACATGCCCACCATGTATCAGTGTGCGAGGAGCTGCCTCTCTGCGGTGTGTGATGTGTTCTGACCTGTCTTCCCTTCACTCCCTCTTTTCCCTGTAGGATGGTGCAATTCTGGTGTTTCTGCCAGGCTGGGATAACATCAGCACTTTGCATGAGCTCTTGATGTCACAAGTCATGTTTAAGTCAGGTAAAACCCAAACTCTCTGTGGGAGTTCTGGCGGTAGCATTGGTGGGAGACTCTTTTTGCATGGGGTTGCTGCTATTGCACTGGATTAATCTTTTCCCTCATCTCTCCTCTCCAAAGTGTTCAGCAGGTTTTGTGTGTATCTTTCCTCTGCTAACAGCAACTCATTTTCCTCAGTGTGGGAGTGACAATCTGAGAACCAACCTGACCTGCATCTTCTTCCTCTTGTCCTTTCCTGTAGCTGGGAGAACTCCCATCCAAAACAGCTCCATTCTGTGTGCGCTTCCTCTGCGCTTCATCCGTGAGCAGCTTCCCCCCTTTGCTGACAGTTCCTTTAAATCTTGTTTATTTGAGAAGCTTTCTTACAGATTCTCAAGTGCTCTGTGCCTGTCTGACACACTTTAACTTGTCCCTTTGCATCTCTCATATTTCCATCTCACCTGTCTTAGCTGGGCTCTTGACTGGTCACATGTTGGCTTGCAGTATGGTTGTGTACATTCCATAGATGCAGAATTCCAGTTTATTGAAAGATTGAGTGTCAGTTTGTGTATTGAACTTGACCCATTATTAAATAACTTCAGAATTTTAAAATGAAATCTAAATTACTGTATAGAACTTCATATATTTTCTTGAACTTGTCATGTTATAGCATCATAAAAAAGGCTTTTATACCTTTTTACTGTAGAATTTTCTGTTATGATACAAATACCTGTGATCTCAAAGCAAGAAACAATAGCCTGACTTGCAGCCTATTTTCTCTGTTCTGCATAGTTGATTTAGTTGATTTTCCTGTAAAATTGGAAGTTTCTGTGCTTACACCGTATCTTTTACTGATTTTTAACTTTCAGATAGGTTTATTATCATACCTTTGCATTCATTGATGCCTACTGTTAACCAGACTCAGGTATGCTGCTCTTTTATTGCAATATTTCACAACTACAAAAAAAAAAAAAAAGAATGAAGCACATGTTGGATTTTGGCAAACACATAAATGGGCCCTGGATAATTACAGGTGTTCAAGAAGACCCCGCCGGGAGTGAGGAAAATCGTGATTGCAACCAACATTGCAGAGACCAGGTAAGTGCCTGCCTGCCCAGAGCCAGGAAAGCTGTGTGTTTAACAAAAGAAATGGACGTGAGAATTTACAGTATAAACCTGTTTGGTGTTCCCAAAAATACGTTTCTGTGTTTGTGCCATTCATTTATAACACTTTGTCTTTAGAAATATTTACAGACTAAACAGAGTTTTCCTATAGTTGTTTTAAACAATTCAACCAACTGCATTGTTTTGAACAATTAAACTACAGGAATACTAAACAATTACAAGAATGACTTGTGCATGATAATCTGAGCTGCCTGTCCTCTCTTCAGAACCCAAGTGGGGACTCCTGACAGGCCCAGGAGGATAAATCGGCTCCTTCTTCAACTGTTCAGTAACATAGTTCTTAATGAAATTCCAAACATAGATTTTTTTTAAATTGCTGACTCTGTTTGGGAGGGAATAAAGAGAGGCCAAACCCACTCCTAGGTCACACTTGGAAAGATGAAAAGTTGCTTTTTTCCCTCTTTTTTTCAACAGCATCACAATCGATGACGTCGTGTTTGTTATAGATGGGGGGAAAATAAAGGAGACTCACTTTGACACCCAGAACAACATCAGCACCATGGCAGCAGAGTGGGTCAGCAAAGCCAATGCCAAGCAGAGGAAGGGTCGAGCAGGAAGGTAAGAACAGTGGGGTGCTTAGGGAAGTTTGGGGATGTTGAGTTTCCAACAGTGCTGAAGGTTCTTCTTCCTTATTTGCACGTGCTGGCACAGCTGGCTCCTGTTCCTGGGCAAGGAATGATTTCCTTGTCTTCCTAGGAAGCTGAATTGACTTGTGCTGCATTTAACTCCACAGTTTCCCTCCTATAGAAGAATGTCCTGCATTTTATTTTAATTTTTATCACTGTTTGCCTTCACACCTGGTTTAGGAGGCTGATAGGTTAAATTGGAAATGGTGTAAAACTTAATTTCTGTGTTCTCTATGCCTTTTTCCTGCTGATGGGTCTGTGTTTCAGAAGACTGAAGTAGCTTTTACGATTGAATGCACTTCAGTTCTAATTCCTTGAGGAGTTTTGGAAAGGTTGTTGTGAGCGAACACAATCATAATGTCACAGTTTCATAGGGAAAAAAACCCCACAACAAACAACCAAACCCAAAGGAATTATTTCTTTAAATCATTGCAGAGTTCAGCCAGGCCACTGTTACCATCTGTACAATGGACTGCGTGCCAGCCTTCTGGATGATTATCAGTTACCAGAGATCCTGAGGACACCTTTGGAAGAGCTCTGCTTACAAATCAAGGTAAATGGAGGAATCTTCAAATACATTTATTATCTACTTTTCTACTGGGATAAGTGGTTGAGAGAATAAGTTAATGCAGCTGTGACCCTAGGATTGTTAAGCACAAATTCTTTTACACCAGAAATGCAGTGTAATTAGCCAGTAATTGCAGCAACTTTTGTAAATGTACATTTGTATCTGAGTGCATCAAACCCAGGGGAAACAGAATTGTCTGGTAGCAATAAAGGGTGAAGTCTACTAACAAAAATTTGGGCTGTGCTTTCCCCCGAATATCAAATATTCAATCAGAGAAGCTCAGTGAGAATGCCAGTGAGTCAATTTATGTGATTTCCTAAAAGAATTTTACTACAAAGTAGTTTCAGAACTGGTGTGAATTTCCCTTTTTGGCAGTTTGCATTGCATTCCTATGCAAGCAGAAGGAATGCCATGTGTATGTGAAGTGAATGAAGAATAGATCCTTCTGCTACAAATTTCATCTCTAATGCGGGTTTTTTTTGTCCTTAGTTCTTAACTAAAGAAATTCTAACTCAAGCTGTGAATTACTCACACTATTTCAATGAGTGTGGTTACTGCTAACTAATTTTAGACAGCCATCTTTTTCCAGTTGCTGTAGGCTTTTGTTGTTATGCTTCTTTCAGATCCTGAAGCTTGGTGGAATTGCCTATTTTCTGAGCAAACTGATGGACCCCCCCTCTCGTGATGCTGTGATGTTGGCCATAAATCACCTCATGGAGCTGGTAAAGTGTTGCTTCATGTGCAGGAATGATGTGTTTGGGGCCGTGGTAGTGTGTGTGTTACCAGACAGGTCTGACTGCCCAGCTCTGGGCACTGCAGCCCCTTCCCCTTTGTGCAGAGCCCTGATGGACCCTCCCTGCACAGAGGGAGCACTTCATGGAACCCGTGATGCCCGTGGGCTCTGCAGAGTAGTTCTGAGGGGCTTGCTAAATGACTCCAGACAGACACGTGACGCTGCATTTAAGTTCCCTGCAGGAGGATTTAACTCCCTCCTCCCTACCCCTGCTGCCTCCCCAGCCTTCCTGTTCCACGTGGATCAGTGAGGAGTTTGAGACAAATGAGGCATATGGGAGAAGTACCTTGTATGTCACTGTTCCCTTGGATGCTGGGACAGGAGAGATTCGTGCCACGTTTGTTCTGCTGACTCCTTGCTCTGGTGTTATTTGTACAAATGAGTTGTAGCCATAAATAGAAACATCTGATTTGGATATTAGTGGGTGATATCTGTGTACCAGTGGCTTTTCCAAGGAAATCCTCCCCATTTCACATGACATGTTTGTTCTTTTCTTTCCGCCCTTGTCCTGGCAGAACGCTCTGGACAGGCAGGAGGAGCTGACTCCCCTGGGTGTCCACCTGGCACGGCTGCCCGTGGAGCCACACATCGGGAAGATGATCCTCTTTGGAGCCTTGTTCTGCTGCCTGGACCCTGTGCTGACCATTGCAGCCAGCCTCAGCTTCAAGGACCCTTTTGTCATCCCTCTGGTAAAGTCTCACAGACGACAATTACACGTGGGAGTTTGAGAATCTCAGGAGGATACCGGGACTTAGTGAGGTGTTACAGTTTAAGGGCACTTTCATTAATGTCATGTTAATTACATTTTTACTAGTGAGATTGCCTTCACATACTATGATTGTCATTTTCCCTATGGAATATTGGAAGTAACTGTAATTTTCTTACATGTTACACACAAAGTACTGCTGTATAGATGTACCTGAATTAGGAAAAGAGAACTGTCTGGGTATTACATAGGTTCTAATTTTTAGGGCAAAGAGAAAATCGCAGATGCAAGAAGAAAGGAGCTGTCAAAGAATTCGAAAAGTGACCATCTGACTGTGGTGAATGCTTTCACTGTAAGCACGTTTTCATCTGTTTTTTTTCTTCTAAAATTTTAATTTGAGTAATATAGATGATCCTAAGGAAAAAGCTGATTGATTTATACTCTGTAGGCTTTCTTTTTTGGCTTCTATAGAAACATAAAACCAAACTAATTTTCACCCTTGTAATGTTGGAGAATCTTGTCTCCAGGCTCAGGAACCTGATTTCTGGTGGATAAGACAAAGGAAGCGTAGTACAGTTACCTTGCTGAAGTTGTTCGTTCTTGTCCTTCTGGCCTCTATGAGAGGCTGAAGCCATCTTCAGAAGTGTGGGACGTTTTGCTGTATGGTGTTAGGGTGAGGAGAGGAGGAAATAAACAGCTTGGAAAACACAGTTACTGCCCAGAACTGTTAATTACAACAAAGCATGTTCTGGCAAATGCAGCCAGATATCACTGCTCACCAGGGAAAAAGGAAGGTTGTGATTCAACATATTGTGAAGCTGTGTTTTTCTGCACTGTGGTGTGTGCACATATACAGAGAATCAGAGGATTTACTTTCTCCCTGGTAGGGAACACATGACTGTTGTTTGTTGACCTCCAGTTTTCACTGTCCTTAAGTTTGTAGTGTGTGTTCACTCACAAATGCCTTGGAACTCTGGTTTTCATTTCTAGGGCTGGGAAGAGGCTCGGCGTTGTGGTTTCAGGGATGAGAAGGACTATTGCTGGGAACATTTCCTGTCCTCAAATACCATGCAGGTAACAGCATCTGGCCAGTCAAAATAGGATCCTGTCTGTGGGGAAGAGGAGGAGCCTTTGGTGCAGCATCATTCTGGGGCAATTTTCGTTGTTTCCTAGATGCTGCATAACATGAAAGGGCAGTTTGCTGAGCATCTCCTTGCAGCTGGATTTGTGAATAGCAGAAACCCCAAGGATCCCAAATCTAACACCAACTCAGGTAACCATGGAGGGAAAGGGAGGATTTATCCCAGCTGAAATCACAGCTTGCAGAACTGCCTCACTTACTTTGTTGTCCCCTGCAGGGAACGAGAAGCTGCTCAAAGCAGTCATCTGTGCTGGCCTCTATCCCAAAGTGGCAAAGATCCGGCCCAGCTTCAGCAAAAAGAGAAAAATGTGAGGGTTTGGTTTAATGTTGCTTTGTATTCAAGATGTTTTCTACATGGCATAGTTTGGCAAGGTGATGCAGTGGCTTGAGTGCATGAATGAATCTCACATTAGTTTGAGTCGTGTGTTACTTCCTCTGTGAAGGGTGGGATTGTTAATTTTTTAACATCTGGATTCCTGCTAACACCTGAAATAATTTGTGTGACCTTACCATGCCATGGATAATGTTACATCATCTCAGTAGCACTTCAAACACTGTCACTTCTGGTTATTTGGGAAGAGAGACCCCAGGGGTCCTGGTCTGTTGATTTATCGCTTCTTGTATTATCAGACCCTTTTGTTGTTGTTTTTACTTTGAAGGGTGAAAGTTTGCACCAAGACAGATGGATCAGTTAATATCCATCCCAAATCGGTGAACGTGGAGGAAACAGAGTTCCATTATAACTGGCTTGTGTACCATTTGAAGATGAGGACCAGTAGTGTGAGTCAAGGGGTTTATTTGTTTTATTATCCCTTTTAAAATGAGGTTGGATCAGGGTTCAGAGGGGATGTGAACAGCCTTTGTTCTGGGGCCTTACTGTCCGGGGCCATTCCTTGTACACACCATCAGAGTATGTCCTTTGTGACACTGGGGGTATTGTACCACAAATAGTGAACTTCTGTGGTTTAGTTCTTGGGGGTTTTTGGAGGATTTGGGGTTTTCGAAGGTCTGGCAATAACAGGTGTGAATTTTTAAATTTTAGTTTATTTTTTTCATTTCAATCCAGTCTTAACACTTCTCAATATGCTGACATTTTTTCCTCTCATTGTTATGGAGCATCTGGTTTGATTTCACCACTGTGTGAAAGACTTGGGACCATTTTTACTCTTGTTCAATCTGATTTCATCTAACTTTTTTTGAACTGAGTTGCTTCATGCATCTTCAGAATTTGTGAGTAACTGAGTAATGATCTTCTGGAATTCTGTAGGAGTCTGATTAAGGATTACTGATGGCGCTTGAGATATTTTGAGGGTGATCAGACAATTCTGTTGTTGTGCAGATTTACCTGTATGACTGTACAGAGGTGTCTCCATACTGCCTCTTGTTCTTTGGAGGGGATATATCCATTCAGAAGGATAAGGACCAGGACACCATCGCTGTGGATGAGTGGATTGTTTTCCAGTCTCCAGCAAGGATAGCACACTTGGTCAAGGTGACTGTGCTTCAAAATAATGTACCTGGAAGGCTCAGTGTGACCCTGGTTCTGCTTGGGGATTTCTGGGTTTGATATTCCTGTGTGCCTGTTGATTCATTGCTCGGGGAGATGATGATTGAAATGCACTCCCAGCAAGCAGTTCAAGCACACAAAGCAAACAAAAGTGATCTGATTTTGCACAGCAGAAGTCGTAGGATGACTTGGTTAGTCCAGGAAATGTCCACATGGATATGGAAACATGAGGGTGGGGCTCCTCAGTTAACAGGAATAAGATTCTATAGAACTGTTTAATACTAGATCCCAGAAATCATACCTGACTCTTTTTTTAGATTTTCTTTTTATTTTAAACCAGTCGTTTTAATCCTGAAATAGTCAGCTAGTGGGTGTGTAGGCTGTTAGAGGCATCACATCCCTCCTGGGTCATCTCTCATGAAAGGTAGCACTGCTGGGTTTTGAGAGACAGTGTTTGATGCTGAAAACAGCAAGGTGGAAATGAATGGGTGGGAGAAGAGCAGATGTGAAGGTCAGGAGAACAGAGGGCCTGAGGCATTGGAACCTCTCTGTTGATGCTGGGTGGAGCTCTAACTGCCCATCTCTTTCCTTTTTCCTTTTTTTCCTTTATTACAACACTTTCCAGAATCTGAGACAAGAACTTGATGATCTTCTACAAGAAAAAATAGAAAACCCCCATCCCGTGGACTGGAATGATATTAAATCCAGGGATACAGCAGTGCTGACAGCTATTATAGACTTAATCACCACGCAGGAGAACGAGGGTGTCAGGAACTTCGCGCCGCGGTTCCAGGGCGAGCGCTACAGCTGACACCTCACCCGAGCCACGCTGCCAGCTGAGTCACCTTCTTTTTTATAGCATTTCTTTAGCTAGAGGAACAACTTTTGTAGGGTAAGCTGGTAATTTCCTCGTCCTGAGGAGCAGTTACTCGGAGCTAGTTGGCAGTATGTGTACGTGCATGTGTTCTGTGCTCAGTGTAGCTTTGTGAGGGAGAGAAAGGCGGTTGTTGGATGGTGTATGGTTCTTGTCCTGCTGTAGCTGTTTTCTTTGGGTTTTTTACCCATCAGGTAACAGACATTTAAAATACCTGCTAAAATACTGCTTAGTAATACCTAAACTGTTTTGGTTTTTTTTAATGGGGTGTGGTGAGTAATTACACTTGCTGTGTTATTCCAGCTGTGCAGCAGTCTGCTCACCAACACTTCCACAGAAGGTAATTACAGCTGAATTAAACTAAACTTGAAAACACTTGTTGAATTTGTACTGTGGGAGGAAACAATCTTCAGAAATTCTTCTCCTTTTCTGCATTTCATCTCATTCAATTAATCTTTCTTTGCTTTCTGTCCCCATCCATCATCACTACTGACAGAAATTGCAGATTACAGAAAGCATGGTTACATAAAAGTCATGTTGGGTTATGCATTAAGGTTTCATTGCATTCTAGTTGGGTTTTTTTTAAAGAAGTTCATGTATGGGTTACAGTATTCCATTAAAAGTCTTCTTTTGCAAGTCTTATTTCAACTGTTCTCAATGTTTTGAATGTTGTTCTGTTTTGAATGATTTCCAGCTATGGAAGAATATTTGAATAACAAAGTTTGTTAAGGATTTTGAGGTTTATCCTCAAGAAAAAAAGCTCTTGTGTCTCCTTTCGTTTGCCTGGAAATACAACTTTTCTCCCTTCTTTGGTGTTTTGTTGGTTTTTTCCTTTGCAAAAATGACCTTGATCATCAGGCTCAGGAGGATTTATGTGCTTTATCCTGAAGAAAGCGGAGCAGCTCAGGTGAAACTTAGTTTTTATATAGAAATAAGTCAAAGTTACTGGCTAGACGGTGCTTTCCACTGGGTTCACAGGGGAGGGAGGGTGCCAAGCTCCTCACTGCCACTGCCAGCTGCACAAAGCCTTCGTTTCACCTCCCCCCTCCCCAGGTGCCTCTTTCACCCTCGGGTGTTTCAAATGAGGAGAATCACTCAGCCCGGGGGGTGGGGATGCCGGAGGGAGTCTGAGGAGGGGGAAAAGAGGCAGCGGCGCTGCAGGGAGGGAGGAGCCGGCTCTGGAGTGTTCCCTGGGCGGTGGCCGGGCTGTGAGGGCCGCGAGGCTGCGGGAGAACCGGGCTGGAACGGCTCCGCACCAGCCCGACTTGCCGGCGGCCACTCCGAGGATGTGGCAGCCACGGCGTGGCTGGAGGTAAGCCCCGGACTCAAAGGGGAGAGAAAAGGGGGCTAAAGTAGTGATAACTGTGTGGAAATGGGAACAAAATAATTTGTAGTGGGGAATTTCTGTGCTGGAAACCAAGGGCGTCGCTGGGACAGGAGGTGTAGGTCCCTTCCAGGTGAACTATGCCAGACTACACGAAGCAGAGGGAACTGAAGACTCTCTTTCCACCTCCCTCTTTCTGGTGTTTCAGCAATGAGATGCTGTCCCAGGCCAAGTCCAACAGGTAAATGGGATTCTATGGCACATGAAGTAGGACACAGGATGGTGCTATTTATCTTTACAGAACGGGAAAATCTAAAATGCCCACAGTTACTGAAGAGATTTAATTTCTCTGACCAAAATGACATTAACAACTGGCAGCTTTATGGTATTTTTTTTAAAAAAATATCAAAACTTCTTTTAGTAAGGATTTAAAAGCATTTTATTGATTGTTGTCCTATAAAATCATAGAAGTCTTTCAATTCCTGGAGAACTGTGTCCAACAATAGGAAAAATGAAAAATGTCTTTACAAAACATTACAGCATTTTTGGAAAAGGTAGGTATGAAAAATATATACAATGTATTAAAAAATCTGAATAAAATTAATGCCTGGATTTATACATTCAGTTACGTGTTAAACATCTGCATGTATACAATAAAATTTGTTAAAACAGTAGCAGTATTTTTACTATGTTAAATAAGTCTTTATTCAGTTTACAGTTTCTCTCATTACTATTTTATCAGTCCACTTATAAATTAATTTGCAAGGCTGTGTAACCACTGTCACAGTGTCCAGGTAAGTATTTTTGTACAAAATTACTGCCTTCCTAATGTGGTTTACATTGTTAGAGATACACATCTTAACAAACACCCAATTCACTCACCACTCAAATCAGCATCTTGCAGGATAAAAACCAGCATCCGTCCCCTTCCAGAGGATGGGGAAGGCAACAAGAAGAAAGCCTTGGTACTACAAGTTGTCCTCTCATTTCTAGTGAGCAATTTCCACACTGCTGCATCAGCAGCTGGTCCTTAAAAGGGAGGGTTTTTATCATACAGACACCTGTCCTGAACTCTGCTCACACGTGAGTGCATTTGTTCCCAGAGCAGTGTGCATTTCATGTTCTCCTCATCACGCCCCTGCTGGGAAGCACCAAGTGAAGTGCGAGACCTCATTCTGAGGAAACCAGACACAACTTGCCCCACTTGCAGCAGTTACTGTGCAGTGAAATACCTGTGCTAGGATGGATCAGCAGCACCTACTCTGCACAGGGTCGTACCTTTTTCTTGCTTTCAGACATCCTTTGCCCACAAAACTTGGAGCCAGTCTGAGCAGCCTCATGGTGTCAGAGGCACAGCTCCAGATTCCTCATCGAGGTTGTGCCAGCTCTGCCTGTGACAGGCCAGGGCCATCCCTGGCTTTGCACTGGAGAGGTAGGTCAGCCTTTACAAAGTACAGAGCTGGTCACTCGAGTTCAGGTGCCACACAGGTGCTGACACAAGGGGGAAGTGTCCCATAACACAGTGGCTGGGGCTGTAGCACTGCAGGACACCCAGCACTGCTGTTCACTGCCAGCTCTGGGTGTGGGGGCAGGGGGCCCAGTCCTCTACAGAGTTCTGCTGCTGAAAACAAGTTCAGCTGCTCAAACCAGATGGAGCAAGAGCTTAAGGAGGCAGCAATGGAGGAGCTGCAGCAGAGTGCCCAAGACACTGCTGCAATGTGCTCCTGGTGCAGCCAGGGTTCAGTTCGAAGCTCGAAATGCCAGCGGAGAAGGGATCGTGAGTCTCCAGCACGCTGCTGCTGGGCTGTGGCTCTGGTGTCCCCTGTCACAGCTGGCACAGGCCTCAGCTTGTGGGGAGAGGACAAGGCTACACGTTGGTTTCCAGCCCCAGCAGGCGCCCCATGCGCTCCATGTTCTTGTCCAGGGTGGCCCTGCAGGTGATCTCCTTGGCACACTCCGATGGGAACCAGCCCCTCTGGCCGTCCCGCAGCCGCTCCCCCTCGTACCAGCCTGCGGGGAAGGGACAACAGTGACACCTCTGCAGGTGACCCCACACCTGGCTGGTGGCACTAACACTCACATACATTCTGCATTTGCCTGGCTGGGAACCAAGAACCAGTTTAGGATAAGCTTTGGCAGATCTTTTTAATACAGCCAGACCAGGAAAGAAACTGTGTGCGAAGTATTGCAGAATCTCACTGTTTTTTAAAATACTGTCATTCAAATATAGTTTGAAGTAATGCTATAGTACTACTGTAATCTGAAGAGAGCAATGCAGCACAAGTGACAGCATCTCTGATTTCACAGATAACTGAGCAACAGCAAGTTAGA
This sequence comes from Oriolus oriolus, assembly GCA_013400235.1. Lineage (NCBI taxonomy): Eukaryota > Metazoa > Chordata > Aves > Passeriformes > Corvidae > Oriolus > Oriolus oriolus. The sequence goes on from VXBT01002725.1 coordinate 110,279, forward strand.
ATTTAGTTCCTCAAGTGCTGACAGTGTCCTGCATCCCTGAGCCAGCACTCGGTGCTATCAGTGCAGTTGTGGGCAGGTCCAGGCAAGAATCGCTTTGATCTTGGGATACTTGATCCCGCAGAAAACCTCAGCAACCACCCTGTGCCAGAGCTGTAGCAGCGGGAAAGCCCAGGCCATGGCACGACAGACTGCGGATGTTTTTCTTGGACAACACTGGCACTCACTAAAATGTCAGAGCTCTGTGTTTTTAGACAAATTCAATTTCCTATTTGTGGACACCTCCCATGCCAAAACCAGCCAGCAGCCACGTTCCTCAGCTGGTTGTATCTGCTGCTTCCTTTAGAATCCTGAACCCAAATGCTCACGTTTTCCTTGGAAGCTGAACCTCTACTCACTGCAGCCCTGTGCTGTTAGGAAACAAGTTTTTGTAGCTGGACCCCCCCCTGCAGAGGTGACAAATGGTTACTGACAGCAAAATCCTCACTCACCATCGTTCACTTTTTGATAAACCAAAACGACATCAGCGACTTGGAGAGAGAGTTCATCGGCCTGCTTGGCTGTGTACGTCCTGATGATCTCCACCTGAGCCAGCGCTGGGGAAGGAGCGAGCCAGGCTCAGTTAAACCAGGGCAGGAGCTTTTATTACAACACATCACCATTTATTTGAAAAGTTTCCCTTTACACTTCTCCCCCCTCCCTTAGGGTAGCTGCAGCCCACCCCAGCCCCCACGGAGGGCAGTGCTGCTGCCCTGCAGAGCACGCCCAGGTCCCAGCAGCTGTCACTTACTGGTCCTGTCCGTGTGGTGCCCATCGCTGTCCTGGCCCAGCGCCGTGATCCAGCGCGCTCTGTCACTCCTGCAAAGCAGAACCCAGTGTCCCTGCTCGTGGCCTGGATAATGGTCAGCACTGAGACTGCCCTGATTTCTTCCAGTGCCAGCATCTCTCTCTTCAGCACCTGTGAGTAACCCCTGGGTATCATCACCTCTGTGTATTCTGTGCCTGCTTCACAGGGCAATAGAAAGTTCCCACCTAACACTGGTACTTTTCTCCTTGGGACCCACACACCACAGGAAGTGACAAAACAGGACCAAACTGTGCAGGAAATCTTTGTGTCAGAGAAAACATTTCAGTTTTACCTGCACAAAACTATTTCAAAGGCATGTTCAACTCTCTGAACTGTTTGGCCTCAGAGATTCCCTTCCCATCCTTCTCAAAGCACAGGACGAGTATAAAAATAGGTAACTTAAAATACAGGAATTCTTTTCGGACTCTTGCTCTGAGTGATGATCAACTGGACTGCTATTTATACTGCAAACAGCATAGAAAAAAATCAATAATAAGTCTGCAGAACAAAATGTCTTTTCATACAAAGCCCAGACAACTAAAAATGTCCTGCATTTTTTCCCTAATAAAATTGCATTTCCAAACAAGTCTGAATCATCTCCTGCCTTCATAATGAGATCTTTAATAGAAAGTACTGATGATCTTTAGTTCCTTTCACAGTTATTCTAAACTTTGAAAGCCAACCTAAAACTATCGATTTTTCCAGGCAGGAACATGTCTGGAGCACTCCCTTTCATGTCTCTGTCCTGCCTCCAGCTTTCCCCAGAACAAATGAACTCTTTCAGCGCTGGGAGGTCGTGTGGAAGTTGATGGCACGTGTTGATCCCAGAGCAGGCACTGGCTGCTGCTGGCTTCTAAGGCAGGACACTCCTCCCAGTGCCCAGGAGAGCAGGGAGCAGGGCTCCTCCTGCATGAACCCTGCTCTGCTCCCACTGCTGCACCATCCAGCCATCACCACCGGTCCCCACAGCGCCCTGCTCCGGGCCCAGAGCACTCTGGCCGTGCCTGGGGACACTCCTGTGCCACAGCCCCACGGTGACACGCACCTGGCAGCGCTGACCCTCGGGCTGAGGGCCCCGAGCACGGGGCTGGCCCTGCACAGGAACCTGCCCGAGGCACGGCAGGCTACACTGACCTCTGCACGCAGGGTAATCGAGGCCTTACGGGGCAGTTTAAATTAATAAACTAGAACAAGTAATAAGAATAAATAAGTAAATAATTGCTACTTCAGCCAGGGCAAGAGGGGCAGCCCGTGGAGACAATCAGGTGAAGAAATCCCTTAAGTAACTGTACTCACTGAGTCTCTGCTCCCAGGAGCATCTCCACCCTGTCCCCGGCGTGGTTGCTGAGGAGCACGAGCCTGAAGAGGTGGGATGCAGAATTCCGGCCGGAGTGGAGCATCCCTGCCGCGTTCTTCCCGGGAGAGGAGCCGGGTTCCTCCCCGTCACACGGCACCACCAGCAGCTGCTCCCGCAGGGAGTACTCGGTGACGTTGTAACTCTCCTCACTGCAGGGCACAGCCGGGAGGAAATCACCAGGTAAGGTTTAGTTTCCCATTCACTTTGGAAGCAACCGCACAGACGCCACATCTAACGCCACGGTAGGGACAGTTCTTCCAGCACCTCACAGCTCCACACCGGGGTCACCAGCTTCTGCCAGCGGGTTTGGTGTAACACAAAGCCCCTACTTCAGCTCTGGGGGGTACATTTTCAGTGGTGTTCTGTGAACTAAACACTGAGATGGCTTTGGGTTCTTTCTGCAGAACAGCTTTGTGCACTCCCAAATAATGGACACAGAACGTGCTTCTAATGGAACCAATCCTGCTCAGATGCTCTGAACCAGAGAAAGGGTTGTTTGGGGCGTGGTTTTTTGAGAGAGGTGGGTTTTGTTTTGTTTGGGTAAGTTTGGGTTTTTTTGGGGGTGTGTGTTTTTTTTTTTTAAAGAAGTCAGATCAGTATTTTAGTCTGAATAACTCCTTAGCCAAGGGAAGAACTGGCAATCCCAGCTGGGAGTGCTGCCATCACTACCTGGGAATCTTGCATCTGAAAAAGAAATGTGTCTATGCATTTGTGCAATGAATAACAAATGCATTTTTATGAGTTAATCAACTAGTCTGTACATGTCCACAGCTAATCTTAACAGCATTTCTTACTAATTAATCAACAGATAAACCTCTACAAATCCTTCCTACTCCTCACCTCCATCCCACAAACCAGATGGATCAGACTCCTGCTGAAGGGAACCCAAACGCATGTAAAAGCAGTCAGCACATTTCAAGCGAGTCCTCTGGAGTCAATACCACACTGACTGTCCCCCACCCTTCAGCTCATGCCCTAAATCCAACCCACAGCCAGGTCTGGGAGCAGGACTGGGCTGACCCTTCCCCAGCACCAGCCACACCTCGGCTGGCCTTTCCCCAGGATCCAGCATCCCTGCACCTGCTGGCACTGACTGCTCCTCTCAAGACACTGCAGTAGTGCTTGGCAAGGATTATGTCTTTTTTTCATGATTTTTATTTTAAAAATCAGATTGTGCCTACACACAGCAGGGGCTACAAGGACAACTGGCAGAAGAAACATTCCCCATAAACTAAAAGCTGGGCAGTGGGGAAAGGCAGATTTTCATCCCTCTTCAAAGCCTTTTGCACCATGACACACCCCAAGTCCCTGTGTCCCCTCCTGCCCAATCCCAGGGAGCAGCCCCGTGGCTCCCTCCTCTGCAGGGTCTCCAGCAGGTCAGAGCCACAGTTCCTGAGCAGTTCCAGCACACAAGATCCGGGACAGAGCCAGGCAGTGGCTGCTGAGCCGGGGCTGGGGATGAAGCCTGGGTAAAGCCCCAAGTGCAGCCTCAGAAATGGCCATTTTTAACATGTAGTGAGGAGAGATGTCTTGGTGCAATGTTAAGAATCTTCTGAGATTCAGCCGCTCAAGGAAAACCACAAACATCCAACCTCAACTAGCAACAAACATTTCTGTCCACTGCTGTGGTGCCATGGCAACACTGTGGGTGGGAGCACGGCTCACCCGGAGCTCCAGCACTGTAAACGGGCTTTGGCACTTGGCAGAGGGAGCTTCACACTCTGGGAATCGTGGGAAGCGTGGAGGGGAAAGGACATTCCCAGTACTTTATCCTTCCCAAACTTCTGTCTTTGCTAGGGCGTCAAGAATGGACTTTTTAATTCGTCTGATAATTTGGAATCTTAACTGTGTTTGCCAAAAGCAAATCCTGTTTAACAAGCAGTTACTTGTCATTTGTAACCCATGGTAAGACTCAAATAACTCCTGAACTCATTCCACAGCCAGGATCATGTTAAAAGTCACTGCGACTCAAGGATTGAACACAAAAGCAGTTTTTTTATAAGTAGGTTTTCTTACCTCTTCTTCTTGGTGATGATGAGGACGTCATTGAAGAGGAAGAAGTACACCTGCTGCTTAGAGGTTCTTTTGGAAAAAAGTCCAGTGTCTTCTACATATGCTGTTAATTCACCCCTTTTCACCAACCACCGTGAAGAGGAAACCAATGGAAATGGCTGCAAGGCAAGAAGATCACATTTTAATCCTTCAAAATTAGAGAATGTTTTAAAAATAGAGAACAGAGTACGATCTCTTTGGGAAAAATGGTTGAATAAGCTCAAAGCTCAGAGATTACAAACATGAAGAGGTTACCAAGTGTAAGGGACTCCATCATTGCTCCAACACACAGGTAACAGCTGCAAATACCTGGGAATCACTCGGGCATCTGTCATCACTGCTCATGGAAAACAGAGGTGCACAGACCTGACTGGTCACACTGGGGATGGAACAGACTCTGAGACCTCCTGAGGGCACAGAGCAAAGCCTGACTTCAGGAATGTGTCTGCAGGGTGAGACAGGCTCCTGAAGCACATGGGGACACAGGAGTGTCCTCAGTACCTCACGGATCTCCTTGGAGCAGAGGTGACATTCCCTGTGCCAGTGTCACCCCAGAAAGGCGGGCAGGGCTGCACAAACCTTCCTCCCCCAGGAGGTGCAGGTACAACCTCCTCCCTTCCCACACCTCTGACGTGCTCTCCCTTGGCAGTGGGAGGGGAAGGTTTCCTGGCCTTGCTGTTCTCCTTAGGGGCTCCTGAAGTGTCTCAGTTACCTGCCAGGCTTCATTTAAGATGGATAATTAGGGATCCTACAGCTCCTCTCTTTATCCAGCTCATGTGGAGCGGGAGCTCCCTTTTTCTCTAGGTGAGGACCAACACCTGCAGCAGCTGCAGTGAGGCCCCAGAGGATGTGAGCTGCCTGATGTGAAGACTTGCCTTTATTAATCCAAATTATTCCGAGCTGCAGGAGATACAGAGACAACAGGAGGACCTTTTGTTTCTCTGGGCTGGGAAGACGGAGGGAGATGTGGGACTGTCCTGGTCACACAGACCCCTCTGAGGCTGCACCAAGACAGATGCTCCAGGCAAACCAAGGTCCACACTAATGAACACAACTGCCTCTTTCCCCCTCATTTAAGCACCTTTCACATGCTTTTAAAAAACATCCCTTCACACAGGCTGTCAGCTGCCCTCCCTATTCGGCATGAGCTGGCTTTTTGTACCTGTTAACCCCTTGGCTGAGCCAACTGCAGCCTGCCTGTACCTGCTGAGCCAAACCCAAACCCAGCGCTGGGACTGAGACCTTGCTGCTGGAAGAACAAACATGGACTCCCTAAAACAAATCCCCACAACTTCTCTGGTGCAAAAGATGCAAAATTTAAGAATAAAAACTGCTGAAACTTCATTAAAAATTAGATTCTACAGTTGAGCCACGTACAAAAGCAACACGAGATTTGAGTCACTTCCCTTGCGCTCCCATGAAATTCTCCACAGTTACATCTAACAAAATAATAAACAAATCCCCGAAACTCTCTGAGGCAGGGCAAGAACAGAAATAGTTTAACTAATTTATAATGGCTATAAAACAGAATTACAGTCCCATGATGATCGGTTTACAAGCAAAAAATACTTTAAGAAGTTCTGTTTGAGGATGAACAAAAAATTCCTCTAATCTGTACTCCAAATGAGTTCATCCCATTTTCCTAATTGACCCTCTTCCAGAGGCAGCTTGGTTATACTTTAATTTTTCCTTAATTGCCAAAGGAGCACATCACGTGCACCATGTCCCTGCTGCAGAAAACAGGCTCTCAGAAGTGAAAAATGCATTTAACCAGAGCAGGGCTTCCCCTCCCCGCCGGGGCCAGACCCACTGCAGGGCTGGGGTTTGGATGCACAAAGGGAAATCTCAAACGAAAGCACACAAAGACAAAGCCCCCAAAGCTGCTGCTGCCAGCACGAGCTGCTCTCACAGGGCAGGGTGGGGTCACCCAGGAGCCACAGAGCCGGGAGGGACACAGAGGGATGGACAGGGATGGGAGGAATGGACAGGGACAGAGAGGGACAGAGAGGGACAGAGAGGGACAGAGAGGGACAGAGAGGGACAGAGAGGGACAGAGAGGGACAGAGAGGGACAGAGAGGGACAGCCAGCACATCCCCTCCTGGGGGAAGGTGAGGGACTCCAGACCCTGCAGGCCCAGATCCCAAGCGGCTCCTGGGATCTGAGTGGAACCACAGAGCAGCTCAGCCCTGACACTGGGCTGGACTCGCTGAAGACTTGAGTCTGTTACCACCCGTCAGGAAATGCTCTGGTGTCACTTGCCCAGAAGTATTTTAGTTGTTGTTGCTGTTGCTATAAGCAAATATTATTACTGTCAATTTTTAGTCAAAGTTTGAGAATAAAAATTCTTTAGGCAAGTTGAAAATGTCTTTTTGGAGGCAGCATTTGCCACAAGCCTGACCCAGAGCCTTTCAAGAGCTGTGCTTTTAAAACCATGAACCTCCACTCACTGCATACCTGATAATGAAACAATTTTCTCCCAAAAGAATCCTCATTGTGTAACAGCATCAGACATCAATTACAGAAATGGGGTTGTAGCAAACATTGAATAGAAACAAAAACTGTACTTGAAGAAAGTCCAATAAACCTCCTCTACCTATGACTGGGTCTGCTGTTCTTTCCTATAAAAGACTGATTGTACAGGATGTTTTTAATAGAAACCTGTGATATCCCACCCTTAAGGGGAAGGACAAACACCCCCAGGATCCTTCCCTGTCCTGGAAGTGTTTTCCCAGGCACACCTTTCCCATCAAGTACATAAGCAAATCTCAGCACTGAGCAGCAGCCTTCGGCCTCTCTCCTAATGCCAAAATCTTCACAGCAGCTTTATCTTTACAGCAAAGGGTACCCTTCATTCAGTGATTATGCAAAACCCCTTGCGCTGTAGCATCACCTTGAACTAAAATGAAAATATTTGACCAAAAGTTTTAATTTCTGTCCTGCCACAACAGATCACTTCTTTGCAAGAATCACCGTGGGACACGACCAAGCTGGGAAAGTTCCACTGTTCACAGTCCCGACTGGTCAGGAATATGATCCTCATCCTACCTTGATTTTGAATTCCAGCTGGGAGTTAATTGTGTACATCATCTCCGTCCTCTCCATCTTGCGGGCGCCCTCGTTGCACAGACGCACGAGCTGCAAACGAGACAAGGGCTGAGCAGGGCCCGGGGCCTTGAGCCGCCAGCACAAACTGCTGCTGCCTTGGAAAAGACACTTCTGGGGGCACAAACCCCCAGCAGGGGCACGTCCACCACAACGAGGGGTTTGCAGGGCCCCAGTGACCAGGGCTGGCCCCGCGGCTGCAGCGCCCGAGAGCCCCCGCACCCCAGCGACCCCGCAGGGCCCTGCTAACGCGGGACTCTCCAGGGGGAACAAAGATCCAGCCCAAGTTCTGGCTGAGCAGGGCCACTGCTCTGATCCAGGCTGATGATCAGCTCCAAACACACACCCTCCTCCCAGCTGGATTAACTTGCCACACTGCTCACACACACAAACCCGGAACCACCACGGTATCATCCAGTTTGGGATCTTTTCCCAAGTAAGAACAGGTAATTCTGCACAAACCCAGTCCCCAGGGCCTTTCTTAAATACAACAATGTAGAGCTTTTATGCTTCAGTGCTCTTCCTGCCTGCATTATTTATGCATGGAAGACACCCATTTTCCCCTGGAAGTACACAGGGATAACTTAACTTAATAACCTGAGAACGTACCTTGCTGACTTCTTTCAGAGCCTGCTTACAGTTCTCGTATTTTGCTGAATCCTTGGGGGTTTTCTGGCAAATAGTCTGAAATAAAACATCAGTTACTTCAGAGGACCAAGCAGCACAGACTGCAACCCACAGCAATTTCACACCTCAGCTGAAATCCAGGAGCTGAACCACAGCTGTGGACTGGGACAAAGAGGGAACACCGGGCACCTGGTCACACTAAGGAATGCCTCCCTGGAAAGCTTTTGGGAGCAAAGTGATGCATTGCCCCTCTCAAGACGAGGTTCACACAACCATCTCCAAACAAAAAACAAAACTGAAAGAGTGGGAAATGAAACGCTTGATTTGCTTGTTTAGATTATTTCAGCCAAAGAGGAGAAGAAGGTGTAGGAAATAAAAACCCAAGAAGGGGAAGGCATCCCCACTGACACACTGCAGGAATACTGGATTATTATTCTATTTTTTACCTAGAAATGTACTGCAGAGAAGAGATAAGTCAATGTCCACAAATGAACTAACTGTCCAGGTGATCAAATTAATGAGTGCTCAGTTTAAAAACAGACAGAACAAAACGATCAGTTCTGTTTCTGGCTCCTACCAGTGCTGGAATCAGAGCCTGCTCACAATCTGCACTCCTGCTGGTGGGTCCAGCTCCTCATTTAGTTCTGGCACCTTAACTGCAATACCACAGTTCCTGGTGTGAATCCTGCCTGACAAACACTCCCTGGCACTTCCACCACTCTCTGAGAGTCGCTGGTCACTGCATGGGGAGGGACAGCTCAGTGCCACTCACACACAGCTCCCTTGGGAATGGAGTCCATCCTTCAGGTTCCCAAGAGTATTCCCTGCCAAAGCGCCCTCACCCAACCCACACGACAGCAGGTCTTGTTTTTCAGCTGCAGGGTTCATTTCAGTCCTAGCACTACATACAGTTTCTGTGCTGGCTCCTCCTGAGTTTCAGAACCATTCTGACTCTTTACTGTACAATTTTCCTATTAGAATATCCAAATATTTAACTTGTGAATGGGGGAGCAAGAGGGCCCAGTCCCAGTCAGCAAACAAATGCAGCAGGACTCCATAATCCACAGCCCAGGACTGGTGTGAGGGAAAAGACATGAAGAGACTGGAGTGAACCAGAACTGAACATGAGAGAATGTTACCACTGCAAGAACATGCAGCAAGGAAGGAGGGAAAAAGGTGTTCTCACATCCATCAGTAAGGGGAGACGAGTGACTCTCTGCATGGGGAGGATGAGGAAGGAGATCATGGGCAAATTCCGGCAATCCTCATGGGACTCGATCCGGGACAACACCTCCTTAAACGCTGGATTTGTGGCTCTGGGGAGAAAGAGGATGAAAGAATTAAATGGTATGTTTTACCAAATGATTGTGCAAGTTGCTAAATTTTAAACAAAAACCATTATTTTATTAAAAAGGAAGCATGATTTGCAGGAGTCAGACCACCCCAGCCTTCAGCTTTATTCCCTCAGATCCACCAGCCCAGCACTGACATTAAACCTCAGGCACTGCCACCCCCGACCGTGAGGGCAGACCCAGGGGTGCCACACAGGGCCACTGTCACACTGTGTGACACGGAACTGATGGAGGAAGGGGAATGTGCAGCCAGGAGCCCCCTCACAGGAAGGTGCCCGTCGGGGACAGCCCAGGCTGCCACGGCAGCGCACGCCCAGCCGGGAGCCGCAGGCTCGGCACCAAAGGGCACAGCCCACTCGTGCCAGCCCCACAGGGCAGCTCAGCAGTGCTCACAGCAGCCTCTGCAGCGTTCTCTGCTGATACACCTCGTTGGTGCAGTACTTCACGTAGGGGTCAAAGGTGGAGCCCGCGTGTCTCGCCACGATGTCGCTGATGTCATCGATGAAAATGTTGTTCTGGTGCCTTGCCTCGAGTTCTTCAAAGAACCTGTGGGGTTAAAGATCAATTGCTCACTTTTACCCACAAATAGCATCTTTCTCTCACAGCATTCACCTGACGCAACCCACGGTGTTATCAGCTAATGACAGCAGGGCTGGGCTGTGGCAGGGTGAGATCAGCCCTCCCTCGGCCCGGCAGCGAGGGCAATCCCGGCAGGACACGGGCCCAGGGGTGCTGCTGGCCCCTGGCAGCTCAGCAGCAGCGCTGGCACAGGCACTTCCCACTCTCCCACCGCCACAACCAAACAGCATCACCGAGCTGGTCAGACCAGAATTTCCAGAAATGGAGTTGGAAAAGAAATGAAACTACTTCAAACACACATTAACACATTTCCTCTTGCAATTAAAGGCAGCACAACACCAGAAGTGCTCCATGAAATACAGGTATGTGTGGCTGCTGAGCCAAGGACAAAAGCCATGTGGTGGTGGAGCAGGACACGGTGTTCCACATCCTCCAATCCTCCACTGGAACCAAACATGGATTGGAAACACCGAAAACAGGCACAGAACCCAAAATCCTGAGCTGGCTCCTCCCCTAACCATGCTCGTTCTGGCAACTTCCCTGCTGTCCGTGCTCTGTTCCACATGTGAGTCTCTGGCCGCTGGAAGCTTCCCACTGCTTTCTGCACTCCCAACATTCCCAAAGCACAAGCCTTGATTTCCATGATGCTCACTGGAAATCCCCCACTGTCTGGGTGAACAGCTCACAGATCAGCTCTGCGGGTCACTCCTCACACATGAAAAGCTGTCCTGGCCGCAGCCTTTGTACATCAGCATTCACTGCAAGAATCCTCAACTCCCTGGAGGCAGCAAGCTCATGAAAAAATTCTCATGCAGCACAGAAAATATTAAGGAAATACTTAGAACACATGAGCTCACATTAAGCTCCAATATTTTGAAATCTGCTTTACTTAATTTCAGTCCTTTATTCCATTTTTTCATCACTAACAGTGGCTCTTCAAATCTACCACCTTTTTTCAAGTGATGTTCTCCATAGTTTGCTGTACAAACACACCTCAAACACGAGAGAAGAGCAGAACAGGATGAACAGCAGCTGATCATCCACGTGTGCAGCAACAGGGCGTAGCTACACTAAGGCACTCTCCAGGTGTGCTTAGAAGCAGCTCCTGCCCTGAGAGGCTGCCAGGCTCTCACTGGGTCAGTCAGAGCCATGACAATCAAGGGGATTTCCCTGTCACTGCTGCAGGCAGAGTGCTCCAGCACCCTTCTGTCCCCCACGCAGCCTCTGCCAAGGCACAGCATATTCTGAGCTGTCGCAGACTTGTCCTGTGCTGTGGATTTAGGGTTTAGAGTCGGGACCAGCCCCAAGGGGCACATCCCACCCACTGCTCCGACAGCGCCAGCACACAGCGACAAACCCCGAAGGGAAGAGCTCCCTGAAGTGTCACCGGGCTCCAAGAAAGAAAGAAAAAGAAATTTACATAAAAAAGAACCCATAAGTATGGAGCCTGCATGTCTCAGGAGCCACAGCAGAGCCCCACCACTGACCAGGAACTGCCTCCCTGGGATTTGTTTCTCTCTGCTCAGACATGTTTATGGCTGGGAGAACCTCCCACCACTGCCAATTCACTTTGCTCAGGAAATGAGGAAATCCAACATTTCCTGCTGTGTTATGGCACGCTGACAAGGTGTTGGACCCTGCCGGGCCACAACTTCCACCTTTAGAATTTATCTGGTGCTTCATCAGTGACATCACCAGAGACAGTGACTGTAAAAGATCTGGGAGAGTAGAAGACTTATAAAAAAGAAAAGAAAAAAGGAAAAAGAGGGACGAAGAGGAGAAACAAATCCAAGTCCCATCTCCCAGTATGTCCTGTAACGAAACCCTGCATCAAAGTTTGAATCAAAAGCTGTGGTTTTCCACATCTCATCTGTTAATAAATAGATACAATCAATGAACCAGACACATCATAAACCCTTTCACTTACAATTTTAGGATAGATTGTGTCATAAAACTCAGGGCTGAGGGATGGAATGATTTCATTCAATTTAACCACCGAGGAATTTGCTGTGATGTGTGCAGCTTTTTTTGCTGAATGCCAGAAGGATTTAGTTCAAACATCTCTTTCTGTTAAATCCAGAACTTTTCTGGTTAAAGTTAGATCCAATTAAGTGAAAGTAAAACAGCATAATAGGACAGAATTTGATTTCCCTCATCCTGCCCTTATGTTGTTTAAAAGAACCATCTACTCTGCAACACTCCTGAAGGCCGAGGGGTAAATTCAGAAATGCAGGTTTAGCTCCAGGGTGCTGCTTACACCATCCAGGGACAGAAACCACTGAAGTGGAAGCCAGAAGAATTCAGTTTCCTCCCCCCGGAGATAGGGGCATTGGAGTAACAACTGTCAACTGGAGATAACGAGAAGTAATAAAGATTTCTGATTAACCTCTCCAAATCTGAATCCTCTCATCAGGAACAGAATCTGAACATCTGCAACACTATTGTTATTTAGGGAAAGGGAGTGGGATTTAAAATAGTAAAAATAGACTTATTTCCACAGAATTTTTATGCTGAATCAAAATCAGTTTTAGCCCAAAAAAATGGCTGGAGAGAGTGTGAATAAAGTGCAGAACTGAAATCAGTTTGTTTGGCGAGTTCCTACAATCTCAGAATGCACCTACACACACAGATACAACGCCAAGCCCCGCAAACTCACAGCCCATAAAACACCTTTTACTGGGCAGTACCCACGGAGCAGCTACAGAGCCAAACAAGGAAAACCCAACCTCGCCCGCTGGTTCCCTCTGTAACCCAACCAACGCCGGGCCAGCCCACGCCCCAGGGCCTGTCCCACTGCGGAGCCACTCGCCTTTCCAGCTATTTATAGTGCCCTGGCAGAAATCCAGAGCCATGGAAAGGCCACAGCAGCCCTGCCAAGATATCCTGTTCTAGAGAGATTCCCGAGACAGCAGGAAGGTGCCCACAGCACCTGGTCAGAGGTGTGACCTGCAGGACAACAAATGTCCATCCAGCCAATAAATGCACCCACAGACACTGGGACAACGAAATGGGAACGTCTTTGAAAAGTCATGAATCCATCATAACCTGGAGTGTTTAGGTTCTGTGATTCTAGGATTAAGACACAGAGTTTAAAAACAGTCAGAACCTGTTAAAATGTTTTTGTTAGTATCTTCTTCTGCTCATGCTGATCTGGTATCACAAAAGCATTTGCCTTTTGCTGGCCTAATGGCAGAGAAGGCACAAATGCTAAAGCTTTCCTTTCTCCTATAAACTTGGGGATTTGACCCTGCACACAAGCTGTTCCTCAATTTCCCTGTAACTCCTCTTTCCCCCGAGAGGCTCCTGAGGAGCTGTGCCCTCTTTTGCCCCACGTCCCGACCCTGACACCGATTTCTCAGACTGCACTCCCGACTCATTCCTGGCTGAGCTGTTCCCTGGCATCCCCACCAGCCCAGCCCAACAGCTCCTGACTGGGGCTGCACCTGTGTGAGTTTGGGTTCCAGCACTTCTGAGCTGCACACCACACAAGGGCCAGTGGAGCTCCAGCTTTCTGAAGCCACCTTCCAAGAGGTTTCCATAAACACACACAGCATGTGCTGCACAGATTATTCATCTCCCCCCTCTTTGTCAGAGACATTCCAGGGAGCTCCCAAAAGCAGAGATGGTCTCTGCTCTCTGCATTTTGCTTCCAACAAAGGCAGCTTTGTTTCCCCAGAACGGCCCTGTCAGGCACTACAGGCCTGTCCTGGTGCTGCTGGAGAGTTTCCATTAAACACGTTCCAAGTCAAAGTTCCTAGACAGAGGCTTCAAGCAGTTTTGACTAAAGGTTTTTATAAAGTATTTTTATCAGCTCAGGTTCTTCAGCTCACCAAACTTTTGTCTGAGCAACCAAAACCACTGATAACTACACTCACACTCAGGTTTTGTACTTTCAAGCAAAGGCTGCTTAAAATACAGCAGAATGGGACAGATGCTCCATTTTCTAACAAAAGGGTGGATTTTTCTACTTTTGCTACTTTGAAACACCTTGAAAATGGAAAACAACAGTTTGGAGATACCACGAAAGAGGCTTCTGGTTTAAAATTGCTTCCATTATTTACACAAATGACGCTGCTCAAAGCCAGCACAAAGTTTTGTTTTAGTTTAACAGAATTGCACAACTTGGGAAAGAAATTATGTTTTCATTTAAATTTAAAAAGGAGTTACAACTTCTGATTTTACCCCAAGTCATAAAAAAACCAAGTTCTTAAACCATTAGATTTCACAGACAAGAAAGAATAAGATTATAATTCTAGGCTAGTATGGTATTTTTCCATCCTTTTTTTTCCTCCCCCTCCCACTTCCTTTGAAGACTATTAATCTATTAAAAGGGATGTAAGAGTTCCCTTAAGAGTATTGCTCTTCCCACCCCCATTGTCCTTTACTTCTACACCTCACACTTCATGTAAGGAGTACCTTTAAAAGGAACTTTTCCTTGAAAATAAGGACTTTGATGAGCTGCAGACACCAGTGCTGTCAGACTGGGGTGGCTCTGGGGCCACACAACCCCCAACCTCTGGCAAAAGACCTCAACTGCAAGAGACGAAGAAAGGGGAACGGGGAGGAGAAAGGAAGGCTCCCCAACCAAACCCAAATGTACTCTGTAGCTGCTCTGTAGCTCCCAAACTGGGTTTGCACTTGACACAACACATCAGCTTCCATGAGACAAGATCTTGTTACTGCATGAACTTCAGAAGACAAAAGTCAAACTTCTGCCCAACAACGTCAAATTCCAGAGACTTTGTGGTGTCTCAGAGAAAAAAAGCCAAGAATTGACTTTATCATGACTGGGAACACGGAACTTCACAAGTTGCACCAAGGTAAATGAGGGTTTAATGCCAAAGAATTCAGAACTTTGCAATTGCTACAAAGTGGACAAAAGAAGGGGGAACACAATCAAAAGCCATTCAGAATCCTTATTCAACCTTCAGCCCCCCTTCTGAAAGGAGGCCAATATTTCTCTGTTCCACAGGTGAAGAGATCCGTGTAAAGCTGTACAGACCTACTGCTGAGACCACTCAGTACCTTCACTAGGCCACACGCATCCTTCAGCCACTGTGCTCACTTCACACTGCAAACCAGGGATAAGAAAAGCAACACAGACATTTTGATGTTTTAGTTACATAGAACACAGTAATCCACCTGCTGCTGTGAACGCAGAACTAATTGCAAGGAAGCAAAGCCTCATGAAGCAACTTTGAAAGACAGTGTGAAGTACTCTGAGAGCACATACATATGCATGTCCTGGATTAAATAACATTGGCAGTAACTACCAGCCATAAACGAGACTTTTCTGCATTTGTATCATGTAAGATCTGCCATTTCCTCCTCTTTAGGCACTGTAGTGTGTCTGTTTCCCTTGCTGGCTTCAGGCTGAAGGAACGTGCCCAAAAGCAGCAGAGCAGAGCCAGGCCCTGGTGCTCACCCAGGACGGCGGTCCCAGAGCACAGCGAGGCCTCAGGACAGCACCCTGGGCATCACCTGGCAAGAGCCAGCTCTTCAGGGCAAGGATGGAACTCCAGCCCAGCCTTTAACTGCTCAACAAGGCACACTGAGCTTTACCTGCTGCACTGTAAGGACCGGGTCTGAACGCCTGATGGATCAGCATTTAGCTCAGAACTGCTCAGATTCGAAGGATGCTGATTTCCAGTACAGTTCACTTTGTGCTTTCCTCCCCTCCCCGTTTTCAGAGACAAATCCCAGGCCAGCCCCATTAAAGGTGAGGCTCTCACACTCCCGTGCACGTCTCTGCCACTTGTACTTTCCCTCTTCAAACCAGCAGGAGTTTTGGATGAAATGGTCACCACTAAAAT
The DNA here is from genome assembly GCA_013400235.1 of Oriolus oriolus. Taxonomy (NCBI): domain Eukaryota; kingdom Metazoa; phylum Chordata; class Aves; order Passeriformes; family Corvidae; genus Oriolus; species Oriolus oriolus. The sequence goes on from VXBT01002725.1 coordinate 126,006, forward strand.
GGTTACCTCAGCTTCCAAAAAGAAACCTGCTGTTATGTACAGTTCTGTTAAATACAGAAATGCCACGCTTACTTTTTGCTTGCTTCGTAAACATCCGTGATGTTGGAGAAGAGGTGGTGGCTCTCTGTTTTGGTCATTGTGAGGCTCAGTTCCCTGGAATTTTTAAACATCCGGATCAGAATCTCCAGGCTCAGCAAATAGGAGTGCTCAGAAGATATCACCTCAAATATTGCCTGCAAAGTGGAGGGGGAAAAGAAGAGACTTACTAGTGACTGGGCATTTTTCCTTAAAAACAAAAAGAAAATGTTGAGCAGGGGTGCAAAGCAAAGTTTTGGATGTAAGCTAGAGTTTATGACATAAATATTAATCTCTGTAATAGCTGCATCATTAATTAGAAATAAATTATTTAATACTATAAAAAAGTCTTTTTTGAGAAGTCTATATTCAGAGTTTTCAATGCAACTGCAAAAAAGGAGTTTGAAGACAACTCAGTAACAAGTGTGACCCCAACAGCACAGGAGGGAGGCTGCAGGCACGAGGCTGGGGCCCCTCGAGCTCTTCTCGGACTGGAAACAAAGTCAGCAGCCCAGGCAGGAATGGGGCAAAGACACTGCTTCTAATGTGCAAGGAAGGGAGAGAGAATCATCTCACCACGACCCAAACACATTCTGGAGAATAAAAACCAGAAAAAGGTGCCTGACACACACCCAGGGGCTGGGGGCAGCTCCCTGGTGCTTGCTGGGCGTTCCTGGGTGGCACCTGAAGCCACGCTGGAGTTCATCTGCACGAGATCAGGGCCAGCAGATGTGTGAACTCCCAAGGGCAGTGACACTCTCAGGGGGCGAGGGTGCACCCTGCAGTTGGTACACATGTACACAGGCACTTGCAGCTTGCAGGGAAAGATCTGTTGGAAATAATTTTAGTTCAAACCAGTCTGGGACACATTTTCTTTAGCCAAAAAAATGCACAGAAATCCATCTCACTAACAGATTCTGAAAGATGGGATGTGTATGACGACAGGACATGGACATTAATCAAGGCAGAAAACCAACAAATATATTTTTCTGCAGTGACAATGTATATAATATAATTATAAAATAATCTAATCCGCTCTAAAAAGCAATTTAAAGAACAGGTAAAGAATAAATGATAAAAGGCAGTTTAAAAGAAATACAGCAAAAGCATGACTTGGTAATGTAACTACAGCTTAAGAATATTTATTTAGGCTCCCTCTGAAAGAATTTGCCTCTAAAATTCAAATAAAAACCCCTCAGGCCTGAAAACATTTTTGGCAGCATTAAAGACTTTACATTTAAAAGGCATCCAAAGAACTTGTTCTTTTTGAAAGGATGCAAGTATGGCTCCAGGAAACACAGACTAAAGGCTCCTAAAGGATATGACTGAAATATATGCCTTGTCTCAAAAGCTTCCCAGCAGGAGGAGGCTGAGGTATGTCCTGAAGAGGAATGAAGATACTGGGACAAATTCCCATGGCAGGTAATGCTACAGTGTTCCTACTGAAGCCTTGTGTTTCCTGGGGAAGGACATACCTCAGGAAGGAGCTGCAGGGACACAGCTGCCTAGGCCAGGCTACGCTTTTCAACACCTCTCATTCACTTTGACATAGCCCCTGTAGTGAGGAAGGAGGGTACAGCAGATAAAGTGGACACAAGGAGCAAAGGGGAAGAGGAAAGTGGACGAAGAGGACAGAAGGAGCAAAGGGGAAAGAGAGAGAGAACAGAGAAGCACCCCAGTGCTGCTGCTGCCAGCACAGAGGCCCCTGCCCCACTCCAGGGCACGGGGACCCGCTGGGTCCCAGCAGGTACATGGTGCTCATGTGCCCAGCACCGCTCACAGGGGTAGGCACAGCCCAGGGGCTCTGTAAAAGCTGCTCTTTGCTCCTTGCTGCTATAAAAATTCACATGCCACCTCCTCCCTCTGTGAGCTCAAGGTTAATGTCACCCCTTCTCCAGCACAGCAGCGACCCTGGTGCTGCCAGGCTGGAGCCGGCGCAGGGAGCACCCCAGAAGCCCCTGGCAGAGACACAGGCACCTCAGCACAGACTGGGTTTATTTTTTCTCCCTGAGGAGAGAGGACACTTCACTGGAGGGCAGGAAGCCAAGCAACAAACTCTTATCAAAGTTTCCTTATCAACAAACAGAGCATTGACCCAGTCGAGCAGTGCAGCCCCAAAGCACAGGGAGTACCTCCTGTCTCTTCCTTTCCTCCTGGCTGATCGCTTCTGACAATCCATTCTTCTTCACCTAAAAACACAAATCAATTGATATTTTTAATACCTTTTGTGGAAAAATGTGATTAAAAAGAGATACAGGACTATCAAAACCCAGAAAGCAAAGCACCAAGGAGGGCCTGGCTCTACAGGAGTGCCAAACACAGGAGCCCAGATCAGGGGAGACACCAAGGGAAGGGAAGAGAAGGGAAAGGGCCGCAGCACCGCACAGGTGGAAGGCCCTGTTCTCTTCATGGAGCAGAGACACATCACAGACACAAGACCTCACACGCACTTCCCTCCTCTCTTTTCTGTCACTCTTCTCCAAAAGCTCCTAACACACTCTCACCAACAGCTTTCTCTCCTTGCTCCACCTGCTCCCTGGAGTTTTAAAGGATAATTATTCCTCATTGTATTCCTGCACACCAGGCCCCACAGTGCTGGGCAGCAGGAGTAGAGAGGTGCCATGCTTTGGTCTGCACACCGAAGTACAAACGCACAGGTAAATGCCCATGAAAGGAACAGCAACACTCCAGTGTGGGAGCCACTCTCCTGTGGAACACAAGTCACAGATTCCCGTGGCACCACAAGCAGACACTTCTGGATGCTGAGCAAGAAATAATTAGATGCCTTTCTATTAAACAATTGAAGTACATTTCAATCAGCAGCCTGAACGCTTCAGAGCATTCCCAAGCAAGTGCAATGGCACTGAAAGGTGCAATGTCATGTTTTTCTGGATGCAGTGGAAGAGTTTTCTAAAAACACACCAACACAGGAAATACCTACAAACACATCCCCCAGATTTCAGTGCTCCCTGTTAACACAGACACTGCCAGTGTCCAGGGAGGTCCGTGTGGCACCTGCTGGATTCGTGCTCCAAACTGCAGCTGTGCGCTGTGGTCACTGCTGTCACACGTGGGTGTGCCTCACAAAGTACACATGAACTCATGGCACATGAACTCACAGGCCAAAGGCCCAGCCTTATGCTCCCAATCAACAGCAACACTTGCAAAGAGACAGAGGCCCAGATATGGAGACTACTTTGGGCATTTCTGTGAAAGAAAATTCAATACCTAATTTTGACATGTCCAAAATGTTTAAGCTGAAATAACCTAAAAAATGTCGCATGTGTGATACTAAGCAAACAAAAACTTCATTTAGGCTAAGAATATGACCAGAAGGAATGGAAGAGGCCCAACATCACAGCTATTAAAGCTGTCTGTCATCACACTGGACTGGCTTTTCCCCAGCAGTGACTGATTCAACCATGGAGATGATGAGCAAAGGATGAAAGGAGGACAGGTGAACTCTGGTTAGGGACAAAATGTTCCTTCAAAACAAGGAGGTGCTGGTGGGGGAAGTCACCAGAAATCTTCTAGGTGGCTGCACATACCCAAAGTGAACATAAGCCCTTTGACACGGGGAGAGAAAGGGGAGCCAATGCAGAGATCAGCCCTGAAGGCCCCTGACAGTCACACCAGGGGTCTGGGCTGGTGCCACGGAGAGGAGGCAGCCCTGGACAGTGGCCCTGTGAGTGGCTCTGGAAGGGGGCAGCCCTGGACAGTGGCCCTGTGAGTGGCTCTGGAAGGGGGCAGCCCTGGACAGTGGCCCTGTGAGTGGCTCTGGAAGGGGGCAGCCCTGCACAGTGGCCCTGTGAGTGGCTCTGGAAGGAGGCAGCCCTGCACAGTGGCCCTGTGAGTGGCTCTGGAAGGAGGCAGCCCTGCACAGTGGCCCTGTGAGTGGCTCCATAAAGCCACTCACAGCAGCTGATTTTTACACGAATGAGAAACCAGTCACAACCAGGATCAACCTCAGTTTCACATGTGTGAATACACTTCAGCAAGACAGAAACACCCTTTTTTATTACTGTTATCATAAAGAATTTGACAACTCCATACCTGAAGTGCACTACCCCTCAAACACAGCATGGTCAGAGTTGCACCAGCTGCCAGGGAAACCTCCTGCAGAGAGAGGGGATCCCTCTGTATCTGCCCTCAGTTTCCCAGCACAGGCACTGCTAACAAACACCAGAAACATTATCCTCCTCCTTTCCTAACATATGCTGAAACCCAGGACTGACATTTTCCAGCTGACTTCCTGCGACAACTCCAGACTCACTTTTTAACTTTTTAATACACATTGACAGCATGTAATTTTTCCAGAGTTATAAACACAGTCACTATGAGTCTCAGATTCCCAGATTTTGTTTCCTCCATGCACCACCTTTTCCCACATACTCCCCACTTCCAATCTTGTAAATCAAATACAGACAGTGCACAAGTTTCTGTGTGAGGAGCAGTAAAGAACAAGTCAGTTTCTGTAAGTGAAGCATGGCACAGAACAGTTCTCCTCCTGAGATGGTTTTCATGCTAGTTTTGTCTCACAGCAAATTAGTGTTTTGAAATTATCATTATTATTACTAAATAGCATTCCTTCCAAAATACCTCAGCTGTTGAACATTTAACTGCTAGTTTGCCCAGAAGGCAGAAAAAACAATTTGACTCCATTATAAACACTTTTTTTGCAATATAAAGCAAATGAACTGTATTTAAAGTATTTGATCGCTGAAAAAAAGAAAATTAAAGCACTTCTTTTCAAAACCACATTGTCTTGCCTTTTCAATTACTTAATCAGAGAGATTCATCTTTCAATACCTTAAAGTGCAAAAGGTCATCAGCATCTGTAAGACAGCCCTGCTAATGAGACCATCTAACCAGCCTTAGGGGATCTCCCTGAGGCTTAATCCCTCGTTTATTGGGATATACAGAGCTGATGGTCAAATATTCCAGGTGATCTTGTCATGGCATCATCTCTCTAATGCCAGAGATGAGGATCTACAACATTCTACACATTATGTAAACAAAAACAACCCCAAACCCTTCATTTCAGGGATATCCCTCCAGAAGCCACAGAAATGATCAAAGAATAACCACATAAATACAGAATTTTAATGGTTCGTTCAGTCCCAAAATGATGTGTACAAGAAAGAGCTGTGGCAGTATCAGCTGTTATCAGTAATTTGTCAGGTTATTACAGGGAAGGCAGCAAGACTGCAGCACTGATGGGAACAGCTGAATTTACTTTGTTTAACGCTGCTGCTCCGCCAAAGCCCTGCAGATGCTTCCCAGCCTGTGCAAGGGACAGCACAGCACCACCAGCTCCTCTCTCCACTTCTCAAAATGCTTTCCAATAAACATCTGCACTCGAGTCAGCTTAAGAGCTGGTGTGGAGTGATTTAGAACAACTCAGCAGCAACTTGTTTGTAACTAACTGAAGCCTTTCTTTAGTATAATTCGCCCTTTTAGTGAACTCACACAACCCTTTTTTAATGGATCAGTAAAGTTGTGCCTTTGCCAAATACAGGACTCCAAAATGAACTCGGCTTCCTTGTTTTTTATGTGAAACAAAGACCAGCAACTGACTGGGACTTCCATGTCGTTCTTATGAGATGAAAAAGATGATGAAAAATTTCAGCCAAAAACTCCAGCAGTGAGTAAGAGAAGACTTTGCTTCAACCCACCCTGAGATCCTGGCTCTGGCCATACAAGGATCACCACTCACCACAGAGAGCTGGCTCCATGTCGACCTCAGGGGCTTATAGTGAAAAACAACCTTGTCATCCAACTTCTGCTCTTGAGGCTCAGACTCTTCATCAGAATCTATGTCCAGAGCTTTCTCCTTATAGTTCTGATATAATACAGCATTTTCTGTCAAACAACAACAGTATGTCAGTCATTGCTAGAAAGTTAGTTTAGTTGCTCTCATAAAAATTTAAAGTAACATTTAAACAATGAAAGAAACCAAAGTGTCACTGGGCTGCTCACACTCCACGAGACAAAGATAGCATCTGATTTGGGCTGGACAATGGTGCAGTACAGTGACAATGGATCACTGTACCCAAAGATCCTCCCAGACCGAATTAAAGAACAGATGTGGCCTTTGTCAGGAAAAAAAATAACAATTTTTTCTTCCTTGGTTTGCTGTACCCAGTTCTGTAATTAACCAGCAATTAGAAAATGGGATCGTGTGTCAGTGGAGCAGTCACTGATCTGCAGGTCTCACTATTTTAATGTCCAGGAAAAGCACACTGCCCACGCCAACCTTTCTTTTGTCAACTTTAAATACTGTCTTCACATTCCACTGTTTCCCAATTTCAGAGATCTGAGGCCAGTACTACTCCAAATAGAAAGTTAAAAGCTTGCCTGAGTAAGCACGAGACCTATGAACCTTAAGACCAAATACACTCATCACGTATTTGAGTTCTGCTGTCATTAATTCAGTTCTATCAGTGGCAAAGGAACACGGGGCGTGGAGCACTCCTGCTGTGTCCCAACCTCCCTGGCCACACACCCCTGGCAACAGCAGCGAGCAAGGACAGCAATCCAGCACCACAAAAACCCACAGACACATGAAGCCATTTAGCAGGTGGGCTCTGAAAGGTACTTTTAGATGAGCCAGGCTTTGGATAACACCCAATCTTCACCTACAAGAGAAAGGGGAAGTGGAAGTTTGGCTGCTCCAGGCAGGGCCCCAACTCCTGCAGTCCCACACCCGGCTGGGTGGGTCTGTCCCACCTGCTCAGACTCACAGCCCTGCCCCACTGCTAGACCAGGAGTGGCCTTTGGAGCAGTTCTTTGGGAAAGGCCTAGAGAGTTTATACACTTTTAACAGAGGAAACTGTCACAGCAACTGAGTTCTGGGATGAATTACAGAGAAAGTTATTAGCTGGGATCATCCAAGGCAGAAAGGAGCCATTGGAAGAGAATCTAAAAACCATCACCAGGACACAGTGTGAGAAGAGATAAAGTGTAGGAAAGGGGATGATGCAAAGAGAACACAGTGGGAAGTTCTGAAAACAGAAACAAGAGGAAGGTAACACAGCAGCTGAGATGACCTCAAAGAGGCATTAAGCAGAGAAAAGCCATGTGAGTAGCAGTTATTATAACAGAACTTCTGTGGGTTCATCATAGATGTTTTTCTTTTTCTTGAAATATTGGGAAAAGCAGCAAACTTGGCAAAGCTCAGAACTAATGAGTAACACAAAAATACAGATCCACAGACACTGTTTTTCTGGCACTTAAACTTGAAGCCTAGGTAGCAAGAAAATAAAATGCTTACAGGGTGCAAGGATTCACCCCAGCACCCTCAGCTGATGAGAAGGCAGAAACAGCTGTGTGAACGAGCAGCCCAGAGCAACGACTCAGGTGTGTGCTGCAGGGGTGGCCCCAAACCCAAAAGCAATCCACAGTGACCTGCACCCGGGCAGAGTCCCAGGAAACAGGCAGGAAGGCAGTCCCACATGGAGGAACCCACCAGGGAACTGCACAGAACTGTCAGGGCTGAGGCAAACGCAGCCAACAGCTCACTTTTTGGGAGGGATAGGAGCTTAAGCGGAAAAGAAGCCCTTGACACACCTTTTTAGTCTGCCACTTTAGAGTCTTTAAAATATCCCTAAGGTAAGTCTAGTGCCAAAATTACAGTCCCCCATCGCAGTCAGTTTACCAAAAACAAGGTACTGAGTCTTTGCATACAAAGAAGCGTGCGAAACGATCCAGAAGCCCATTTCCCTTGGGTGTTATTAGCAAGTCTGGACAGAACAGGGCTCACCTTCCCCATCGAATGTCCCTTGTCCTTTCAGCATCTTCTTCAGATAATTTTAATAGAAAAGAGATATATGTTAGAAGGAGGAGAATGCCAAATAATCACAGTAACAAGAATTTCTGTTTTATTCAAGACTTGGGCTCCAAATCAACAGGCTCTAATCTGTAAACTTCAGATGCTGGACAAGAGTTCAGTGAAAACAACTGTGTCACCACAAAAAGTGAAAAGCTACTCCAGTTTCATTTCTCTCATGCCTTGTTTATATGTATTTTCCCTGTGTTTCAAAAGCACACTATACTGGCTTGAGAAGGGTTCAGTGAACTTCCAACTCATCCCACTGTCTCGGGGCTTTCCGCAAAGGCGCAGCACTGAGGCTGCCCTTCCACACTCTGCAAACAACCAACACTCTGAGTACTTTGTAAAGGAGCCTTCTGAGAGCACAGCAAACCTCTGAAATAAAACAGCTGCTCTGGTGCAGCAAGCCCCAGGGCCCAAGAGTCTCTTTAATAAAACACTACTTGCAGAGAGCTCTGCAAGGACAGTGTCATGTCCTCCTATCTTAAACATAACTCACTGTTCTAAGTCTACTACCAAACCAAACCACCCCACACTCTGCAGCTGTCCACAATTTCATCGATTTCTGTTTCACCGCCTGCAGTATTTTCACAGAAGCATCCACTACCGTAATTTCAAATTGGCTGAAAATTATCAGCTTCGTGGCAGTTATTTTAAAAGCTACAGCATCAGCTCTTGGCCTGGTGTACTTTATTACACAATTTCAAACACTCCACAGAAATATATTCATGTATTTCATACAGTAACAAATTATATTTAAAATAAGGAAATAAAATATTACACTATGATAAGTAAAAGAATACTATCAATATGTCTTCATAATTTAATACATCAACATTCAATATAAGTCTACTACAGGTTTCTAAGGGATTACAACCAAGATTCAAAAACAGGCATGCTGCTTTTACTTTCAGGCACTAAAATTAAGATACCCAAAGGGATTTCTGCCAATTAAAAAATCTCTCAGTGATTTTTAAAAATACTTTAAAAGTATTGTCTCAGATAGAGGAGTGAGGGAGGAAGTTCACTTTTCTGTCTCTATTCTAGCATGAAGACTTTATTAAGACAATGTCCCTTTTTTTCCTGTTTATTCCTTTCTGGGACACAGGTTTTAGGCCAGTGGTTCGGTTGTGAAAACTGGAGAATCCGGCAGGAAAGGCGAGCAGGAGGCGGCCAGCAAAGGCTCTGAACCTCTTGGATTTCAACAGAGCCGCATCCCTGCCGTCTCCAACACTTTGCTTGGAAAACAGAACTTATCAGACCCACTACGAAAAGTTTTGCGTTAGCAAAAAAACAAACGGAAAACCCCCATCATTTATGCAAAATGCAGAATCAGCAGGCCACGCTCCCGCGGAGCCCACACCTTCACCCATCAGCGCACCTTACCTTTAACCTCCCCAGGCTCGAGAACTTCTCTCTGTCTTCAACCACCGCTTTCAGGATGGGCTGGGACATTCTGTTTTTCTTCTTGCAGTTGGCGGAGCCGTCCAGGTCCACGCCGCTCACCACGGCCCGGCGGTAGGATGTGGAGCGCAGCCCGCGCCGCAGCACGCCCGGGCTGCCCGGGCCGCCCTCGGGCTCGTCCTCGGGGTCGCTGCCCAGGGGCAGCCGGGGGGCCTCCACCAGGCTGCGCACCTTGAGGCCCCGCTCGTGGCCCTGGGCACGGCCCGCGGGCCGGCTCTCGGCCAGGCTGCGGGGGATCAGCTGCTGCGAGCCCACCCTGCGCGCCGCGGGGCTGTGCGTGCTCAGCA